>JAPKLW010000824.1:106703-148864 GCA_026898455.1 Plectranthus barbatus | reverse complement strand
AGATTAGGATTTTTAATTCCAAAAGATATGAGAGAAAAACGTGACTTGGGCCAGAAGATACGTAAGTTTACGTCAAATCTGCGGAACCGGCGAGTGGAGAGGGCACGTCCGGCGATCGCAGGGTTGGAAAAAGGATCGCCGGACTTGCCCTGAGAGAAACAACACGAAACCAGCGATCTACCGGCAAAGCCGACGATCGCCGGCTTGTGCACATGGTCGCCGAGAAGGGATGTGGGTCGCCGGTTTTTGGAGTGGAACGCCGGCATGAAGGGTAGCTCGCCGGTTTGGAGCTCGATCGCAGGAGATGATGGACGAACGCCGGACAGGATGCATGGGTCGCCGATTTGCACAGCCAATCGCCGGAGAGGAATGCTGGGTCGCCGGTTTGATGCTGGGTCGCCGGGAATGCAGCTTGGACGCCGGAAATAGATGATGAATGCCGAAGGAGAATGGTGATTGCCGAGATGAGTGACATGATCGCCGGTTCTCATGGGCAGTCGCCGGATGGCTTGTTGGTCGTCAGACAGGATATGCTAACGCCGAGGATGAAGAGCTGATCGCCGGACATGTGGAGATGGTCGCCGGCCATGCACTCTCTCGCCGGGTGTGTCACGAAGCTCATTTTCTCAAATTCTTCCAGAAAATTCTAACTCATTCTTCTCCCAGTACAAACCATCATGCTCAGTCATCTCATTCAACTCAAATACGCATCAAATCTGTGCAAAACAACGTCAAACAAACCAAACGTAATATTTCCTCAAAGAATAAGAATAACGCATGAAAACATCACGTAATGACTCAGTCTAACGTATAATCTAAACATAAATGTATCAATGAAATGCACAAAGTGAGTGTTTATCATGCATGGGTACGGTTGTTGGGATTTCTAGACAAACAATTTAAGTCATGTGAATAGTGGGAGGGTTTTGCATAAACGTCTACGAGTGTAGCTTGCGTAGATCTCTTTCACAAGTATTCTAGGATTGATTTAAATTATAGATAACAAAAGCTTTAAGGGCTGTGCGGTATGGTTACGTGCCATGCTAAACTGTCTCTTTTGGCCGGAGTTAAATTTGTGGTTAATGGCTTAGAAGCATCTTAGAATATAATGCAAGAATTGCATCCCTGTTCTTGAGAGATGGCTTGGTCTAAGGTTTTCACTAATTATTAATTTCTAGTGTCAAAAGCATCCTGACATGGTAGTGAAATTAAATGGATTGGGGCTTAAAACTCGCAGTTCTGGTCGAGGGTGACATCGTAAACGTCTACGAGTGTAGCTTGCGGTGGGAACTCTTGGGCAATTAGTGGAAAACATTTGTATTTGATTTATTAAAAGGTTTTCAATGCATTTGTTTTCGAAGTTCTACAAGTATGTTCTTATTTAAGATTCTTTATTGTTTCAGATATGTCTATGTCTACTGTCGATCATTTACTTGCTCTCAATCCTCTAACTGGTCCAAACTTCCCTGAAAGGAGTTTTTGCATCAAACACGTCCCTTATCTGAAAAACCAAGCATACGTTCTATTCATGGATCCATTGTTGCGTATTCATCATAAGGTCTGCAAACTTGAGCTTGAATTTTATGAAAGATGGGAGGATGCTGATGAGTTTGCCTTCTGGCTCATCACAGGTTCTCTATCTAGAGAATTAAGGCACAAGTATGAGTACCTCGAAAGGGCTGGAGAGATCTGGAAGGAACTCTCGACAGCCTATGGCAACGTGGAGCGGACTATTAACTATAAGCTTGTGCATGATCTTGTGTGCAAGAAGATGGTTGAAGATAGTTCGGTGACAGAGCACATGATGTCTATGATTGATCTCATGAGACAGTTCACTGTGCGAGGTGGTAATATCAGTGAGCAAGGCGAGATTGATATCATCTTGAACTCTCTTCCAGACTCCTTTTATGGCTTTAAGGTGGTTGCTGCTGCAAGGGGAGAGTATGCTCTGCATGAGCTACTTGAGGACCTTGTGGTGGAGCAATCTTCCATGCAAGCACGGATGCCTGTGCTGACTGCTTCTAGCACTGGTTCGACAACCTCTAAGGTTGGAGATGATGGTGCTGAAAGCAAGTTCAGGAAAGCAGTCAGTGAAAGCAAGTCAAAGAAGGTGAAGAGGGTTAAAGTCACTCCAAAGAAGACGAGGTGTGCTGGATGCGGAAAGGTGGATTTTCTGAATGCCAAGGGACAAGGTACGTCATTTGTATTTGTAACGGAAACATGTTTAGCATCGGTTTCTACTCATTCGTGGGTAGTGGATACTGGAGCTACTGATCATGTTTGTTACATTTTGCAGGGGTTCACACCGAGGAGGGTGCTGAAGAATGACGAGGTTACCATCTCAATTGGGAACGCAGCATAAGTGAGTGCAGCTGCCATTGGAGATTTCACCTTGTACTTTGATGATTCTGTTTTAACTTTGAGAGATGTTTTGTACGTGCCGGATTTTCGGCGGAACCTTATTTCAGTTTCAAAACTTTATGTTGATGGATATTCAGTTATTTTTTATAGTGGTGTTTCTATCATTGGTAATAACGGTGTTATCTGTCGTGGGATGCTGAATAATTCTCTCTATGATATTAACTGTAATCATAAGGCTTCCGCAAGTATTGCACGTAATTCATCCATAATTGATATTCCTAGAAAGAGAAAACTTACTTCTTCTAATGAGGATCTTACATATCTCTGGCACTTGAGACTGGGTCACATCAGCTTGAAGCGGATACAAAGTCTTGCAGATGATGGTACATTGGACTTAGTCCGGGCTGTACCTTATCAAGTCTGCGAATCCTGCATCGAGGGCAAGATGTCAACTAGGCCTTTCAAGGCTAGTCAGTCTCGAGCAGAGGAAGTGTTGGAATTGATCCATTCTGACTTATGTGGACCGATATCCACGCCGGCTCGTGGAGGGTACGAGTACTTCGTCACTTTCATTGATGATTACTCAAGGTACGGATACGTTTACCTGCTTCGCTACAAGTCTGAATGCTTTGAGAAATTCAAAGAATTCAAGGCTGAAGTAGAAAAGAAGGTCGGGAAAACTATCAAGTCACTGCGATCTGACCGCGGTGGCGAATACCTCGGTAACGAGTTCCTGCAGTATTTGTCAGACAACGGGATTACATCCCAGTGGACTGCACCGGGTACTCCCCAGCAAAATGGTGTAGCTGAAGAAGAAATAGGACTATTCTAGAGATGGTAAGATCAAAAATGAGTTATGCAAACTTACCAATTTCATTTTGGGGCTACGCATTGGAGACAGCAGCTTACGTGTTAAATGTGGTGCCTTCTAAATCAGTTCCTAAGACGCCTTTTGAGCTCTTCCTTGGTCGTAAACCTATTTTGTGCAAGTTTAGAGTATGGGGCTGTCCGGCACACGTACTGTCGAAGGAACCTGATAAGTTAGAAAGCAGGTCAAAAGTAATGCTATTCATAGGGTATCCCAGGCAAACGAAAGGCGGTTACTTTTACTGTCCTGAGAGTCAGAGAGTCGTTGTTAGCACCAATGCTAGATTCTTGGAGGACGAGTATGTGAGTAATCACAAGTCAAGGAGTGATATCGTTCTTCAAGAAATTGAAAACGAGAATGCAATTCCGAGGGAAGGGGAACGTGTGAATGTGGGTGCACTTGTGAGAGGTTCAGCACCACAGACACATTCTTCAGTGCAAGGTGCAGAACCACAAGTTACTGCACCTACTACTGACACGGCATCGATGCCTTGTCGTAGTGGGAGAGTTATTGACCAGCTAGAAAGGTACATGTTCATGGGTGAGTCTTCGGACTTGAGCCCGGAAGACGGACATGAGGACTCTGACCCACTAACTTACGAAGAGGCAGTGCAGGACAAGGATGTTGCCAAATGGCGTGTCGCCATGGATTCTGAAATTGAATCCATAACTGCTATGGATGTATACCAGAAAACTGATTTGCCAGATGGCTTTAGGGCCATAGGGTGCAAATGGGTATACAAGAGAAAGAAAGGGGCGGATGGAAAAGTCACTGCTTTTAAAGCCAGGCTGGTGGCAAAGGGTTATAGTCAGAAAGAGGGCATTGACTATGACGAAACCTTTTCACCCGTAGCCATGCTCAAATCCATCCGGATACTCCTTGCCATAGCTGCGCATATAGACCTCGATATCTGGCAGATGGATGTCAAAACCGCTTTTCTAAACGGTTACCTTGAAGAAGGTAGGGATATCTATATGCAGCAACCCGAGGGTTACATACGCAAGGGCGAAGAACATCTTGTCTGGAAGCTTAGGAAGTCCTTGTACGGACTTAAGCAAGCTTCGAGGTCGTGAAACTTACGTTTCAACGATGTAATTAAATTCTATGGATTTGCACAGTTGGAAAATAAAAGTTGTGTTTACCGACTTTGTGTCCGTGGGAGCGTGTTTTTCCTTGCACTATACGTTGATGACATACTCCTATTTGGAAACAACGAGGGAGTGATGTCTGAAATTAAGGTTTGGTTATCCGAACAGTTCCAAATGAAGGATCTGGGAGAAGCTGGCTACATTCTTGGGATTAAGGTCTTACGAGATCGTAAGAGAAGAATGTTGAGCTTATCCGAGGCATCCTATGTGGATACTGTGATAGCCCGGTTCAGCATGCAACTCGCCAAGAAAGGCTTGCTACCTTTCAGACATGGCGTTCATCTTTTTAGTGGGCAGTGTCCTCAGACACAGCGGGAGAAAGATGAGATGAGTCTTGTACCATACGCTACAGCGGTGGGTACTCTCATGTATGCAATGCTGTGTACCAGGCCAGATATCTGTTATGCCGTTGGCATGGTAGCAAGATATCAGTCTAACCCTGGACAGGCGCACTGGACTGCTGTAAAGCACATCCTCAAGTATTTGAAGAGAACTAGGAATTACTGCCTAGTTTATCAAAGTGAGGATTTGTGCCCTGTGGGTTATACGGACTCGGATTTCCAAGGGGACCAGGATGAGAAAAAATCGACCTCAGGATATGTGTTTACCCTGGGAGGTGGAGCTGTATCTTGGAGGAGCTCAAAGCAGAAATGCATTGCTGACTCCACCATGGAGGCGGAATATGTCGCCGCCTCCGACGCCTCGAAAGAGGGGGTATGGCTCAGGAACTACCTTTTAGAGTTGGGCGTGATCCCGAGTTTGCCGAGGAGCATCACAATTTATTGTGATAACTCTGGTGCAGTGGCGAACTCAAAGGAACCGCAGTCTCACAGGGCAAGCAAACACATAGAGAGAAAGTACCATATCATACGAGAAATCGTATCGAGGGGCGATGTGCAAATTAAGAAGATTGACACTGCTGACAATCTTACTGATCCATTTACAAAGAGCTTGCCACAGAAAGTTTACGAAAGACATATTTGTAAGCTGGGTCTGAGGTGGATGCCGACCACTGACAATGGTTAAAGAGACAATAGACTAGATAGACGGACTGTATACTCTGTAATAGCTTAGTTATGCTTTGAGTATAAGTGGGAGATTGATGGGTTTTGTATACTGAAAGCATTTATTATAATGAGTATACAACGGTTTATTTCTCCTAACTGTTAACAATCTTACATGTATGAACGATGGTATCCTCTTGTCTCACCGATAGGGATGATCATACGGCGTGTTGTAGATCGCGGAAGACAGTATGATCACTTGACCTAGTGAGACATAAACCTGATCACAGCCGAGACAGCGTATGAGTATACGTCTGTCCGAATGGCTGCAGCATTGTCGGATTAAGTAGTCTGTCTTGGTTACTTGACATGCTGGTACGCAGGGGTGGCGTATTGATGGACCGCAGTGAGATGTATTCGTCTGTCTGACATCAGCGAACACACGATCTCGTTATATTGATTGAGTCCAAACCCTAACGAAGGTTCAGGGGTTTGCACGGATTGACTGTTGCTTTGACTTGCCATGGTGGAGAGCCTAAGTAACGTGCTCGTATATCCGCATCTTGGGTAACAGCAGTTCGTGTAGTACCGCCTGAGACTGGGTTTAGGTAACCATATCCGAGTAATAGGATGGGGACATTCCCTGAGGAGCTCAATAACATGCATCGTGCCAAAGTCCTGCAGGCTGATTAAGTTCAGGCACGAGTGATAAGGATTGAGTGGTACTACTCATTAATAATAAGATAATAATTAATTGTAGTTAGAGCTTGTCAGGAGCTCCAATTAATTAATGGATGTCCGGTAACCTTAAATATGGGGATTCTCAATTAATGCAGCCCGTTCTCATAACGTGGTAATAAAGGGGTAGGTCAGTATTAATTCTGTGGTGAAAAAGAATTAATATTAATTAATTAATTGTGTCCTGGGTTGTGGACATGGGAATTAATTAATTTATAGGCCCACTTTATTATTTGCATTAGGTCCCAGGTCTGGCCCAAGGAGAGTGTGCTGAATTGAGCCCAGGAGCCCATTAGGGTGTACAACCCTAGGTCTATAAATAGACAGCTCTCTCTCATAAGTTGTAACACAGTTGAAAAACAGAAAACCTAGAGAGAGAGGGGGGCGCCGATTTTGAAAGAAAGAGGAGGAGAATTTTTGAATTCTGGTCCTGCTCAAATACAGATCTATGGAGTCCTCACCAGTAGCAGATCTGAACGCACCGAGAAACAGATGTGAAGATCTAATCTGGAGAACAACTCCTAATCCCTTCTCTTTGTCTTTTTCGATTATTATTGAATCTAGAAATTAGATTTCTAATTTCTTATTCCGCATATTTAATAATATCGCGTGGTTGGTTCTGGATCTGGGAATACAAACGTGAAAGATCGTTTCTGAGACTACGGAATTAAGGTAAATAATTTTTTATCCACGCATTAAATTCAATAGGAGCATGCTTAGGGTTTTTGAATGGATTATGAACAATAACCATAAACGGTCCGGTTCATTTGGTTTTGGTGATTCGGTTCGCAGTAAAACCCTACAGGCATACCATGGTGTCTTGTTAGCATAGTACTCCTTGAGATCTCTATCTTTGCATGCATAGATCTGCTCATCGGGAAGGTTTCCTGAATCCTCAACTGCTGATCGTCCCCCTCAACTGGATGCTCCAACTTGGAAAGATGATCTGTAATAACATTCTCACATTCTTTCCGATCCTTGATCTCCAAGTCGAACTCTTGAAGCAATAGTATCCATCTAATCAGCCTTGGCTTCGTATCCTGCTTGGCAAACAGAAACCTGATGGTTACATGGTCAGTGTACACAATAGTTTTCGAACCTATCAGATAGGGCCGAAACTTGTCAAAAGCATACACAACAGCAAGCATCTCCTTCTCCGTGGTGGTGTAGTTGCATTGGGCAGGGTTCATGGTCTTGCTGGCATAGTTAATGACATGGAAGAACTTTCCCTTCAGCTGCCCCAAAACTGCTCCAACTGCTTAGTCACTAGCATCACACATGAGCACGAAGGGCTCATCCCAATCCGGAGAAGTAAGAACCAGAGCAGTCACCAAAGCCTTCTTTAGCTGCTCAAATGCCTTCAAACAATCTGCATTAAAAATAAAAGAGACATCTTTTTCTAGCAGATTACAAAGGGGTCTAGATATTTTGAAGAAATCCTGAATAAATCGCCGGTAGAATCCAACATGGCCTAAGAAACTCTGGAGTCCCTTCACATTCAGTGACGGCGGCATCTTCTCGCCATAATCTTGGCCTTGTCAACTTCCAAGCCTTCAGAGGACACTCGGTGTCCTAGTACAATTCATTCATTGACCGTGAAGTGGCACTTCTCCCAGTTTAGGCACAAATTAGTCTCAGCACACCTCTCCATCACAGTAGCTAAATTCTGCAGGCAAATATCAAAAGAGCTACCAAAGACAGAGAAGTCATCCATAAAAACCTCCATAATATTTTCAATGAAATCATGGGAGATAGACATCATACACCTCTGAAAAGTAGCAGGTGCATTACACAAACCAAAAGGCATTCTCTGGTAGGCAAAGACTCCATAGGGGCAAGTGAAAGCTATCTTGTGTCGATCCTCCGGTGCCACTGCAATTTGATTATAGCCAGAATACTCATCAAGAAAATAATAATAAGAATAACCTGGCAATCTGTCAAGCATCTGATTGATGAAGGGTAGAGGGAAATGATCTTTATATATGGCGGCATTTAGAGCTCGGTAGTCGATGCAAAACCGCCATCCTGTGACTGGTCTTGTTTCTAACTCTTCGGGTCAATTTTAGGCCTCGGGTGCCTGCGTGTCGACCGACACAGTGATCGTGTCGACCGATACAGAGGCTATCTTATTTTGCTTCCTTCGGGATGGGGTGTCGACAGACATGTTGGTTGAAACATCCGTGTTGATCGACAGGCTGCCTGTCAATCGACATGGTGATTTTTTTGCAGCAGTCAACACAACGAAACAGAGGGTTTTGCTCAATTTTTTTTTCCTTTTTCCACATATTGGCTTGGCTGGGGCTCCCTTTTGTTCTCCTTTGCCCTGGGTAGCTCTTCCTTCACATCAAGCTCCAAAATGAAGTCCAGAATTCATCATAAGCCTCATCTAATGCTGTATGAGAAAACAGAGAATGGTGCAAGCATTTTTCCAAATAATCAGGGTCAGAATCAACAGAAAATAAAGGAAAAGAGATAACCGGATCAAAACTATCGATCATATGGCATTCCTCCTGATAGCTCCCATCATCGTGTTTCTGCATGGACTTGTAGATCGAGAAGGTCACAGACTCATCATTGACTCGGAATATCAGCTTCCCATCTCGAATATCAATCAGGGCTCCTCCGGTCCTAAAAAATGGTCTCCCCAGAATCAGCGGGATATTGTGATCCTCCTCCATGTCCAACACAACAAAATCAACAGGAAGGATGAAGTCTTTAACCTTTACCAATACATCCTCAACAATTCCTCTTGGATAAGAGATCGATCTATCAGCCATCTGAAGAGTGATAGTAGTCGGCTTGATATCTCTAATCTCCAGTCTCTTAAAAATTGACAGCGGCATCAGATTGATGCTTGCTCTAGAATTGCAAAGCACCTTGCCGAATGTCTCACCACCAATCACACAAGAAATAGTAAATGGACCTGGATCTTCTCTTTTCAGAGGCATCTTCTTCTGAATAATGGCACTGCATTCCTCGAACATGTTCACCATATCGTGCTCCATCATTGGCCTCTTCCAAGAGACCATATCCTTCAGGAATTTGATTTACCCAGGCATCTCCTGCAAAGCTTCCACGAGAGGGATGTTGATGTGCACCTTCTTCATATTCTCTAAAAATCGTGCATACCTCTTATTCATCTTGTTCTTAGCAAATCATTGCGGAAACAACATCAGGGGTAACTTTTTTTTGGGCCCGGGAACTGTATCAGTCGACATGTAGGTGTGTCGATCGACACACCAGCATCTGTAGCACTCAATGTCGAGCCTCTGTGTCGATCGACATCATCGGTGTCGATCGATACAGAGGCATCAGCCGCGGGATCCTCACCAGCAACTGTAGCACTCAATGTCGAGCTTCTGTGTCGATCGACACCGTCGGTGTCAATCGATATAGAGGCATCAGCCGCGGGATCCTCTTTTTTGTCACTTACTTCCTCAGCCTCGGAATCTGCTCCTTCATTCTCAGGACCCTTGTATGACTTACCACCCCCCAAGGTGATGGCTTTGGCTTGATTCTTCAAATTTTTTGGGTTCACTTGAGTATTGCTCGATAATTGCCCTTGCTTGTGCTGAGCTCCGAGAGAAGTAGAAATCTGACTGACCAGGGTCTCAATCATCTGAACATACTTCTCCACCCAGTCCACCTTGGTATTAATTCCTACCACATCTTGCTCCAATTTACCAACTCTTTGATCGGACCCTTGAATAAACTTAGCTAGGATCTCCTCGAGGTTTGGCTTCTGCGGCTCCACAATAGCTCCATTCTGCACATTAAATCCAGCAGGCGGTTGCTCGACAGTATTAGGATTTAAGTATGAGAAACCAGGATAGTTTCTTGCATTGTTGGGATTGTAGCTTTGATTGTAGTTCTGATTGTAGCTCTGATTTTATGAATATCCTCCTCGGTAGTTATTCTGATAGCCACCTTGTTGGACAAAATTGATGTCCACAGCATCACCATCACTAGAAGATGGAACTGGATCGACAGCAGCAACAGTTTGTCCAGTTTCCAATTTGGTAAAATCCTCTCTCAGCTTCTTTCGGGGGTTACTACCTTCTCCACAGCCTTGACTAGTGCCTGTCGAACATTAGACCACCTGTGGCTATTGTTAGCCATCTTCTAAAAGAACTCCATGGCTCTCTTGGCACTCTTTGTTATAATAGAATCCCTCAAAGTAACATCTACCAGCTCAACTGTGCGGTCATTCAAACCCTCATAGAACGTCTCAGCTTGCTCCTCTAGAGATGGACCATGGCCAGGGCAAACTCTCAATAGCTCCTTGTAGTGCTCCCATGCCTCATAAAAGTTCTCATCCGGCCTCTGAGTGAATCTAGTGATATCTTTCCTCCTCTGCATAATGACACTGGGTGGAAAGGAGTTTGCCCAGAATTCATTCCTCATACCTCAGTTCTCTTGTCCAAAGCAGAGAACCATGATTGAGCTTTATCCCGCAGTGAAAAGGCAAAGAGCCTCATCCGGATGGCACTCTGACTAACTCCATTAAGTTTGACAATGTTACAGAACGTGATGAACTTATCAAGGTGTGCATAGGGATCCTCAGTAGCTCGGCCCCTGAATTGGTTCTGTTGAACCATCTGCACCAGACCACTCTTCAATTCAAAATTATTGGCATTGATGCCAATTCTGAAATCAGTCCCCTGGAACCTTGGTCTGTATCTTTTCTGGATAGCATCCTCATCATCATCATCATCAAATCAAGGCTGGGCCTCCTCCTCTTCGTCATCTAAGGGGTCATCAGGCGGTTGGTTGTGCCGAGGGTTTCGATTGTTGTTGTTGTTATTGTTGTTAGCTCTTTCGAGCTCCAGTACCCTCATGCGCTCCCTCATGGTTTGAACATCTCTTATAAGCTCAGCTGCTTGTTCTTGGGTGAGGTTGTTAGCCTTGTTTGGTTGGTTTGCCTCAGCCATATTGACAGTCTGACTGCTCGAAGCTTTGTCCTCTCGGTTTCTCCTACTGTTGTTTCTTCTGCAAGTAGCCTCGATTTCAGGATCAAGCACAATTGGCCCTTTTCCACTCCTCCTTGTGTTCATAAACTACCTGAGAGAAACAGAGGGAAAAGTGAGTAACAACGAAACAAGAAATGTAAAGGAAAATAATTTGACACTCGTGGAAAATAAAGGAATTAATTAACAAGGGAAAATAAATATATTTTTTTAAATTCGACACTCGTGTCGATCGACAGGAGGCTGTCGATCGACACCGATGCAATAGCTGTGTTGTTCGAAGACCTGGACTTTGACCAATACAGAGGTAAAATTTAAAAAAATCTTGGCGAAAATTTAAAGGAAAATTAAAATTACAACTCAAATCAATAACCCTAGAATAGAACCAGTAACAGGATAATTCTAAACAATCCCCGGCAACGGATTTGATCACTAAATTTTTAGTAATACTATAGTCTAGTGGCAAATTAAAATTATCGATACCACAGAGATTGTATAAGCGAATATCCCATGTACTGAAACAAAGTTATCGGTTTATTGTTCAAGATAAACAGATTTTGAAAAGGGTTTTGATAACTGAATTTGAATTTGCAAGAATTAAATTAAAACAGAATTAAACGAAATTTTTAAGCAATCAGAGAAAAGTTCAGATTCCAGGGCAAGTTCATATCTTGGATAACATGCAAGGAAAATCAATCGATCAATTAAAATAGAGATTAAGATGGAACATCAGAAAATTATTAAAAATTCCATGGTTTGGCAATTCATAAAGTAGATTATTAATTCTCTATATCCTCTTGGCCTCTAGAAAACTTAACAACTCCGAATAACCTCAGATTTATTCATATGGATTAAAATTTTCTTTTCTGACACAATAAAAATCCATATTATCAATTCTTAGATCTATTAATTAATTTTCACCTTTCAGTCTCAAATTAATTAATTATGAAATCTAATCAAATGGCCAATTT
Organism: Plectranthus barbatus; assembly: GCA_026898455.1. Classification (NCBI taxonomy): domain Eukaryota; kingdom Viridiplantae; phylum Streptophyta; class Magnoliopsida; order Lamiales; family Lamiaceae; genus Plectranthus; species Plectranthus barbatus. The sequence goes on along the minus strand of JAPKLW010000824.1, from coordinate 136,807 downwards.
TTTAGTATTTAGAAAAAGCACAAGAATTGATAAACCTAATTAAAATATTGATCGATTTAATAACCCTAGACATGCATCCAAGATAATCACATAAACCCTAGAATCTGATAAATGAATTACCTACACATGTTCATATTAAACAAGCATATGAAAAGATAAAACTTGTAAATGTTCTTCATAAATAAAAACAATGTCAAATTGAATCCAGTCTTGAGAAATCTTAATCCAAATCTTCAATCCAAAGCATAAATAATTGAAGAACACTGAAAACCCTAACTCTGAGTCTCAAAAGTGGCAAAAGTTTCTATTTTCAAAAATTACATGATATATATAATAGGTTTGAGTGGCTCAATATAGCAAGTAGGAGTAAACATGAAAATTCGCCTAAATAGCCCCTATGTCGACCGACATGCACGTTGTCGATCGACACACGACCCCAAATTTGAACGATGTGAGCGTCTGTCGATCCTTCAATTTGGACGCCATGTCGATCGACACCCCGGGTGTCTATCGACATGCGTGTCAAATGTCTCTCAAAAATTAACATCTTGACACCTTCTCTCTCGGCCTTCGTGTTGACCGACACCCCAGGTGTCGGTCGATACAGACGACAACCACAAAATCAAGTTCTTATACTTAGTCAAATTTATGCTCCAAAACCTGCATTTTTCACCACAACCAAAACACGAGGCATAAAATAAGTACGATGCACGGAAAATAACTTAAACACACGAGGAATGCATTAAAACATCCTAAAAATCTATTGATAAGTGAACAAAATAACGCACTTATCAAAGACATTCTGGAAATCAGTGGTGTCAATGAGTAGTTGGGCACAATTCTTTCAATGCTAAACCAAATGTCTCGACTAAGTCTATGAAGGAATCATCTTCTCAACCAGAATCCTCGATTGGCCATCAGACAATTAAGAGGGTCAGTGATGCACTCGATCTTGCTGAGACCTTGAATTCTATATCCCTAAAAGAAAGCTTAAATCAAGGGGGAATTCGAACTAGTGTCTGCCAAGCTGACAAAGCTGATGTTGAAAATGAAGACCCGGGAAATCCGATTGGCTATCCAGAAGGCCAGACTGATAAGGACGAAGCTCGGGCTGAAGGATTTTTTGCTCAGACTTAAGATGGAATTCACACTGAAGTCGCAGATCAGACTGAAGACGGAGTCCAAACCGAAGATCAACTCCGAATTAAAGAAATTTAGACTGACGAAGGCCAATCTTCCGGAGTCCGATCTAAACCACCAGTCCAAGCTGACCAAGGCACGAATCAACCAATATTGGGGAATGAGATCATTCCAGAGGATTTCTTCCTCACCGACATTCCAGTTGTGGCGTACATTTAAAAGTTCCATTTGTCCAACCACTCCAGGTCGAAGAGCTTCATCAACCAAAATGGCTTCGCAATTATCCAAAAGATGTTGTGCTGGATAATGTCGCCAATCAAGTCCAGACCAGACAGGGGAGTGCCTTGCTGATGTGCTATATTTCTCAGATTGAACCAACAAAGATAGTAGACGCACTTCAATCAACCGATTGGATCAAAGTCATGCAAGAGGAGCTTGCAGAATTCATTCGCAACCACATATGGGACTTGGTAGATCTACCATCACATCAGTGTGTGATTGGTACCAAGTGGGTATTCAAGAATACGCGAGATGAAGCTGGTAACATAGTTAGAAACAAAGCCAGACTTGTTGCCAAGGGGTATGCACAGTGTGAAGGGATCGACTTCGACGATACCTTTACCCCAGTAGCAAGACTTGAGGCTATTAGGCTGTTCCTAGCCTATTCTGCATACCATGGATTCATAATCTATCAGATGGACGTGAAGAGTGCCTTTCTCAATGGCGAACTAAAGGAGGAAGTATAATTGGAACAACCCCCTGGTTTCGAAGAAGGCAACCAAGTTTACAAGCTGCGGAAGGCGTTATATGGACTGAAGCAAGCACCGCGAGTTTGGTACGAGACACTTTCCCAATTTCTACTCAAGAATGGTTTTTGAAAATAGAAAATCGACCAAACTTTGTTCTTAATCAAAGATGGAGAAGATATTCTACTGGTCCAGATCTTCGTTGATGACATTATATTTGGATTGAAGAATTTGGGTCTATGTGGGAAATTTGCCCAGCTGATGCAGAGCCATTTTTAAATGAGTATGATGTGCAAAATGACGTACTTCTTAGGACTGCAAGTTCATCAGTCCAGCGAAGGAATTTTTATAAATCAAAAGAAGTACACCAGAGACTTGATCAATATGTTTCTTCCAGAAAAGACAAAGTCTCTGAGAATTCCTATGAGCACAACTGTGCAGATCACATTGGATGAAGATGGAGAACCAGTAGATCCATCAGCTTACAGAGGAATCATAGGCTCACTTCTCTACTTGACAGCAAGCCGACCTGATATTTTCTATGCCGTCGGTGTTTGTACGAGATTTCAAGCCAATCCAAAGAAATCGCACATGGATGTTGCCAAAAGAATTGTCAGATATCTGAAGTGTACTGAGTCACTTGGAATTTGGTATCCCAGATGTAACGAGCTTGCTCTAAATGGATATTTAGACTCAGACTTCAGAGGTTGTCTAATTGATCGCAAGAGCACGAGTGGTACTTGTCAGTTTCTTGGGCACAAGCTGATAAGATGGTTCATCAAGAAACAACACTCGGTTGCAACGTCAACAACGGAAGTTAAATACGTTGCTACTGCTAGTTGTTGTGCTCATATTCTTTGGATCAAACAGCAGTTGCTCGATTATGATGTTGACACAAGATGTGTTCCCATCTATTGCGACAATAACAGTGCGATGTGCATCACGAAGAATCCAGTCCACCATTCCAGGACTAAGCACATCGAAATTCTACACCACTTCATTCGTGATCATGTAGAGAAGAAGGATGTAAGCGTGGAGTACATCCGAACTGAAGATCAACTTGCTGACATTTTTCACAAAACCACTACCAGAAGCTCGATTCAAGGAGCTTTTTATCAAACTCGGACTTATGGAGTTTGATAAGATCCAAGAAGGAGAAGAATGAGTCCAAGATCTCATTCGTTTTCATGCTTTGAAGACTATTTTGGATTTCTGGAGATGCGGATTAAAACTAAGTCCAAGCTCTTAGTTTTGATCTTCCGAAGATTTCAGACTGCGATTGGCTATCAGTTTCATTTCTGGATTACCAATCTGAAATAGGAGTAGACTGATACCTAGTATGGAGTCTATCCAGACTAACTCCAAGTAAGAAGGGTATAGCAGTCTGAAGTTTACTAGTTCCATCTAGGCGAAGATGCGGACTAAGACTGAGTCCCAGCTCTTAGTCTTCCCCTTATATAAAGAAATTCTTCAAGTGATGTCAGTACCATAATCAGTTCAAGCTGATTGAAGATGGTGTGTAGCGGACTAAGTCTGAGTCCAAGCTTTCAGTCTTTCCAAGTATAAGAATGAAGATAGTGTGATGCTGATTAAAGTTGAGTCCAAGCTCTCATTTTCTCTAAAGGAAGAAGAATGAAGAATGAAGACTAAATTGACGACGAATTGAGATTGACGGTTCAATTTGGAACTGATAATATAAGCCTGGACTGATGCTGAAGGATCCCAGACTTACTGATAACTTTGTAAAAGAGTTATATTCCTTTGATTTTAGCTTGGTGTGGAGATCATTTGGATTGTGTTTTGCTCATTATTCGTTACTTTTGGTCTCGTATTTAGGTGTCAGTGTCTTTTATGTTTATTTAGTATTTTAGATCAAATAATGTTATTTTTGGAGGATCTGGAGTTAAAAACCCCGTGAAAGAAATTTTCCATTTCCCAGCCTGAAGCTGAAGCATGAGAAAAGTGATGCTGCAGCATTACGAACTGGGTAGAGTTGGTCAAAGAAAAAAAGTCAACACGAGCTGAGGGGACCAATTACTGTTGTGACGTGGAAACAAGATATTTTTCTTACTTGGAGGCTGAAAAGTGAGAAAATGCATGTAAAAAAAGGAGGGGTTATTTTAGAAGTTTACAAGACAAAGAGGAAACCTAAAAAGCACATATAAGAAGCTGCTCAGCCATTTTTGGAAAGGGGGACCTTCATATTTTCACAACTTCATCTTCCTCATTCGTGGAGAGAGAAAGGAGCAAAGCTAGAGAGAGAAAGCTTTAAGCTGGGTTGTGTAGAGTGGAATCCTGCGCTCCAGCATCAGCTTACTTAGAGAATCTCCATCTATTCTCCTTTTTCTTGTAATTTTAGCTGGGGGAGCGCCCAACACTACATGAGATAGAAACACCATTTTTAGAGAGAGGATGAGTTGGGTCGAAGGCAGAGAAGGGCAGAAAAAAGGAGCTGAAGCGAGATTTCCTGGAAAAATCACTGCGGCGAGGAGGAATCTTCCCACGGCATCGATTAATCTAGGAGAATCGCTACATTTATCTATCTTATCTTGGAATTTCTGAATTTATACTTGCTAAAATGCATTTTCAGACCTTGTACTTAGCTTGTTTATCTATAGACATGAGCTAAGTTTCGTTTGACTTGGGTTATGGATGTTGTTTTGCCCTGTGCTGAATCTATGTTAAACATTGCTGTTTGCATGAGATTATTATGCATTTGAGGTTCAATTTTATTATCTTCAGCTGTGTGGGAACTCATGGTTGTTTTCTTATGCGTAGTTTTAATTTGAAAAGATTAGGATTAAGAGTGAACCTTAATTGTGGCGCAATGTATGCATATGAATATGCTAGAGTTGTGTTTGCAATTACCCAAGCGATTTAATTTGATGCTATTTGTGGTTAATCGGGCATAGGAATATGTTGTTTAATCAGGAATAGTAATCTCAGCAATTTTGGGAAATTTGGTTGAGAACGGAGTCGGGTAGCAAATTAATTCCATGATGTCTGCAATGCTGTAGCATAACCCTTTTCCAGCAAAACACCTACATAGTCCGAGTCAGCTTCGTTATCATTTGAATAACTTTTACCCGTAGCATTAATTTCCCCTATTTTCAGTATTCTCGTAATTGTTTACTTATTGTTTACTCGTTCATCTAATTTGTTGCCTAGCTTAAACAACTAACCCAAATTGATTTCCTCTTATCAATTGAACCTTGAGTAGATTGTGCACCTTAACCGCCTTCCCTCTGGGTCGATACTCGGAATTACTTCATTTTATATTACTTGTGATAGTGCACTCTTGCACTAGTGTATTTCACACACATCACTTACCAAATCGGACTGATGACCAAATTATAGACGGGATTTTTGCATAATAAGTTTTACTTAAGCGACATGCTGTGTTAAATGCAGAATTTAATGCAAAGGTGGCGAGCAAAGTCAACCACAGTCAAAGGTCCAATGACGATGCGCCATGTCATCATGAACAGTACTCGAGGGCGCACCCACATCAGCACCCACGACTCTAGTCGTAGGTCAAAATCATTTCAACCATCGCCAAGCACTCTCGATCATTGATCAAGACGCTCGTACTTCAATCTAGACCGTCCAAGCTGGCGACCGCTGTTCATCTCCCTTTAATAAATAGGGTTCCCCTTCAGACGGAGAAATCTTTCTGAATCCAAAAAGGCATTTATTGTGCAGTACTTTCTCTCAACCACAAACATTCCCTGCAACATTCCTTAGACTTTATTTTCAATCATTAGCAGTTATGGCTTACTATTTCAAAAGAATCCAATCATCCAAAGATGTCGGACCTTCAAACCCCACTCTAGTTTCAGGTCTCATTCCTGTAACCATTCCTGAACATGAACCCTCGTTCACTGGTATCTACTCTGTCAAAGACATTAATACTACCATTCCTGAAAAGCTCAGGCCTCACATGTTGTTGCCACCTACTTTCCAGAGATACACAAGAAGTTGACATTTGGAGGGTTAAATTGCAGTAAAACAGCGGCAAATAAATTTATAACTCAGAATGTCGAACCCACGGGGAATATATATCAAATTTATCCTATGTACTAGTCATAGTTTTCAAATTTTTTATTTGAGTAAATTGAAATCAGGGTTTGGGTTTTTGAAAATTAAAGATAGCATAAACAGAAATTAAAAGGTTTTTAAAACAATAATTAATGAGTACAGATTCCAGGACATACAATCAATCTATCAACATGCATAATTATTCAACTCAGCAATGGTGGGGAAATCAGATTCAAATGGATTCAACTCCTTGTTTGGCTATTAAACCCTAGATTACTAATGTGTGACTATCTCCTCTCGGTTTCAAGAATACAACATGTTGGTCCCCGATCAGAGTAGTTTTATATGCAGCGAAAGTATTAATTAATTCTTGCACTTAACTTGCTAAGGTCTCGACTTAGCAAGTGGTTATCAAATATGTTTAAGCTCGGATATTCTTTAGATTACTTGCAAGTTATACTTCAACACTTGAGGTGTTGAGTTTCAAACACAACAGTAATCAAAATAAAGCGGTAAAGAAAACAAGGGTTTATAGTGGTTCTTACAACTGTTCTACGTCCACTCTTCAGTCCTCTGACTGAAAATTCACTAAATGATTGAATACAAGGTCAGGCCTGATCTCTAACGTTGAGCAGCTCCTCCATCTGGTCAGTGCGCACCTTCAAGCACCTCGGTCTTCAATCTTCACCCAGTCGCTCCTTAGAGTGAGGACAAACCTCCCTTCTCCTTAGACGTCGACTGTTTTGGGAGTTTTATAGTTCTTCCCGGAACCTATCCTTGTGATGGCGGTAGCCAGTAATAATCACGCTTGCACAACAAGGTGACTGCTAGATTCTTTCTAGGATAGAAAAAATCCCAAGATAAACCTTAGAAGTATTACTTCAGAGGTCTCGAGCTCTAAGATAGAAAAGCTTACAAGAAAGCTTCAATCAGGTTCTAGCTCGGATGAGTTCGCATATGTGAGAGTTTCTAATCTCTTCTTGTCGTCTATGATAGTAAGAATCGTGAACCTTTGAATCAAGTTTGGAGGACACCTATTTATCGGTGAAGATTCAAACGGCTGTTTGAATCTTATCCGTTAGACTCAAAGGGATTGCTCGCCAATCGCTGCTCTTCCTTTTTCTGCAGTGTACAGCGACTCTTCAAGTCTCCTCCATTTCTGATTGGCGTAGCACCTATGTCTTTCTGTCTTGTGTCAGAACAGATCCTTTTTAGGGTAATCATTGAGACCTTGTTTTTATCTCTGGATTAACTCCTTTTCTGATTCGTCGGGTATCTCTTGAGATTTGGATCCTCCTGATTCAAGACCTTTCGTCTGTCTTGATTGATCGTTGAGTGTTTGCTTGCAGTTGATACACAACAATCGCGTTCAGCAGATTTGCTAGAGTGACTAGGAATGCTTGCGGTATGCTTGATTCTTTCAGCATTCTACCTTAGTACTTTCAGCATTCTTCCTTAACGCTTTCAGCATTCTTCCTTGATGCTTTCAGCATTCTTCTTCATTTGCTAGCGTCTGCTGCTCCTTCAGCAATCTTCAATGTTCTTCAGATTATGTTGAATCCTTCAGCATTCTCGATTCTTCTTTTCTAGATCTATTACAACTCGAGTGTTTGACCTATATAGGACTTTTACAATCAACTCGATACTAAGTTGCTAGAATCTAGATCGGCTTGAGCTTTGATGCACCAAAGCATAATAATTGAACATTTAACAACAAGGGGATTCTAATGATCTGACAATATTCCTAACAATTTCCCCCTTTTTGGTGCGATCAAAGCCTCAATCCTTGGCTTTAATGCTAACTGATCACGGGAAAGTTGATTACTGATATTACAATGTTTTCCTATCAGATCTATTCTCAGCATCTCAACTCCCTTAGACTCAGTATATTCCCTAACAAGTTCCCCCTCAAAATAACAAGGGTATTGCTCAATTAAAAATTTGCTTCAAGTAAATGGCTTTCAAATTATTTTTCAGATAAGTACATAGCACATTCACACATACCAATCAAGCAATCATTTGGAACATATCGCACACACATCCAAAATCCACGCAATTTTGCTGATTACACTAAGTGTGTAATTTTAGCTAAACCAAATAATTCAGCATTGGACAATAAGATGTTATCTTCAACCTGGGTTAGTTTCCATTTTCATATATTGCAAGTTCATACAGGAAATACCCAAATCAAAGCTAAATGTTTTGATCAATCTAGAAGAGCTCAAAAGATTTAGAGATATTACTTTTTGGTCGTTGAGGAGTCTAAATCGCCAGGATTTTTGGCACTTGAGGATCCAGCTGTGATCTTCTTCACATTCTTGAGTGCTTCAAAAGTTGTCTTCATGAAGCTATTCACAGCAGCATCTCTTTCCTCTCTTCTGATCCTTTCTTTCTCCTCGATCCTTCTGCGTTCCTCTCTCTCTTCCTCTTCTATCTGCTTTCTCAAGTCTTCTTCCAATTTTCTTCTGGCTTCGAGGCGTTGGAACCTTTTTTCCTGTTCCTTCAGTCTTTCTGCTTTAGCTGCTGCTCTCTTCTCTTCCCCCTCTTTGATCACAGCAAAAAGGCTGGCGGAGAGCGTTTCGAAGTTGTCCTGAATAGCAGAATTCATTTCCTCCTTCGCCTCAATCACTTGAGTTCTGACTTCAGCGCGTACAAGCTGCACCATCTGCTCCCCAATGCTTCTTCCTACCATGGTATGGATTGCTCGCTGGAGGTCTCTCTGATGAGTGCTAGAGCTCAGGGGCTCAATATGCATAACTTGATTATCCTCCAAAAGCACAATTTGATTATCTGGGGTAGGATTAGCTTCGGTGGTGGCCAGTGCTTGAGGTGAGGTGGTTGCTGGATCGGCAGTGACTGCTACGGTTGTCTCAATTTCCATGTCTTGCACGGTTTCAGCAGTAACTATTGGAGGAGACTGAGCAATCTCCAGTCTGGATGCTCTGTTGCCAATTGAGATAGCAAACGCTCCTTGAATTCCAACATCTTCCTCTAGTCCTCCTCGCGCTTCTTTGCGGCTTTTTCTATAGCTAACTTTGTTTTCAGTTCAATAGCGGCGTCTATCTGTCTTTGGGTTGCTGGGGACTTGAATTGATGAGTGACTGGTGGCAAATCCTCAATCGCATATTCAGACGGCGGCAGTGAGCAATCCCCTGTGATTGCTCTGTGCTCCTTGATCTTTCAGAGCCTGGCAACAACCTGCTTTTCTGTGTACTACCTTTTAGACGTCTGATCCATCCAGTCGTCAGCCCAGTCTTCTTCACTTCGCCAGTAGTTGAGACCCATCCTAGCCATCATGATTGCACGGTCTTTATAGTGTAGTTCGTGAGTGGCGTAGTCGAAAAACCTCCATCTCCGAAACTCTGTTCTGAACCATTCTTGTTCAGAAGACTCACCAGTTAACTCCGCAGGGTATGTGTTCTCAACTTCTTCAGCAATTTGAGCTTCTATGAAGATACAGATATCCTTTGCCCAAGAGATGAGATCATCGTTCTCCTTATCTCGCCACTTGGCAATACGCTTTGCCTTGTACTTCCTGTCCGGTGGTCCTTCCATGGGCACTCGCATGGTTTCTCCTCTGAAAATGGAATCAGCATCTGCAAGCGTGGCATGTCCAGTTTCTCCTGCATTGTCTTCATTGTCAGTACTTGGGATATCACTGAATGATATACCTGACACTTCAGGAGAGGTCGGAATGGGAATGCATCTCTGCCACATTAATTCAACTGTGCGCTCGGGTACAGGGTATTGTCTGCTTGAGAATTCCATTCAGGAATAGTAGATGGATCCATTCCTAATACCCGTAAAAACTGTTCAATGTGTGCTCGCACACTGGCAGTGAGCTCGGCTTGCAGTTGCGCTCGGGCTTCATCCAGTGAGGTAGAGGCTTTATCTGTTGTAGCAATTCTTGTACCAGTGCTCTTGATGGCTTCCAACTGTACTGATGCGGCAGTGGCTTGCTGAGCAATTTCCTCCTCTGTTACCTCGGGATTTGTTGGTCCCTCATCCACTCTTTCCTCAAGATCAGCATTTTCCTGATCTGCTGTGTTGGTTTCTTCAATTTCTTCTGCTTCAAATACAATTTGGTTTCCTTCCTTCACCAAATTGTATTCAGCCATTATTGTAACAACTCGGCTTCCTCCTTGCGCAGCCAGTTGTTGATCTTCAACTCTTTCAACACTTACAGACCTGCTTCCTCCTTCCACAGCAGTCTGTTCCACAATCTGTTTGGCAGTGACCACAGCACTTACGCTTCCCCCTTGAGTGGTGGCGGGCTGAATGGTCAGAGGGTCAGAACGTCTCTCTCCTTCTACAAGAGCTTGTTCTCTCCTCGATTCATCCAATCTTCTTTTAGCAGCTTCATGCAATTCCTTGCGAGCTTCCTTCCTTTGCCATTTAGCAACCTCTACATCCGTCATGGCTTCGGGATCTGTAAGCTCCACTGCTTCAGTGTTGACCTTTGCTTTTCCTTTGGTCAAATGTGCTTTCTCGATGTCCGTCTTGGTGATGCGTTCAACCTGCTTTTCGGTTTAAATTTTGGCATTTCGCTCTTGATAAGCGGCCATGACTTCTTCATAATGAGTATCCCTCTGATCTAGCGTCATTGCTAGCATATTTTTGTTGAAGTCTCTTTGGTCGCGTGCTCTGTGCAGCGCTTTCTTCAGTCGCCTTTTCTTGCATGACTCCTCATCTGAGTACTCAAGTTTGCACTTTGCATCCTTGGAGGCTGGTTTGGTTGACTCTGCTTCACCCTGCCTAACAACATCTGGTTTTGGTAGAGAAGTTTCTACCACAGGCACATTTATCTTGACAGTAGTTCCTTGAAAGCGATCCTGCTTTCTCTTTCCCTTGGCTTGTTTCTCATCATCTGCTGGCTTTCTCAACTTCGGTTGAGGGCTTCTCTGTGTTCGCCTCTTTTTTGCTATAATAGCTACAGGAGGTTGACTTGGTTCCATCGGTTTGTCTTCGAGTAGCCTTTCACATTCTTTGAACAGAGAATCATGTTCTTCCTTTCGCCTTGTTTCTTCAATCTCCTCTACAGTTAATGGGATGGTCGTTTGCAGGACAGCATGCCCTTGATAAGGCTCATCTTCATCAGACATTGGTTTCTATGGATTTACGTTGCTTTACCCTCTTGGAATCAAGGGTTCCCTTATGTTCATCGGTGGTTGGCGTTTCTTGGTTGGTGGTATGTAATCCGAATACCATAGCTCTTCTCCACAGCAGTGCTTTCCTTCTGGCAAAATCCCTTCCAGAAAGTGGCTTATTTTGAGCCCAAATCCTACGTCCTGAGTGAACGTGTGCTCCATCCTGATATTCTTGTTCTTGTAAGCATGCGCTAGCCACTTGGTATCGACAAACTTCGCCCAATTACCACGAACTTGATCATCAATAGCCATCATAACAGCAAACTTCTTCGCACTGAGTTCCGAAAGTGAACCAACCTTGCCCACTAACATTCGTATCACAATTTAGGCTAGGCTCTTCATAGGTTAATCAAGCGATTTCAGAGGTGCGTTTACCTTCCATGGTTCTCTGAAGGTGTCCTTCTTCCATCTTAGCCATCGCTTCTGCATCTCCGCTTCATCATTGATTTTGTAGTTGCGGACGTCTGCTCCGTCTGTTTGCAATCCATATCTTTGTGCCAACACGTCAGGGCTCACAATGATCTTTGTGCCCAAAATGCTTGTTGTGAAGAACTCTTGGCTTTCATCAATTACTGCACGAGCGAAGAATTCTGCAACTACGTGAGGCCAAAACCTAAGCGGTTCTGCATAAAGATATTTTAGAATTCCTTCGTGATCGATTTTGCCGATGAAGTCCTCAGAAAAGTGCTTCTTAAACAGTGGCTCATACAAAATCTTGTCCTTCTTCACTTGAGCCATTCTTTTCTGTGCATTGCTTAGTTCTCCTTCTTCCTTTCCATGAGCAATCCGTACCAGTCGAAAGTACAAGATTGACTCATCAATCTGCTCTTTCTTGAAGATTCCCGTGAATGTTGGTTGGAATTGTTCAGGCTCTCCGGGTGTGGTTGCGTCCGAATGATTCGGCTGGTCGACTTCCACGGTTGGATGATTCCGCCATTGATACTTCAAAAAGAAACTTAGAGAAAGTGAAGCACAGACGATTTCAAAATCAGAAGTTTTAAGAGACTAGGGTTCAGAAATTCTAAACCAAATCTTCCCTTATACGATTTCTTGTAACCGGTCTCCTGTGAGCAGTTGGATTTCTTCTTCTGATCTGGATGAATCAACGGTTAGGAAGTTGGTGACGGTTTGCCTTACGTCCCACGATAATGGAAACCTGTGCATGGCTGAAGTGTCCTTTAAGTAGTCTTCGCCGCCCTAAGCTAGAGTTACCTTTTCAATTAATGCAGACTCTGCTCCTTTTCCGTCATTCAGATAATCCCGCCTTTCGAGGGATTTGAAATTATTGTCCCTCTCCTTCTGCTGGGTTGTTATGCAATGAAGCATTCTTTGATGGTTGTACAACCAGTAAGTTGAAAGGTGTATGCTGAGAGCTTAGACTCAGCATTTGATCATCTGATTATTCTTTAACCATTGAATGCTAGAAATCACACCGTTTGCTGAGAGCTTGGACTCAGCATTTGGCCAAGTAGGTGATGTGATGTTAGCATTCCTTTGACCATTGTTGTAATCTAGTGAGAGCTGGGACTCAACATTAGCTTTAGTTCTTTGAAGGTCGCCTTCACCAGTAGACTCTAGACACATGCTGAGAGCTTGCACTCAGCATTTTAGAGCAGTATGCTAAGATTACAACCTTAGCCGTCTGCGGGCATCTGCTGAGAGCTTGGACTCAGCAGCCGTCGGGGTTCTACCGAGAGCTTGGACTCAGTAGACAAAATAGACTCTTAATAGATTTTTATCGCTGAAAGATCAAAGAGTCTCTTTACTGAGAGCTTGGACTCAGCAAACTTCTTTTTCTAGTTTTAATCTGCTATCGCCGAATATAGCAATCAATATCAACTTTGCTGAGAGCTTGGACTCAGCAATCACCGGATGCTTGCTGAAGTAAGAACATTTCAGCAGCAAATTCAGACTCCTTTTCTTTGCCTTAGAACTTTTAAGTTCAAGAGTCTGTACTGAGACCTCGGACTCAGTAAATGTCGGGAATCTGCTGAGAGCTTGGACTCAGCAGTCAGCAGAGAGTAGATTGCTTGAAAAAACTTCATCATTTTATCCATCAAGCACTCTGCTTCCGACTTAAATTGGAGAGACACTTAAGAGATTCCTATCTTCTGATTTTCCTTTACAATTAGAATTTTTTTTTTAACCAGGAAAATCATCAGATTTTTGATAGGATTCTTTATACACAAGGAGTGTATTGATCTAGCATTTTGTTTTAGGCTTTTATATGTTTGAGACAACAAAGTATTGTCATCAAAACGAGCAATTGTCTTATTGATATCATTGGTTTACAAGAGTTACACTTCGCAAAGTATAATACTACAGGTTTACAATGATCAATTTGTCTTCAAACTGCTCCAAATAACGCCTTGCTAGATCTACTCCATCTTGGTCTCTTCCTCGAGCTCATTGCTGCAAGTCACCCCACTTGCGCATTAATGTCTTGTTGGCTTAGAGATGTCTGCTAGCAAGTTCATCTACTACTCCTTGAACTTGTGGATGGACAGCTCTTCGGCTTTCAGCCTTATTTTCCTCCTGCAGACCTTCCAGTATTTGGCCAGGAAGTCCAAGTTTAGCAGATCTCACCATCTGCTCAGACCAGGGCTGAGGTCTGCATCTTTCCCCATCAGCGTCCAGTGTCGTGCGAGTGTTCCTACATTGACGTTAGGCTGCACCCGCATCACCGGCATGCTTTCATAGCTCTGGATGCCAGGTAGATGCCTTCGAGTTGCATCTACTTCATCCGCAAGCGAACCTCCATCTCCCTCTCTTTTCTGTGGTTTCACCTGTCGAAGCCGTGGAGAAGGAGATGGGAAGAAATTGAATAACTCCTCGGAAGAAGAGCTACCCAATACATGTGACTAAGGATTATCCATCCTCAGACCCACCTGACAAGTCAAAATATCCCTAAGGATGAGACTGTCATGGCCTGACGGAATGGACCGCCTATCTCCCTTTGGTTCTAATATTTGGAAACCCATTATCAAAGGTGAACCGAGAATCGAGAGGATCTTCTTAGATATGATCTCTGTGAAGATTATTAGTTTTCCTCTCAATTTGGAGACTTCCAAGTCACGTTGCTCGAATCTATCTTGAAGGTGTTTTGGTGAGATAGAAAAGGTCTACATTTTGGCTTTTCGAGCAACAGGGGTAATCAAGGGAAATGAAGGGCATATGAACAGTTGAAGTTTCAGAGGTCTTTGAGGATGAATGAATCGAAAAAGAAAATAACCTCCCCTTAAATAGAAATACCCGCCCTTGAGAATCGCGTAAGTAATTACTTCACTTTTCTAGAGAACCGACAGTTTCGGAAAGACTTTCCATGTGACCGTCTCAGACGCTATTTTCTGAACTAAATTGTCTCGAGCCTTGAACGATATCTTTGGTAATGATGGAGAATATCAATCGTCTCCTCCCATTGATGGCACTATTGATTGATACATCAGTTGATTCTCCCGATATTTATTCCCTTATCTGATTGACTTCCCTAAAAAGATTCAGCAGTTATTGATTCAGCAATTGACTTCGTGTGCTGAGAGCTGGGACTCAGCATTCTCTCACTTGGTTTGCTGACATCAATATTATTTTCAGCATTTGATCGTCTAGATTACTGAGAGCTGGGACTCAGCAATCTTCAATTTGATTTGCTGACATTAGAATTTTCTTTAGCAGTTGACTGTCTAGATTGCTGAGAGTTGGGACTCAGCAATCTGCTTCTCAGTAGCTTTCTTCAGAAGAGCGTGAGCTTGGACACACTCTTATTCCGCATCATCTCCTAGAAATCCAAAAATTTCTTTTGCAAGAACTCCAAGAACAGAATGAGAGTTGGGACTGAGAAATAACCCGAATCACTCCTTTTGATGGGAATATGCTCTGAAGGAGAAAGATGCATTGCTCGTGAAGCTTGACAGTTGAATTCTCCATGAATTGTTTCTTTCCACTCATCAGCCTTCGGAGGTACTTCATGTAAACGGGGATTTCTCTCAATGCTTCAATCAATGGTAAGTTGATACTTACCTTCTTCAAGTTTTCCCCGGAACTTGAGAATTTGGAATCCTCCTTTTATTTGGCAAACCTCTGAGGAAAGGGCATCGGAGGGACTGGAGCAGCTTTGGAAGTTGACTTTTGGAGGTTGGGTAGCCTCTGTGTCGATCGAAACTCGGGTGCGTCAGTTGACACGGCATGTCGATCCACAGGCAGGTGTCGATCAACACGCCTGTCGAAGTCGGCCATGTCGACTCCTCATCATTGCTGGACATGTCCGAAATGTTGTGGCCTCTGTTTCAATCGACATCTGGGTTGTCGGTTGATACAGAGGTCATTCCAGCGGGATTTTCCTCCTCTTCTCCCCCAAAATCGTTTTGGGGCATCTTCGGGTCTTTGTAGCTCATTCCAGGCATAAACTTGATGGCTTTGCACTCCTTTTGGTTCTTGGGATTCACTTCGGTGGTACCAGGCAGCTTCCCTAGCTTGTGTTGCGTACCAAGTGAGGTAGCAATTTGACTCACTTGAGTCTCAATCATCTATACATGCTTTCCAAGTCGGTCCACCTTAGTGTTCACCCCTGCCACTTCTTTCTCGATCTTTCCAACCCTGTAGTCAGAGGCTTTGATGAACTTGGACAACACCTCGTCGAGGCTATCTTTCTTTTTCTCCACGATCTCCCCCATTTAGAACATCAAAACCAGGTGGTGGATGTTTCGTGCCTTCTGGCTGAGCATTAGAGAAACCGGGATGAGCTCTTTGTGGGTAATGTTGATATCCCCCTTGCCGGTACTGATTTTGGTAACCTCCTCGGTTCATATAATTCACATCGGCTACGGGATCAACCTGTGCAACAGAAACACAAGCAGCATTAGATGTTAGTTTCTTAATCTCCCCCTTGAGCTTCTCAATCTCCTTTTTGAGGGTGTCATCATCTTTTTTCTTCTCCACCGCCTTCACTTGAGGTCTCCTTGGATTAGCCTACTTTTGAGTATGCAAGGCCATCTTCTTGAACAACTTGAGGGCTTTGTCGGTGGACTTGCTCATCACAGAACCTCTGGCTGTATTGTCCACCGATTCTTGAGTTCTTTTATTCATCCCTCGGTAGAAGATATGAGCCTGCTCCTCGGTGTCAACTCCATGGCCAGGACAACTTCTCAACAACTCATTGAATCTGTTCCACGCTTCAAATAAGGTCTCATTGATTCTTTGGTGGAATTGCAGAATCTCCATCTTCTTATGAATAATCACAGAAGGTGGGAAGAAGGTGGCAAGGAACTCCGCTCGGAGATCGTCCCAAGTACGGATGCTGCTGCAATCCAGAGATGTAAACCAAGTCCTAGCCTGACCCCGAGGTGAGAAGGGAAACAGGCATAGACGGATCACATCCTGGCTGACTCCATTTT
This sequence comes from Plectranthus barbatus, assembly GCA_026898455.1. Taxonomy (NCBI): domain Eukaryota; kingdom Viridiplantae; phylum Streptophyta; class Magnoliopsida; order Lamiales; family Lamiaceae; genus Plectranthus; species Plectranthus barbatus. The sequence goes on along the minus strand of JAPKLW010000824.1, from coordinate 120,346 downwards.
GCTTAATAGTCTCACACACCTCCACAAACATCCGGAAGTGCGTGTATGGATCCTCCACAACTCGGCCACCAAATTGGTTTTGTTGAACCATCTGAATAAGACCGATTTTGAGTTCAAAGTTATTGGCATTGATTCCAATAACAAATCCCTCATTACCGGGCAGTGGTCTATACCTCCTTGCCATGGCATTAGGATCCTCATCATCAGAGTCCTCTCAGCGCAGTCTTTCTCATTCTCGTTCTCTTTCTCTCCTTGCAGCCTTGGCTCTCTCTGCTTCACTTTCTACCATCGGTTGCTTGATTAGCTCCCTCATTTGATTCACCTCTTGGACCAGCAGAAGAGCATTCCTTGTGGTGAGTTGAGTGTCCGGGCCTTCCAAAGGTGGCATGTTGGGATCATTCTCCTCATTTTGATTGGTTGGTGGCTCCATGTTGATGATGGTGTTTCTTTTCTCCTTATTTTTCCTTCTCCTGACTGTGGCCTCGATTTCTAGGTCGAAGGCTTCGAGTGGTTTACCCTGAGCCCTCGTGTTCATGCGACCTGAGAACAAAACACAGAAAAATCAGTGTTGTCGATTGATAGGGGGTTGTCGATCGACAAGAATGATGCAGCTGTGTCGATCATCACTGAGGGTGTCGATCGATACAGATGTCGAATTCCAGAACCAACGCACGAACATGAGACACAAAATAGTAAAATAAGAATAAAAACTCAATCCAATAAATTAAAAACAAACTAATAACAAAATAGAATCTAACAGTCCCCGGTAACGGCGCCAATTTGATCAGTGCAAAATCTGCACACAGATTATAGCATAGGGATAATAAATTTATAATCAACCCGAAGGTTTGTCGAACCCACAGAGACTGTATAACGAGACTATTTCATGTATTAGCCATAGTTTTTAAATCATAATTGTTTGAGCAATTTAAAATCAAGGTTTTGGTTTTAAAATTGAAAGATGGCAGAACAGAATTTAAAGGGTTTTGAAAAATAGAAATGTAAATAGACAGATTCCAGGGCAGATAATCAAACCATCAACATGTAAAAATCATCAACTCAGCAATGGGTAAAATTAGATTCAAATGGATTAAATTCCTTGTTTGGCAATTTAAACTTTAGATTACTAATGTGTGACTATCTCCTCTCGGTCTCAAGAACACGACATTAATCAGTCCCAATAATTGTCTAATTCAAACCTACAATTGAATTTTCCTTTTGAGACAGAAAACAAATGCATTCAATTCTCTCTTCCCATTATCAATTTCACCTTTCGGTCCTTCAATTAATAACTACAAATCTAGATTAATTTCATCTCTCGGTCCTTCATTAATTCTAGATTCGATTACATTAAAATCGAGAATCGAACCATGCTATTGAGTTGAATTAATTAAACATGCATGAGAATGATTATCAAAGCCCTAGAATCTGCTAGGGTTTCTAGCCACTAAACATGACTTGAAATAAAGAAAACATATTATTAAAACTCATAAAATAACTTACAAGAACAATAAGAACATTGAAGTCTTGGAAAAACTCCAATGTAAATAAATTCTAAAGTAAAAATAAAGACTGAAAAAGAGGGATATTCAAGAGATAATTTTTGAGCCCTAGGTGAGTAGTATTTATAGAGGAGAAAACAAATCTCAACAAGGTATTGGGCTAAAATATCAGAATCTTCCAATTTGGGCGAATTTTCCTTCTCGAGCCTTGGTGTCGATCGATAGTCGGCATGTCGATCGACACGACCGTCAATGTCAACTTCCTCATTTGCCTTGATTTTTGATCGATGCTTGTCCTTCATGTCGAGCCCTTCCTTTCGATCTGCCTTCGGTCGACATCAACCCTCTGTGTCGGTTGACATGCACCATATCGATCGACATAGAGGGTTTTGCTCGAGTTTTTGGCTTGTCTTCCACGTCGGTCGACATCCCGTGTGTCGACCAAACAGCAGGTTTGTCATTTTGGCTCTTTTCACCATTTGATCACTTTTTAGCCTCAAAATCTGCAAAAACTCACCATTGCAAGCATAACATCCTCTATAATACACTCATGCAAGAAAATAGCTAATAACTAATCCTAATTCACTAAAAAATGGAGAAAAACATGAATAAGTGAGTGTAAATACGAGCTTATCAAGAAGGAAATTGTTTCTTCTTCCTACATCCTGAGAGTCTCAAATTTTGTAGCAAGTAATCGCATCTTTGTCTTTCTAGCACTGTCAGTTCCTTCAAATTTCTCTGGAAGTATGAACCAGACTTCTCTTGCTTCCGAGCATCTTGATACTAACCTGAAACAACCAACATCCAAATAAACAAGTATAGCATTTAAAGCTTTTGTGTTAAAGTTAGAGATTAGTCATTCTTCAACACTCCATTGTCGTTCAGGTTTTAGTGTGTTAATGACTCCAGTAGCATTCTTCAGATCTTAGATAGTTGTTTTTGGAGGTGTCCATCCATTCAACACAACAATCCACGCTTGTTCATCTAAAGACTTGATGTATAACCTCATTCGAGACATCCACAAAGAGTATTTATTCCCATTACTCTCCAGAATGGGTGGTCAACAAGCAAGGCTTGAAAAACCTATCATAGTAAACTGCACTCAGGAACAAATATCTTAGTCCGTCAAGAACCTGACACTGATGCCAATTGAAAGAATTTAGTGTTCAAGTTTACTATAACACCGTGATGTTGAAGTTTCAACACAACCGAATTCAATATGTCTAAACTTGCAATAACAGAGTAATGTTAAATAGAATGTTAGAGATGTCAAAGTTTGACACATTCAAAGTTTAACACGTTCAAAGTTTAACACACAGCAGAAAAGTATAACAGACACAAAGAATTATTTTTCACAAGTTTAGAGATTCCAAACTCGCGAGAGCCTTACGGCTAAAAACAGATTTCACTATGATAACAATGTTTACACAGAAAAACAAAAATAATAAATATCCAAACCTCTTCTTGGTTCATTCCCTCGAGGAAACTTGAATTTACATAGAAGTAGAGACTACAACTATGAACAAACAGTATTTACGAACTAACGATTCAAACCCAAAAACTCCTCTACCTTTGGATTCACTCTCCGAAGATAACATTCTTCTTCGGCTTGAATGACTTCGTCCGCTGAACGCACGGGGAACGTTTGTTGAAACTTGGAACGAGATATCTCGATGAATAATGTAGGATGTCCACTTTATTTGTGCGTTGCAGCACCCTTTTTATAGGCTTAGATGAGTGCATCCTCGAGTAGATATGTATATCTGCATAAATATCTCAACTACAAAGATTAAAGATAGATATGTGAAAGATTTAGCTTAATCCCTAAAATTCAGGAACAACTTTAACATATATCCCTAAAAACTAGGAAGTTGATCTATTCGCGTATATTTATAGATGTATCAAATCTATTCGTTTCCAGATCTTTATAAAATACATATATGTCCTAGAATGAACTGAACTCACGAAATATTAGGAATGAGAAAATTAAGGAATTATAAGATTAACTCAGCAAAGTCTAACATTAAGATGTTAAATATAGGTGTTAAACATAGCATTGACTCAGTCAATTCTAACACCACGATGTTGAACATAGATGTATTGAACTTTGCATCTTCATAACTAATCAAGTATATAAATATTTGAACACGTATTATCCTCATAAGAAAAGCTTAAAACAGACAACAAAAAATATAAAAAAAAAAAGAAAGAAAATCAGTCCTAAAATTGACGGGAATTAAAGCACCTGGTTTGGATTTACTTGTTCTCCTGACATCATGTGTAGATTGTGGTATTTTTTTTACTTCGGGGTGGTAGATCTGAGTGATCGAGAATTTGAATGTTCTCAAAAGAAAAGACAGGAATAACGATGGTGGGTTGTGTGAAAAAAAATGAAAGTGAAAGTGAGTTATACGTATTCAATAGTATTTAATCTCGACAATTAAAAATTTCTGAATGGATTTTACTAAAATAAAATTTGAATGTACATTAATAATTTTGGGTTGTACCTTGCAGATGAATGATATTTACGATATGAAAAATTATGAATTTTACCTTAGTGCATTACTTAATTCTGAATTTTACTCATTTTTTCTATTAGGAATTATATCTCAATATTTGATAAATTAGGGAATTTATCCCAATTTTTTCATTTAATGGAGTTTTACCCTCATGTTAATTCATTAGTTAAAAATAGCCTAAAACCACAACCACCTAAGGTATTTTTAACAAATAATAGTAAATATGAGGGTAAAATTCCATAAGATCAAAAAGTTGGGATAAATTTCCCTATCAAATATTGAGGTATAATTTCCTATTAAAAAGAAATTGAAGTAAAATTCATAATTGACCCATACAATTAGATAAAATTTATAGTTTACTCTGTTATAAATGATAATTGACTTATAATATTTATGATTGACCGTTTTTCGATGAATTTATTAAATATTGATGGTTTTGTTTGTAGTTAGTCATTGAGTTTAAGAAATTTAGGCTATATTATACATGTTTAGGTTTTTCTATAAAATTTAAGATTGACGGTTTTTCTATAAATAAGGTTGGACTATAACTATAATGGGTAGTTTCTCTACAAGTTTAAATTTAACTAAAATGTTTTTTTTTTACTTAAATGTATAAATATTTATTGAAAATGCTTACAACCATTTTTCCTTGAGTTTTGGCAGGAATTAGTAATTTTGATTAATTTTTTGCTATAGTATATATATATAGATATATTTATAAACCACGTTTTGTATAATAATATTGTGTTGTGAGTTGTGATTTGAATTCATGTTTAGTTCATTTTGTTTCGATCTTAATGGATAGTATTATATTATAATATCATATTGTAAACGTGACGTGCGTTCAGGGGCGGATGTAGATCTCGAGTATTGTGGGGGCTCAATCGTAATTTTATGGGGTCGACACTTTATAATTTATTTTTTTTTAAAAAAATACATGTATATAAAAAAAATTCGAAACGCCATGGGGGCGGCCGACCCCGTCAGCCACTACATAGTGCCGCCCCTGCATGCATTGATGACATGAATATAAGATTGGTCTCTCGTATTATTTGGAGTGATCACGAGCCGAGTCGGGTTGAGTATTACTAGGCTCAAGCTCGACTCGATGTCAAACTCGCCAAGCTCGACTCGGCTCGATCGAGCTCGATATTATTAAATAATAAATTTAGGAATAAAAATTTAAATTATATTAAGCTCGATAAGGCTCGTGAGCCTAACTCGAACTCGGGCTCGATTTAAGCTCGGGCTCGATAGGGCTCACGAGCCTATCAAATCTAGTATCATGAAGCTCAAGCTCGACAACTACTCGAGTAGCTCGAGCTCGAGCTCGATACTTGATAAGTATCAAGTCGATTTCAAGTTTTTTTTCGAACCGATCCCGAATAGATCATGAGCCGGTTTAACTCATGCTCACCCTAAGTATCATAATGGGGAGCGGACAATGGAATACATGCACAATTTAGCATTTGGTTTCACTTAAGATAATGTTTTGATTTGTGAGCAAAAACAGATACTTAGATTTGTGTTTGTGTTGTGCTATTCAAAGATGATACTCCCAACCTAAATGTAATCCTTCATCTTTAACTCAGCAAAATTAGCTAAACTCCGAGTTTGAAGCAATAGAATGTACAATTTAGCAGCACCAAAGTAAAGAATGGTAGCTAGAATCTTCTCATGGAGTAGAGGAGCTGCTCTCCCCCAAGAGCACTGGTGGTGCAGCTTGGATTGGAGGAGCTCTCATATACCATTTAATACACATTTTTACCTCCTTATCTCGTACTGGTAAACACATTAGGGAGCGTGCTCCAGATTTGAGGGTTTTGTCGATAATGGAGTCACTGTAGGGGTTGTCTGACATTACTACCAACATATGAAAACTACATGTTAAAGTTGGAAAGGAAAGATAAGGTTTGTCTAAATTAACCTAAATTTCTCGATTACAAGTGAAATTTATCTAAATTAACTTTCATAATCCTCATTAATCAAATTTTCCTAAAATCCAAACGATATATATATATATATATATATATATATATATATACACTTACGAATGATTGGGAGACCAGGCTTCTCGAATGCTAGATGTCCCGCAAATTCATACCCCGCTTCATCGGCGTTCGCAAAAACAAAATGGAAGTTCTTGCCTCCGTCAATTCAGGGCATCATGTGTTCTCGCAACAATGGTGACTGCGAAGTCACAAAAAACAAAATGTAATCAATAAAAAATATAAACAAAAAAGTAAAAGTGAATAAATACCATGACTACCCCACTCGAAATGTGCTCTGCATTCTCTCATTCGGTCTTCATTTTAAATTTACTTATAGAGAAAATATAAATATTTTGTGATTTAATATTTATTTTAATTCTTTTATTATTGTGAATAATCTAATTATTTTAAATTTGTATTATTGAAATAACATAATACAATAAATTATTCAGTATACTTTATAAAAATAATTTATGAGAACTGCACTATTCAGATAAAAAGTCTGTATTGAATCAGCATTATTGTCAATCAAAATAATATATTTATTGCAGGATATATAGAGACCGAGAATTAATATATCACTATTAAAAATATAGAAAAAATATATATATTTTTAAATTTAATAATTTAAGTTCCAAACTTTGAACATTTACCACCGATCAAAACTTAGTCACCGGAAATCCTGCATGGAGGATAAATATTCCATATCATACAATATATTAATTTTTAAAAAAATTCAAGTAGGCTATTTCTCATTATTTCCAAAAAGTTTATAATAAATTTATTAAGAATAAGAGATTTTAGAGTCATATGCTTGATAAATTATTTAAATATAATTTGATTATATTATTTTTATATAATTTAATACAAAAGACACAAATATACCTAAGTTTTTTTTTCTATTATAAAATTACTAAGCAAATAAAGTATACTATTGACACGGGGTGGGTGTTTTGTACTCATTAAGTCCGACATTGTGCGGTCTTAGGGCCCGGTCCTGACTAACCTTACTCACAATTTTAGAGAGAGAAACACTTAGAGAGGGAAAGAGCTCTCGAAGAATGCTTTTTATTACAGTTGGAAATACTTACAACTTGAGTGGGTACAAATGAGGGGGAAGGGTCTCTTTTATACTAGTTGATGGATCCTTCTAGAGAGTGTAGTTCAATGTAGTTGCAATAGTACAAGTTCTATATAGTTCTACAAGGTTCCTTAGCCTTCCACTTCCTTCCATAGAGTTCCATAGCCTTCTATTCCGCCCCGGAGGTTCCACGACCTTCCGGAGTGTTCCGTTTGCTTCTCCCATGTTCTGTAATGTTTCGGAAGGTTTCGCATCCTTCCGGGACATTCTCGAGTCATCCGGGACATTCTCGAGTCATCCGTCTCGTTCTGAAAGGCTCCGCTTCCTTCCGATATCTTCTGTTCCCTTCTAGTGCCTTCTAGCGAGTTCTCTACGAGTCGTAAGGCATCCACATAGCACTATACTCTAGGACAATTTTGAAAAAAAAAAAAAAACACCCCATAAGACAATTCTTGCTTTGGCTATCACATGCCATTTTTTATAAAGCTTGTTGAAGACTATAGTATAATTAAGTTGCTAAATAGTTTTTATAATAGAACAAAATCTGAACTTTCTTATTCATGTAGGTTTATTAATTTTTTGTTATAAAACATTCAAAAATTATATAATCAACTTTAAATAATTTACCAAATATATTAGTCTAAAATATTTTATTCTTAATGTTAATTTAGCTTGAAACAAGCAGATTGACTCGATTAAACTGAGCCAACAAACGGGTTATGGTCGAGATATTTTGGACGGAAAAAAAGTAGTCCAAATGGCGTGGGACCAAATAGTACGAGGTTCGATAGGGTTGTGCCCGAAAAACCAACAAATTGACCTGATTAAATTGATTTTTTATTAATATTTTTTTATCATTATTATATCTCCAAAATCTACTTCTAATATTTAAGATTATTTTTTAATTCAAGTTATATAATTCTATTTATTTCAATAAATAATTAAAATGTTAAGAATTATTTTATCATATAGTTAAAATATTGATAAAATAAAAAATACTCCCTTCGTCCCGTCATATTAATCCCATATTCCTTTTCGGTCCGTCCCGTTATTAGTCTCATTTCCTAAAATGGCAAACTTTTTCACACTCTCCAATAAAATATTAATTCTACTATACACTAACAACATTGGTTATTGTGCATTCTCCTCCGTCCCTAATATGACGGGACGGAGGGAGTAATATATTTTTAATGTTTAAATTGATGAATATATATGTGTTTTCAATTTCTTATAAAGAGAATAAATAATTCATACATTTTTTTTCATTTAAAAGATTAAAAGAGTAAATATAATATTTAATGACAAATCTTTTTATAAAATATTTAAAAATGAAAATAATTAATAAATTCGTAAAATTCAATTTCTTTTATTTTTCCGACTTTTAGTCAACCCTAGCACGTTCTTTGGCCCGAACATGATTAAACTCAATAAAAATCCTAGGCCTCGGTCATCATTAACATCTCCGTGCACTCAATTCAAAAAAACTTGTAACAAAACAATGAGTTTATGCATGTTTTACAAAAACACAAAATCTCAACACTTAACATGCAAATCAAGTTGTAACATGTAATAAATGCTTACTAATAAGCAAGATGAACCAAAAAAAATAATGGAAAATGAGTGTTTATCAACCCAAAATTGAATCATTATTCTAGCTGGACGAATAAGAGCAAGAAGAAAACAATAAACACGAGTTTAGCCGCAACCAAGATAGCATGTCTCATAAGCGATTAAAATCAAAGCATTCGAAAATCATATCAACAGGGTATTTGTATAAGGGTAAAACAAGGTTGCCTCATCAACTACTTAACTCACGAGGTAAAATTAACGCTCAACACTCATCCGATTCAAGGCAAATCCAAGCACTCATCGAATCATGAAAAAAATAATCATTCACCATTAGGGGTGTGTACAGTTTGGCTGAAACTGGCCAAACCAGCCAAATTGCCGGTTTGGGTGGATTGAAAAAAATGAATGGCTGAGTTAGTTTGAAATAATTATTTGGCTGGTTTGATTTATGAAAACTTCGTAATTATTGATTTGGTCCGTACTTCATTCCTTAAATCGACTAAATTGGACTGTGCATATCCCTATATATACACTATAGACTTGTAGTGAATTTAACTTTTCCACCACTTAAAATGTGCCGAGGATGAATCAAGGAGAACTTGCTTTTAGGTTGTAATGTAGGTTGAGATTTTAAGGTAGATTTTTAAATACGACGTTCATTTCATGTAAAAGACATTGTCACCGATTTTCACCCAAATCCATATCAAACAAAGCAAAACATACCATCCACTCATACTATTAGGCTCAAGCCACACATCTCCCTCCATGTACCTTATTATTCCTCTTTTTATATTTTTTATTTTTTCTTTTTTCCTTTTATATCTTTCATTCATTTTCTTTTTCATTTCTTCTCTCTCTCGACTCAAACAAATACTAAGCACGAGGAGAGACATGGAACTACAACATATTTAATAAAACTTAAGATCAATCACTCCCAATCACTCCCACAAGAAACGATAAAAAATTTCAAATAGGCTAACGAGAGTTATACACACGAAGGCTCAAATGGCTATTTAAAGATGACCTCAAATCATTTTCATCATATTAATGGATTAAAATGCAAAAAAAGAGAAATTAAGACAAATATAGGTCTGTCTAAATTAACAATAATGGATTGAAATGAAAAAAAAAAATTTGAGAAAATTGTGCAGGAATTGCTTGCTATAGAACAACAACAGCCCATTGCTTCTGTCATGAACCAGGGATAATTCCTTGATAATATACATGGCAGGATTATTTGAATCTTCCAGAGTTCCATCATTAATCTTAATTAATCCTACAGACTAACTGATAAACACACTTGGATTTGGAGGAGGAGGGACTTGAATCGATCCATCAAGCATATGCATCACTCTCTTCATGTGAGGCCTCAGTGTTGGATCTTCCTGAATGCACCAAAATGCTGTCATCACCAACCTCTCCACCATTTTCATGTCGCCCTTCGCCTCCTCGTCCCCCTCCACCAATGCATCTAATGCCCTTTCTTGGTGACAATCGTAAGCCCAATCAGCAAGAATTACTTGTTCCTCATTCTCAGCATCAGCTTCATAACTCTTTCTGCAGCACACCAGCTCCAGCAACAAGATTCCATAGCTGTACACATCCACTTTCACTGTTATAGGCATGTTTCTGAACCATTCCGGAGCCACATACCCTCTTGTCCCCCTTATTCCAGTAGTAGTTCTAGTCTGGTCAGGCCTCATAAGCTTGGCTAACCCGAAATCGGATATTTTTGGAGTGTAAGACTCATCCAAGAGCACATTTTGAGGCTTAATGTCGCAGTGTATAATTGGGGTGCTACACTCCTCGTGTAAATAGCAAAGCCCTCTTGCGATTGCGAATGCAATCTGCATTCTTCTATACCAGTTAGGCCTCGATGGGTTTTGGAATAAGAAGTTGGCTAAAGATCCGTTGCTCATGAACTCGTACACCAAAATCATGTGTTGGCCCTCTTCACAGTATCCCAACAACTGCACAAGGTTTTTGTGGTTGGTCCGGCTGATTGAGCTCACTTCTGCTATGAACTCAAGATCAGATTCTTGGGCTACCTTATCGAGCTTTTTAACGGCAACAACTTTCCGGCTATCTTCTAAAGTCCCTTTGTACACTTTGGAGCAAGCACCCCGGCCTAACTCATCCTTGAATCCCTGGGTAGCTACTTGCAGCTCATTGAAACCGAACCTTCTAATCGCGTTCACTCCAGCAGGATGAGCCCTAATTCCTCGAACCATCCTCGATGTTCTACTTTTCAGACATAAAACTAAGACGACAAAAGAAAGAAGATACAGCAACAACGAACATCCTAACAAGACAGACAATGTCATGACAAGAGCAGTGGAGCTGTTCTTCGATTGGTAGGCAGTTGCAGAGACAGATGTGATGTTGCGGTCGGAATTGCTGCTGTTTATCCTCACCTTAATGAAAGCCTTCCAATCAACGGTAGAAAGCATCCTCCCATTGGTGAAAGGGAGTGCCTTCTTGTAACAATTGTTGGGATTACCATACACTGCAAGAACACAATAACAGTCATCAAGGCAAGACTGTCGGCACCACTCCTCGACATTCATGAAATTCACGTAATCAATAACCGGCCAATCCACGTTGTACATAACATCCAATCTGAAATTCTGAGCATCCTGCGATTGCTCATCACATCTGTGTTGCGCGAAATCCGGTGCGCAGCCAAACACCCCGCCTCTCGAAGAGTAATGAAGGGGGCAGCTGCAGCTAGGCCTTCCATCAGTTCCCATCGTGCAAATGCCGTTGAAACCGCACGGGCCGCCTCCCTTGGCTTTTTCCAGTCTTGGACACAGATATTGGGAGGGAGGAAGTCTTGGACAGACGCCGCCGTGGATGAGTTAGGATAGACATGATAATGGCGTAAGACTCCATCATATTCCAGTATCAGTATCTGGTATTGAAACTGAGACTGCCCCGCCGTAGATCTGTATTTGAAAAGAGGTTTAAGTATGGCTCCGTCGGAGCCATAGATGTCGATGCTGCCGGATTAGTTGAAGACTAACCGTGATCCGAATTTGCCAGTCTGTGAAGTCCAATACTCAAAGTTGCTATCATCAAGAGGGAAGCTTCTAGTGGCGAGCACGAGATTTCCCTCGTTTTGCATCGTCAACTTGAATCTCCCCCTCGAGTAATTGCTCTGTGAAAAGCTTGAAACAAGAAAATCACCTCTCTTCAATATCTGGCCTGGCAGCAACGTATCGGTCGGCGCATCAATTAAAACTCTGCTACAGGGCAACTGAAGTGTCGGTGGCAATCACGAAATTACCGGTGTCGAGCATGGCGGCGTAGGCCACCGTGCTCGACCGAGGGACGTGTAATATCCCGTATTTAATTAAGCGAGTTTATGCTTAATTAATTGAATAGAAGAATATTTATTTTAGCAAATTATTATTTATTTGCTTTTGAGAAGAAATTAAACACCCGATGAGATACGAGGGTCAAAATATTGTTTAGATTATACCAATGGAATCGTTTCATGAAAACGAGAGTGACCACGAAGTCACAATTGTTAAAAGAAGGACGAGTGTAATGAGAGATTAATTAGAATATTAATAAATGTGTTTAAATTCACAACTTGCACTCGGGAAGTCCAATTCTTAAACCGAGCTAGGGAATGCTTGGAAATAAAATAAGGAAGGATACGAAACGATCGGTATATTTTTTCTGAGACCCGAATAGTGTTTAATTAAATTTTAAATTTAATGAAAAATTGGAAAATTTTTGTCTCCGAAAAATTTGAAATTTCACAAACAAGACGAGCTCGTCGAGAGGAGCATTTCCATATAATTTATTATTTAATTCGAACTCGTTAAGACGAATTATCGGAGAAAATTATACACGAGTTGAGGTGGGGGAAAGATTTCTTCGCGAGGAAGAATCTTCCGCGTAACAAGTGGCGTGGCAAATTTTGGATTTCAAAATGGAGGCGGTTTGCATTGAAGAGGCGGTGGGAATTGATTGCAGTGGGAATAACAAAACAAAATAATTGTGTAAGGAAATTCATTTCCTATTCCTCTCTCCAAACACACTCACGCCAGCACCACCACCCCGTGAACACCTCCATCGCTGCCCATTTTCATCCACCTGCTACGGCCACCACCGTACACCGCCGGCCGAACCACCACCAACCGTGTGTAGCCTGAAGTACGAGGAATACGTAAGGCTTGAGAACGCTCAATTTGGTCGAGAATCGAGTGAGATATCGGCTCAGTTTCAGGCCGTCGGTAAGTCGATAAATTTACGATGTCGGCATTGAACTTGTAATAAACGACGACGAATCTAAGATTTGTTTGCATAATCGTATTCCCCATATTTTTAGGAGTATTTTGGTGTGTTTGGATTACCATTTTCGTCGCCGGAGAGTGAACCCGCCACCTCCAACACCATTTTCTCCGGTGAGTTTCCTCCTTCCAGTCTCCAGCGAGTTTTCCATTTTCCGAGTAGTTAGAACGCATGTTTAGACTCTTGTCGTTTCTGTGAGCATGTTGGGATAGGTTGTGGGGGTGGGAATGGCCGGATTTGGCCGGGAACGGCTGAAACAGACGTTGCTCAAGCTGTGCGCTGTGCACATTAAGCTGGAGCAGGCACCGGCGTTGGTCGACGATTCGTCCGTCGGTCGATGTGCCGGCGCCGGTCGACAGCAGCTCCGGCGGACGACGCACACGTGCTGTCTTCTTCCTCTCCTTCGTGTGTATGTATATATATATGCTACGTATATATATATATATTTAGTGAGAAAGGAGAGATTTTATGTCTTCTCTCTCTTGCTGCTATATAATTATTTATATATATTATTTTCTCTCTCTCATATTTATATATTATTTTTTGTAAAAAGGAAAAAGAATCTCTCTCTTGTGAATACATACATATATATAATATATTGCTATTATCATATTGTCATTATTATATTATTATTATTAGCATTGTTATATTGTTATTATTCTTATATTGTTATTTTCAA
>JAPKLW010000824.1:34473-96703 GCA_026898455.1 Plectranthus barbatus | reverse complement strand
GTTCTCATCTCATAATCAAACTTTCTGTTGATAGCAGTCAACAGAAGGACAGATATGTAACACAAAACATTTATGCATAGCAATCGTTTTAAAACAAAATCATTTTCACACATTTTAGAAAATTAAAAAAAACGCATTTTCATTTTTATACTAAAATAGTTCCCACCTGGTGTTAAGCTTTCACTGACTAGATGTTCCCTCGTTAATTGTGTAGTTCGAGCTCGGTCTCCTTATCTCCTATCTTCCTTCAGTAATTACAATATACAACTAATTAGGATGGATAAACTAGGACATATATCTAACCCGACAAATACCAACCAACCACTTTACATAATTCAACCTTAAAATCCAATTTAAATTCCAACAACTAAACATGCTTCAAATCTTACTTCAATCGAATCATTCCAATCAAACAAACGAAACTAAATCCCAAAATCCTAACCCAATTAATCAATAACTAAATAAATAATAAATAAATAAATAAATAATATATATATTTATCCATTTGAAATATAATAATAATAATAATAATAAGAATAACATAATATCATTAAATATATATATATACACGCATGGATAGAGAGAGAAAGAATTTTTATTTTTTATTTTTTATATATATATTACATACATAACATACGAAGAGAGAGCGAAGAGATTGAAAGAAAAGTGAGAGGAAAATAGTGAAAAAGGAGCAGCCGTGCATGTCTCGACTCCGGCCAACTCCGACCAATTCCGACGCTCACAACCTATCCCAACATGCTCACAGCCATAACAGGAGCCTAAACATGCATTCAAACTACTCGGAAAATGGAAAACTCGTCGAAAACTGGAAGAAGGAAACTCACCAGCGAAAATGGTGTCGGAGAAGGCGGGTTCACTTTCTGGCGACGAAAATGGTGATCCAAACACACCAAAATACTCCTAAAAATATGGGAAACACGATTATGCAAACAAATCTCAGATTCGTCGTCGTTTATTACAAGTTCAATGCCGACATCGTAAATATATTGACTTACCGACGGGGCCTGAGACTGGGCCGATATCTCAAACGTTTCTCAACGGATCGGAGCAATTCCAAGCTCCACGTGATCCTTGAAGATAGGGCTACGCACGGATGGTGGTTACTCGGTCGGAGGTTCATGGAGGTGATCGGAAAACAGGCGTGAACAGGGGGGGCGTGAGTGGTGGTGGTTCAACTCCGGCGACGGCTTACCTTCGAGCTCGATTATCTCCTTCGATACTTGACGGAATTGAGCGTTCTCAAGCTCTATGTAATCCTTGGAGTGTAAGCTTCACGATGATGGTGGTGTCTCTCCGGGCGGCGGTGGCAATCGGCCGGAACAAGGCAAAACAGAGGCGGTGCTGGTTGTGTGTATGCGTACGGGGTTTGGGGTGGGGTGAAACAAAAGAAAATGAATTGAAATAAATTTCCACTATTTTTTTTATCATCTTACACCAATCAACCCACCACCTCACTTTAATGAAGGGTAATAGGCCAACAATTATATTACGTGGCCATTTCTTCAACATGAAGAAATTTATCCCCCTCCACCTCAACTCGTATATAATTTCCTCCGTTAACTCGTCTTCTCGAGTTCAAAATAAATAACTAATTATATAAAAATACTCCATTTAACGAGCCCATCTCATTCATATAATTTTCCAAATTTTTCGGAGACAAAGATTTTCCACTTTTCCATTAATTCAATAATTAATTAAACACTATTCGGGTCTCAGAAAAATATACCGATCATTTCGTATCCTTCCTTATTTTATTTCCAAGCATTCCCTAGCTCGGTTTAAGAAATGGACTTCCCGAGTGCAAGTTGTGAATTTAAACACATTTATTAATATTCTAATTAATCTCTTGTTACACTCGTCCTTCTTTTAACAATTGTGACTTCACGGTCACTTATGTTTTCTCGAAACGATCCCATTGGTATATTATAAGCAAAATTCTGACCCTTGTATCTCATCGGGTGTTTAATTTATTCTCAAAAGCAAATAAATAATAATTTGCTAAAATAAATATTATTTTATTCAATTAATTAAGCATAAACTCGCTTAATTAAATACGGGATATTACACTTCTGGCATCATCATTTCTATTTGGAACTATATATAATTCCATTAATAAAACAAATAATAAAACAATCACCATTCGAAAACTCCAATTTCTCTTTGGAAATAACACAAACTCCAATTTAATTAATTACTATAAAATGCTCTGCAAACAGGGCCGGCCCTGAGGCCGTGCGAGAGGTGCACTGCACCGGGGTCTTCAGATGAGAGGGGGACCATTTTTAAAAAATATACATAGTAGTAAATTATGCTAATTTATGTTAGTACAAATTTTAAAAATAAAACTAATAAAACACTTAGTTTTTAGCTTAACTAAATAGATTAACAAAAAATTATAATTTATATTTATCCTAACACATATATTTAGTTCAATATAAATTTAAAAATTAGACAAGATATTAAGATTTATTTGTATGAGTATAATTATATCTATTCCTTATTAAAAACAAATATATACAGTCATCGTCACAAATTGGTCAAAAAAATTTCATTCTTCTCAAAAACGAAAGTCTCACGATCTAAAAGTTACGGTCGTTAGATAATTCTTCATTTTTTTATACATATATGACGTTTATCTTTGATGAGTTTTGTCAAATTTCACAACTGCGTGGTTTTAGTTTTTTTTTTAATTTTTGCATAGTTGCATAGTTTTAAATCCTTACATGTTATTTTGTTTAGAATTTAGTTATTTTAATTTAATTTGGTTAATTTTCAACCGTTGTTTCATAAACTAAACACCGTGCGAACCGCTTTAGATATATTGACTTACTTCAAAAGATTGAATAGTTTAATACATATAACAATACCCGTTACCGTTGCACAAACTTTGATATTTTTTTCAAAATGTAAGTTATTGAAATATTATTTGCGATCGACTATGTCAAAGATTGAGTGAACTTGCTTTGACATAATATTGAATATTATATTTTATTAATATTTTTATTTATAATTACAAAAAGAATTAAGGGCACCATTTTTTCTTGTTCGCACCGGGCCTCCAGAGTCGCAAGGCCGGCCCTGCCTGCAAATTAGGGTTTTGAACACTGAAGATTGGGAAAAGCTGATTCTGTTAACTGATATGATTGTGAAGGGAATAATTTGATAGTGGCAAAAACTTGCGTTAGGCACGCCTAAATAGTTTTGGCGGGTTTTATCCATACCCAAATGGGTTCACACATCCCAAATAGGGTTTATCAATCCCAATTAAGGTATAATAAATAGATTTGACTTGGGTTAATGGATAAAACCCGCTTAAACCGTTTAGGCGTACCTAACCTGAAACCTTCCCTTCGATAGTAGGATCGAAGGAGGTCCGACAACCGCTAGGGTTTTATGTTTATCTATATTTTCAGCCCACTTGTACTTGTTATTTTTGTTTTTTAGTCCATTTTTTTTACTCACAACTTGAAAATGTAAGGGGCTATGCATAAAAATATAAAATCAATAAGAGTTGGTCTCCTATGAGACTGACTCACCCAAAAAAATAGTGAGACGGGTTATCCGAATTAGGGATGTCAATTTAGCCCGGGACCGACGGGTTGGCCCGATTAACCCGAGCTAAACACCGGGTTAGGGTTGAAAATTTCTTAACCGATTAGAAATTGGGCTAAATGGTCCGGGCTAAACGGGTTGCAGGTTAAATGGGTTGGATCCGCCGGGTCACGGGTTGGCCCGACGGGCCACTCCTTTTTTAAAAAAAATGAAAATAATTTAATATAATTAAATTATTATATATTTAAAAATAAATATCAACTATTTTATACTAGACTTATTTTATATTTAGATGGAAGTGTTTAAGCAAATTTTATGTCACTCAAATGATATACCTATATTTTTACTACTAAGAAATATTATTTTTAATACATAATTTAAAAGTATATTTAAGAAATTATTGATTTCTAAATATTAATTATTGTTTTAAATAAATTTAATTCTTAAGGTTATTTAAATTCACAAACTTATAAAATTATTCGTAAAACTTTAATATCTTGTTAAACAAATACTTATTATAGTTTACTTTATTCATAGCAAATTATTTAAGATAATTGTGAGACCTCATCAAATTTTTATGATATATAATAAATTATATATATATATATATATATATTGCAATATGATATATCATGCAATATTCTTTTGTAATCAGTATATTTAATTAATTTATTTAATATGATATTATTGGAATTGTATAATTAAATAATATGATTATTTAATTTATCTAATGTCTTAATATACAATATTTTATGTTAGTACTAAATTATAAAAATAATTATATATATAATAAATTTTATTAATAAAATAATAAATATTTAAGCTTAATAAAAAATATAAATAAAAAATCATAGTTTTGTCAGCCCGACGGACCAGCCCGAAAACCGAAGGGTTAGGGTTAGGGTTGAGAATTTCCAACCCGACAAAAGTAGCGGCCCGTTTAGCCCCGACCGATTAACCCGCAGCCCGATAGGGCTAGCCCGAAATCCGATGGGTTAGTCCGTTCCTAATATGATTCTTTCCGAATGTCCACCTGCATCCAACACAGTTTCCTCCATGAGCAAAATCCATTTCTCTGCACCCTCTTCCGCGGCAGTAGATAGCATATCAGATTCTGTATATAGTTAAATCCGTCTCACAATATAAAATAACGAGACGGTCTCATTCAAGACTTTGCCAATCAATAAACTACTATAATCGAAAAAAACTTGAGTTCAACCCCACCTCCCTTTTTTTTCATGTAAGTCCGCCATTGGCTGATAGAATTGTCGATAAACTCCGCATTCAAAAAATAATAGGTCAACACTATAGTATGATTTATATAATCAAATTAATGTATACTATATGATATTGAATATCTATAAAATATTAATGTACCCAATTGAAAAATCTTAACATCAATTTTTCAAGTTTTCCTCCAAAAAGCTAAAAAATATATATAAAAATAAATTTCCTAATTGATTTTTATGAGCAAATAGGAGAATACATCAGTTTTGTGTTAATGATATGAGTTGACCAAGAGTCCACGCAAAAGTTGACAGTTGACGAAATATTACTCTTATTTAATATCCATCAATAAATTTTATTTCACTTTATTAAAAGAGATGTATACGTACATATTCATCAGATTTAGACTAATACTTATCCAATAAATTAAATTAGACTTTGGAAAAATAACAACCATGTAAGGGAGAGCGACACAAAATATCTCCCAATTAAATAAATCCTAATCAAACTACCTATCCGTCAAATACAAAAACATCTTCTGTCTCAATGAAATTCCTTGGATGTTCAAGACTGGAACGACGGTTTTCTTGATGGAGAGTAGCAAGAGTCGGTCTAATAATGCAAACTCAGACATATAATATCATAAATAAATTAAGAAAAAATGATAATTAATAAGAAAGGTCTTGGGTTAGGCAGACCTAAACGATTTAGGCTGGTTTTATCCATTAACCCAAGCTCAAACCCATATAATATACCATAATTGGGATTAATAAATCCTATTTGGGATGGATCAACTCATTTGGGTAGAATAAAACCCGCCTAAATCGTTTAGGCCTGTTTAACGCAAATTTTTGCCTAATTAATATGGTAGGTATGTATGAGATAATAATTTGTTAAAATGAAGCCTAAAGAATGGTGAGATTGAGATGTTGGAGTGTTGAGGGCACTCTGTGTAAATTGGCGCCTAACTTTAGCCTTAGCAGCATTAATTATGTCTTCTTGGGTGTTCTCATACCCTACAGGCAAACGACCATGAACTCTATTAGGCCGGAAAAGGTTGAAATACTCTTGTGTGTTGTCTCGTCTGCGTAGATCAATAACAAATTTCTCAAGTGCAACCCCATTCTTCAAAAGATGCTCAGCCAAATCTAGTTCACCCGATGTACCACGATAACCAATCAATTCTACCCGCTTCAAATGAGGATATCGATACCCGTCATACGGCTCCACCATTTTAGGGAAGTAGCAACTCTCTTTTCTATCATCGAATAATTAATTAATTAATTACCTCTAATACAAAACTTTGCAACATAGGTGATGCACAAAGAAAATAATTAAATGTCATGAGATTCCACGGCGGCCCCAAAACTTGAAAACCAACTACTTTTGAAGATTGCTCATTTTCATTTCATTGTAGAACATCCTAGCTAACTGAACATACAAACATAAATAAAGAAATTGAGTCATATTGACTATCATTAGAGAAAACAATTAATACACCACCATTTTTACCTCATCTTCCAAGAAACTCATACGAAATGCGTACAAGGTAAGTTTCTTCAATTGCGGAAGGTAGCTTGAAAACATCGATAGGAAATTTCTCATGCATCTAAATATTTCCCCCCCTAAATCCATCTCAACAAGCTGAGGAACATTCTTGAGAACAAACTGTTTCAAACTTTCCCCATGGTACATAAAAAACAAAAGGTTCACATCATGGATCTCGACTGAGGTAAGATTGAAGCAATGGACGATCTCCAAGCGTTTGAGTACTAGAGATGGACCAATAATCTTGAGCGCAGTAAGTGATTCGGAATAATAAACACATAGTTCTTCAAGAAGAGGTCAAGTTCCCAAAAGTAACTCCAGACATTCACCACTTACATTTACCCAATGCATACGCAAGGTTCGAAGGTGTTGGAAACTCATCAATAGTTCATACGGGAAAACATATGCCTCAGATTTGCAAATTCATTTCCACCTCAAATTCAATTCAAGCCTCTTGACTTTCTTTGCCGAAAAAAATCTAAGCCATCTATCAATATGTTTTTTATGAGCTTCAGCTAAAAAGAAATCTACTCTGAATTCATCAATGCTAGAACTCTTATGAAATCCTAAAACATTATCCACCATGCTATATAGTTCCAAATTTCCTCGAGGTTTTTTGATACAGTCCAGATTTCGTTCAAAAAGTTATTATTCGCATACTTGAAGCCTTTCGTCCTTGACCAAATTCGGTTGAAGAAATCTAAGCCATCGAAATCAAGCTTATCAATGAAGGTCCACAAGTGCCTCCAACAACGGCAGATTATGCTAGTAGCAACAGCTTCCTTGAGGCTCAAGAAGGACAATATAAAAACTAATAATTCATCAGGAAGCAAGTTAATTCCTTCGTTCAACTGTGAATCAACCATAGTATCCGACAAAGTAAAATAAATAATATATCAGCATAATTCAGAATAGGGTAAATAGGGGAAAATACCCTAAACTATTGACGTTTTCGGAAAAATACCCCAGTCTATTTCCATAAGTTAAAAATACCTCAATTTTTACTTCCATTCATGAATTATATCCAGATCTATTGATATTTTAGGAAAATACCCCAATATATTATTATTAGTTAAAAATACCACAATCTTTAATTTCGTTTATGAATTATACCAAAACGAGAAATATTATTGGCTCACACAAATATGGCAGTCTAAACAACTATCACCGTCCGTGTTATATTTAATGTACTAAACAATCAATAATTGTTATATATTCAAATGCATTTATCTTCTGAAAAGTATTTAAAACTCCATGTTCTGCTCTTTTTTTTTTATTTCCTTTGAATTCCTTATTTTTCTCTCAATGCATGTTTTAACGTGTGATCTTTTATCAAAATATACGCGTCTTCGTTTGAATTGGAAGTTACACCAACCGAAGGAAACAAAAAAAAAAGAAAAAGAGTAGAACATGAAGTTTAAATACTTTTGAGAATATATAGCAAATGGTGATTGTCTAATACATCAAATTTAACACGACGAATATAGTTGTTTTGACTGTCATCTTTGTGTGTGTCAATAATATTTCTTGCTTTGGTATAATTCGTAAACGAAATTAAAGATTGGGGTATTTTTAACTAATAATAATACATTAGGGTATTTTCTCAAAATATCAATAGATCAGGGTATAATTCATAAATAAAAGTAAAGATTGGGGTATTTTTAACTTATAGAAATAGATTGGGGTATTTTTCCAAAAACGTCAATAGTTTAGGGTATTTTTTCCTATTTACCCTTCAGAATGATATAACCTCTCAATCGTAAATAAACCAAATTCGAAACCCCTAAAAATATAAAATTAAATCAATTCAAACTTATGAACATGAACTAACCTCAACATCCGCACGTTTAACCATTACTCACAGCCGAAATCAAACCCTTTTTCAAAATTAAATAAATAAATAAATAGAAAGTGAAAACAAGTAAATCGCAAAAATACATTCATGAATCCAATCATCCTACAAAAAATCGAATCGATAATAAGAAAATATGATGAAACCAGTTAACTTACTAAATTGAATTTCTTTACCTACTTTGAAATTGAAGATGGCAACCCCGTTTTTATGTAGAATTAATAGAAAGGAACCGCCTCTTGCAGCTCCAGCAAAATACGGCGTGGGTGGGCTGGGCGTGGAGTCGGAAAGCCACGGCTTGCTGCGTGGCGGTAGGCTGCTGGGGAGGATTAGGCGATTGGGATGAGGGTGAAATTTAGCTCTAGTGAATAAATTAGGAACCAATCCTTTATATCAACGGCCATCAATAGATTTTAAATTAAGGGTAATATTGTCAATATACTTGCTAAATTATACTCCCTTCGTCCTAGTAGAATAGACCTAGACATGGCTACGGGCCGGTTCCGGAAATCCGGGCCCTGAACCGGCCCGCCAAAAATGCCCCCCGGTTACGGTTTTTGGCCCGGAACCGGCGGTTCCGGGCCTAACCGCCGGTTCAGGCGGTTTTTTCATTTTTTTTTTAATGTATTTTTTATATTTTTTTGATGTATAAATATTTGTAATTTTAAATTTTTGTATAAGCTTGTAATCTTGTTTATTTTGTACACAAATTAATGCATCATCATTCATAATTTCATCACATCAATTAACAATAAATAAACAAACAAATTAATGAATGGAGTAATGGACAAATGATAATGAATATTGAATAGAATTATTGAATATACATTTACAATTTATTCATGTTTAAATTTAAACTATACAACAAGTTTGAAGTGATACAATCATACAAAATTACAAATTATAAGTTACAAGTTACAAAACTAAAAAAATTACAATTTACAAGTTACAAATTGCAACTTAAAAGTAAATAAGTAATTACTTAACATTTAGAAATAATTAATTGAAAATTAAAACTATAAACAAGCTTTACATCTAACACCCAATATGTTACATAAACATTAAAAACTTTGTTATGTTTTAGAATGTTATTTAATATTTTATTCTCAATTTTTTATTTTAAAATTTTGTTTTGATACTAAGCACGCAAGATATATAAAATATCTTTCGTGCTTAGTACCAAAGCAAATTTTAAAAACAAAAATTTGAAAATTAAATATTATACAACTTCTATAACTTAGAAAATTTTTAATGATATATAACATATTCGATGAGAGAAGTAAAACACGAATATATTTTTAATTTTCAAAAAAATTATAAAAAAACTTTGATAATATTTAAACAAAATATATAATATATTTATTATTTAAAATTTAAATTAAAATTAAATTAGGGGGCGGGGAGGGATTAATTGAAAGGGCTTGCACTTAATTTTTTACCTTAAAATTAAGTTGCCTACGTATCCCTAACCGAAGGGAATCAAAGCCCACGTAGTTCGCTTACCTTACTTACCTTTACGGCTCTAATCGGAGTCGAAATCCGCATCTCCAAGGCCATCGCTTGCGTTGGTGCTTGCACTAGTGTCGGATTTGTAGACTTCGTCGTCGTCGATGATGTATTTTCAATCATTCTCTTGAGCCTTCATCTCCGCTTTTGTCCAATCTTTAAGTAATATTTGGGCCTCAAGATTTTGAGGAGTCAAGTTCGATCGCCGCTCATCCAAGACATATCCTCCAACACTAAATGCTTGCTCCACCGCCACCGTCGAAGCGGGAACCGCAAAGAACTCCTTCGCCATCATGCACAATATCGGATATTGTTGTTGTCGCCTCGACCACCAAGTTAGCAAATCCACTTGGCCATCATCCTGCACACAATCACCAACATACCTTTCCAACAAATATATTTATAATTCATTAACTTGTGAGGCACTACTAGTCGCTGAAGTGTTTTGTGTCATAATTCTTTGTAATTTTGCTAAAAATGGGTTAGTAGTAGAAGTGCTAGAAGAAGTGCTACCAAAATGTCCACTATGTGATGATTGAGGCCTAATATTTTGCACTAAGTGACCATAATCCCTAGCATAAGTTTCATAAACTTCTTGTAAAGTAACTTTAAGATTATTTTTAATTTCTTCGATGTTGGGGAGCCCTAACTCTAGGTGATTCATTAAGTGATGCGCTTCATCACCTACATAATCAAGAGAATAAAAACAAGCATAATATGCTTCTATTAAATTACAAACACCAACATATTTCATACTAGGATCTAAGCATTTGGCAACCAAAAATACTTCGGGAATTCTACAAAAATATTTAAGCCATTTTTTAATCATCTCATAAACAACATATCTTAAATGATCACGAGCACTACAAGCATTTAATTGTGCGGCAATAAAACAAAAATGATATAAAACACGTGGAGAAGTAGGATAATAAACACCCGATAAATCTTTTGTTGCATTAGAAAAAGATTGTAACAATTCATTCAATTCAAAACATGCATCTCAATGACAAGATAAAATATTAACATCATCATCAACTTCATTTCTAAAAAATTCAACTAATTGCTCTCTATATGCAAAAGTAGCATTTAACATTTCATAAGTTGAATTCCATCTAGTACTTACATCGGTAGGGAAACGTCTTCGTACTAAATCTCTACTTTTACAAAATTTGGCCCATTTTTTTGCTACTTTAGGTTTAGAATGTAAATAATAAACACACTTTCTAATAGGTTCAATTGCTTCACTAATAACTCGCAAGCCATCTTGTACACCTAAATTAAGTATATGACATATACATCTAGAATGAAAAAATTTACCTTGAAGAGTAGGATTTAATTCGTCAATTAATTCCCTAACGGCGGCCGTATTAGCACTAGCATTATCAAATCCTATAGAAAATATTTTTTTATTTATTCTATATTGATTATCAATTTTTATAATTAATGTAGCAATATTATGAGCGGTATGATCTTTATTAAATTTCCTATATGCAATTATTCATTTATTTAAAGTCCATGAATTATCTATCCAATGACAAGTTATACCCATATAATAGTTCTTAACAACACAATCCTTCCAAATATCGGAACAAATAGAAACTCTATGATCAAGTTTGCGCAAATCATTTCTTAAATTTAGTTTATATTTTCTAACTAAACTTCTAATAGTCCTAGTCATAGTTGTACGTGCAATTCTTTTAGCGGCGGGTTGATAATATTTCATAACGGTTTCAAAATGAATGCTATCGGCAAATTGAAATGCTAAAGACTCAACACATACAAATTTAGCCATTTCTTCTTTAGCTTTTTTCTCATTAAAAGTAAAAGTATATTGAGAAGGATGATTACTACTTACTTGAGAAGAAAACATAGGTCCAAGTTGAGTTTGAGTTTGAGAGATACCTTATTCTCGTGGATGCTTTTGAAGGATGTGGCGTCTATAGGTACCATAGCCACCGCCGGCGGTAAATTTATATTTTTTATCACAATAATTGCAAAAAAGATCGAATTGTTCGGGCATATCTCGTTTTTAATTTTTACACTTAACTTTACGAAAATGTTTAGTAAAAAGATTAGACTTTAAAACTTTACCTTGCTTACCTTGTGTTTGAGTAGCCTCCTCTTCCTCCCCCTCCTCCCCTTCTTCACCATGTGTTGGTTGACTTAGCTCGTCGTCTTCGCCTTCATTGTCATCACCTTCATTAGCTTGACTTCCACCTTCTTGTAAGACGTTGGCTAGAATCTCCTCTTGTTGCCTCAATAATCCACCATATTCCTCAAATTGTTGATGTTGAGCAAATGTCTCATCATCAAAAATAGAATGGATGACATTTTCATGATGAGTAGAAAAATGATGATGAGTGGAAGAAGTAGTGGGAGTGGGAATAGATGTATCATCATTTCCCCTAATATTGATGGAAGAAGAACGACGACGAGATGATGAACTAGTAGTACTAGTACCCCCCCTACCCATATCTTTTCCCTTTCCCTTTCCCTTGGAAGAAGACATGATGGAATTGAAGGAAGAAATAAGAATTAAGAAAGGAACAATTATGAAATGAGAAGAGAGCAAATTGAGCACAAAAGAGAGCAAATTGAACTACAAAAGAGAGCAAATTGAGCACAATACAAGAGAGAAGATTGAGATTTGAGTAGAGGTGTGGTGAAAATGGGTGGTGGGGGGGGGGGGGGGTATTTATACTACAAAAAATTACAATTTTTGAACATTTAAAAAAAAAAAATTGAAAATTCGACCGTTGGAACCGCCGGTTCCGGGCCGAACCGGCGGTTTCCACGAATCTCGAGGCATTTCTTACCGTTGGATCGTCCAACGGTCATGTCGCAAACCGGCTTCGAACCGCCGGTTCAGGTTCCGAACCGGCAAAAATTCAAAATTCGAATTTTAAAAAAAAAAAAATTGAAAAACCGCCGGTTCCGCCGGTTCGGAACCGGCGGTTCCGCGGTTCAATTTTTCAGGGCCCGAAACCGGCCCGACTGAAATGATGCACGGTTCCGGTTTGGAACCGGCTGCCACGGTTCCGGGCCGGTTCGTCCGGTTCCGGGCCGGTTTGGTCGTGTCTAAATAGACCCACTTACCGAATTAGCGTCCCAATTAAATTAGCCTCTTTCCAAAAATGGCAACTTTTTCACACACAACAATAAAATATTCATTCCACTAACTCATTCTACACTCACAACTCTTAATTTCCGTACCGAAAAGAAAGGGGCCTATTCAAATGGGACGGAGGGAGTACTTCATCCGTTCCTTAAATTAGTTTCATTTGTTTCGACACAATAACCAAAGAGATAGAGATTTTAATAATTTATTAGTGTGAGTGGATTACTTTTCAATTTTTAGTAATGAGACTATTATATGAGATAGACAAAAATAGAAATTAGACTAAATTTATGTGATAGATGAAGTATCATCATTAACAGGGGCGAATGCAGACTGCGAGCTTCGTGGGGGCTCAATTACAATTCTATAGAATTGATACATTATAATTTTATGTTTTAAAATACATAAATATTAAATGTTAAAAATCTTGTGGGGGCTGGCGCCCCACCCAGCCTCCATGTAACTTCGTCGGTGATCATTAATCAAAACCCCTCAATTATGGTAAAAACTTGCTTTAAGCACGCCTAAATGATTTAGGCGGGTTTTATTCATATCAAAATGAGTTTATCCATCCCAATTAGGATATATTAAATGGGTTTGAGTTGGATTAATGGATAAAACTCGTCTAAACCGTTTAAGCCGCCTAAACTGAGACCTTCCCCTCAATTATAAGATTGGATTGGTACTAGGGGTGTAAATGAACCAAACTGTTCGTGAGCTACTCGGATCTCAACTCGAAAAAAGCTCGTTCGAGTTCGTTTAGTAAAGTTTGTTTATTAAACGAACCAAACCTGAGCATCATAGTATTCGACTCGTGAGCTCGTAAGCAGGCTCGTTAGCTAAAATTAGTAAGAAATATAAAATAACTACTTTTATAAAAATGATATTTTCATGATTTAAGAGTAAAAATAATGATAAATCTTTTTAATAATGAAAAATTTAAGAATTTGAACATAAATATGATATTAATTTTGGAATAAATAACTTTTTTCTTCACAATAATAATAAAAATTTAAAATATATTCTAAATTTAGAAAGTTCGTTTAGGCTCGATTAAAGCTCAAGTTCGTGAACATCAAAGTATTCGATAAAAAAGTTCGAAGCTCGACTCGAAACTAAACGAGTCAAACTTGAGCACAACACTACTCGACTGGACTCGGTTCGATTACACCCCTAATTGGTACCATCACCATTTCTTCTCCTTTGCTGAATATTTCGTATCTTTTCTCATATATATATATATATATATATTATATATAAATTCTTGGTCACTCACCATGCTATCAATATTTTGGTTAATTATATCATTAATAATTGTTAATAAAGCATTTTTTAAGATTTCGTATTTATCTATACTAATACTAAAGCAAAGAAGTAATTATAAGAAAAAAAAGGAGGGAACAGTTATTTAAGCAAATAAATTATTAGTTCATTTTATCAAAATACATTATGATATAATTAAATAATTATTACTTAATACAAATTATTGTAATTAAATTTGTCTAATAAATATTTCAAATTTTATTTTTGATTTCTATATCTTATAATAATCAACAAAATATTTTATTTTTCTCCATTAAATATCAATAAAACATTTTATATTTTATCAAGATCTAGATAATTTATAATTGGATCATTTATATAAATTTGATTATCACTGACTACAAATAAATTCATATAAATGTAGAAAATTGGATGGTGATTACCAAATAAAATTATTTTTAAAATTATATTTTTTGAATATTGTAAGATAATAATACTTACTAATAATATTAATAAATTAATATAACATTAATCTATATCTATATAATATATTAAACGAGAATAGTGGCAATTAACTGTTCCCTCCAAAAACACAAATTAAGTTTTATTTTTTTATTATTTATTCTATTATAAATTTATAATATAGATATATCATAAATAATAATAAAATTATATTTGTCAAATTTTTCTTTAAAATATTAGATATCACTAATTGAATATATTTACACATTTTAAATAATACAAATACAATATCATTTATGAGATGGTATGTAAATTAAATCGCAAAGAATTTGTGTTTGATATAATTTATTATTTTTAAAAAATTTGCATTATAATAGATCAAATATAATATTGATGAATAAAGATTAAATATAAGTAAAAAGATTGCTAAAAATGCTAAGATATATAATTTGTTAATTATATTTAAATATTATAAAACAAAACATATATTTCGCGCATCGCGCGAGTACATATCTAGTTATTTCAATATTTAATTAGTTTCTCTCATCCACATCATAAATTATCATCCAACCACATGATCACTTAATCACACAACCACATCATTATATTTAATTTTTAAAAATAAAAATACTACTTATAATTTAATTTAATTAAAGTGAATAATTAAATATAACTAAATATTGTTGAAAATATTACAAACTA
This sequence comes from Plectranthus barbatus, assembly GCA_026898455.1. Taxonomy (NCBI): domain Eukaryota; kingdom Viridiplantae; phylum Streptophyta; class Magnoliopsida; order Lamiales; family Lamiaceae; genus Plectranthus; species Plectranthus barbatus. The sequence continues at coordinate 81,452 of JAPKLW010000824.1, read as the reverse complement.
AATTGATATAAAAATATTCAAACAAAAATAATTTAGTATATATATTTAAAAATAAAAATATATCTATCAAAATTAATATCTATTTGTACAAAATCCAAACTAATGAATTTTGTTATATTTATTATTTATTTTTATGTAAAAGATATATCAATTTAATTACTGTATTTATAAAAAAATCATAGACAAATTAAATGTAGACAAATGTCATATTACTATTCATTAATTAATAAAGAATTAAAAAAAACATCTATATAATATATTAAATGAGAATAGTGGCAATTAATTTTTCCTTCCAAAAACACAAATTAAGTTTTATTTTTTTTATTATTTATTCTATTATAAATTTATAATATAGATATATCATAAATAATAATAAAATTATATTTGTCAATTTTTTCTTTAAAATATTAGATATCACTAATTGAATATATTTACACTTTTTAAATAATGCAAATACAATATCGTTTATGAGATAGTATGTAAATTAAATCACAAAGAATTTGTGTTTGATATAATTTATTATTTTAAAAAAATTTGAATTATAATAGATCAAATATAATATTGATGAATAAAGATTAAATATAAGTAAAAAGATTGCTAAAAATGTTAAGATATATAATTTGTTAATTATATTTAAATATTATAAGACAAAACATATATTTCGCGCATCGCGCGGGTACATATCTAGTAATATATTAAAAGAAAATAGTGGTCTAATAACTATTCCCACCAAAAACATAAAATAATTTTTTATTTAAAATTTATTCTATTATAATACATATATGCACTCAAAAATGATAAAAAAATTTAACAAAACTACATTTATCACTTTTATTTAAAACATTATATCTCAATAATTCATTGTATTTACCATTTTTTAAATAATATAAATATAATATCTTTTATAGGTTAATATTAAAATAAAATAGAAAATAATTTGTATGATATTATATTAAGTATAATAATGAATAAAATTATATGGATGTAAAATATTTGCTAAAAAATTTAAGATATATATACAACTTTGTTAATTAAGTTTTAATATTATAAAAAAATCGTATATTTGATTCGTGCATCGCGCGGGTGCAAATCTAGTAAGTCTATTACATATATATATATATATATATAATTCTCTACAATTTCTAAAAATCCTGAACAAATTTATTTTGTAAATTAAAATACTGAATAGTATATAACATGTATTATAACAAACAATAAATAACACACTAATTAATTATGTATAAAATTATATGTAAAATCATAGTCGTAAGTATAGTGAATATCACAAGTTTTTTTTTCAATTCTTATACCTTCTATATTTTAAAACCACTAGATTACAAACAATTAACTTTTAAAACGTAGGTACATCACTTTGATTTTTTTTATTTAATATAGTATTTATTATTTTATGCTAAAATATATAAAATGTATTCATCAGTTTGATTTTTTTTATTTTTCTTCTTTAGTGTTTTCTACATGTTAAAAAATATAAAACCTAGGTAAATCAATTGATTTTTTATTTTATTTAATTTTGCATTTTTTATGTAAAAAATATAAAACGTTGGTTGAGCAAGTTGAATGTGTATCGTAAATCATATCTATTGAATACACAACTATTATATATATAATATTTAAATTATATTGTGACGTATATTAGTTACTTAAAATTATAAATATCATTTATTACATTATATCTTTTTAACAATATTTGAATTTAATAAGATTGTGCAACTCACAGGTGAAATACTAGTATATGTATTATATAAAGCAGAGTAGTGGAGAAAAAATTGTTCCCGCCAAAAAATGTCTACCATTTTTATGTTTACTAGTTTTCTACGTGTGCGATGCGCATGCGTAGATATTTTTATTATAATTTATTATAAATTATATATAATAATGACATTGAAACTGAATTTAAATTTGTCAAGGTAAATATTATGCATCAAATTACTCAATTAATAATTAGTATATAACTTTACATTTGTCTCACTTATTCCTCTCTCTAAGCACGCCATATTGGTGGATTTACTTAGAAGTTTGGGTGGCTTCAACCCTAAATTAGTTTTTTATTGTAATAATAATAGATTTACACCCGCGCGATGCGCGAATCACATCTGTGATATTTATGATATAATATTAAAATATAATTAAAAAGGTTACATATTTTATCATTTTTAGCAATTTTTTTAGTATACCAAATTTGTAATCATAAATATTATATTAAATATATTATAACATGATTATTTCTATATTATGTGTCAAATAAATTAAAATAAAGTATATAAAACACAAAGCCTATAATGTTTGGTTTAAAAATTATCACATAAAATATATAATACATGTATATTTAAAAAATATTATTGTAACATTTTAAAGAAAGAATTATAAATATAATTTTTTTTATATTTGTTATTAATGTTTATTGTATATTTATGTTATAATAAAAAAAAGTAATAAATAAAATTAAATTAAAATAGTTTTTAGTGGGAACAATTAGTCTATTCTTCTTTAATATATATATATATATATATATATATATTCTATTATTATTATTATTATTATTATTTTAAATAGAATGTATTAATTTAAATTTAGAGACTATCTATTTTGAATATGAAAAATAATTTAATTATTAATTCAAGTCGAAAGATGAACTCTCTATCCTAGACCGAATGATCCCATGAATTCTCAATTCATGGATCGGAACATTATAAAATTCTCAATCTTTGGATTGAGAATTTATAGATCTTTCAAATTCTATATTGAAAATTCATATATATATTTTTTATCCTGAATAAATTAATAATTCAATTATCTTTCAAATTATGGATCAATAATAATCATTTTAAAATTTTTTATTGAATATATATCATTGGAATTCCCCATAACACAAAATTATTTTATTAAGATTCGAGTTTATTATCATAAATGTATATTTGTAAAAAAAATTATATCATACTCAAATGATTTTAGAAAACAAAATATATGGTTTTAGAAAATCCCTCTGTTTTTGTGTATTGACAAATGCATATGCATACTATAGTTTATACCACATGACATCTTTACCCCATTTTAAAGGATATTTTATTTTATAATATTAAGATATATTATAATATAATCTAAATCTTTTATTTTATATATAACATTTTTAGCAATTATTTTTAATTTATTTGATTTTTATTCATCGAATATATATATATATATATATATATATATAATAATAATAATAATAATAATAATAATAATAATAGTAATAAAATTAGAAAGAATATACTAAACACAAAGCTTATAAGATTTTACTTTTAAAAATTATTTTATAAAAAATATTATACAAGTATTATTTATAAAATAATAAGTATAATTAATTGTTGAGATGAAATTTTTAAAGAAAAAATGAAAATCTAATTTTTTATATATTTTAATAAAACTTTAATGTATATATTTATGATATAAGTAATAGAAATAATCAATAAAATAAAATAAAAAATAATTTTGGCGGGAGTAGTTATTGACACTACTCTGCTTTAATATATGTAAAGATAGGATGATATAGTTTTTTATGAAATAACAATTTTTATAGCGAATAATCAATAAAAAAAGGAGTTGAGAATGAATAAGATGAGAGTGTGAGGGGGTTCAGATTTGAGAATTAAGAGGAGCCAAAAATTATTTTTATTTGATGTTAAATTTTTATATTTGTACATAGTATTGAATTTAGTTTTAGAGTATGAGTTTTTTTATATTTTATTATTATTATGAGCATCAATTTTACTTAATTATATGTTCTTTTTGTTACGTATAAACTCAATGAAATTCCTTAATAAATGTTTATGGATTCGTCGTCACTACTTTACCACCACCTCTAGTCTCTTGTACATACACACAAACACTTTATTATAAAAAAACAAAAGAAAAAAAGTGTATAATGATGCTATAAATAGTGCTTTACTGTATATGTATATATATATATATATATATATGCATGAGATATCTTCATATTTCCATGCAATATTCTCTCTTTATTTTGCTGATCTTTGTTTCTTAATAAACATTATTTTCTGAAGCAAATAATATAGATTTTATTATGGTATCAACCTAACACTAGTCTTCTCTCCTAAAACCCTACCTCTCTCTCGTATCTTCTTTCAACAACCGGTGCCGCCTGCTTTCTCCGATTATGGCTTAAGATGTTGAACCTCTATTCTTTTCTACTCTCATTCATATGATCAAGTTTTCTTTTGCGAACTATCTTTTATGGAAAACGCAGATCACCATTCTTTTCTCCAGCCAAAACCTATTTGGTTACATAGACGGCACCAAACCTATTACCTCTAATAAATTTTCGTCCATGAACTCTGGCTCGCACAAGATCAGTGACTCCTTATTCTACTTCACTAATCTCAAACAGAATAGTCCATGGGAAGTACTTGGTTACACCACCTTGCGCGCGGTATGGCTCGCTCTTGAGGCAGCATATAGTCACAGCTCCAAATCTCGTAAGCTATTTCTTAAAGATGCCCTTGAAATTATGAAGAAAGGGATTCGATCTGTGGCTGAATATTGCCAAAACTTCAAGTCTTTATGTGATCAATTAGCAGTTATTGGATGTCTCATTAATGATTCAGATAAGGCTCATTGATTCCTTTGAGGTTTTGGTTAGTCTTTTTCCAGCTTCTCTACTGCTCAGATGACGATCATTCCTCTTCATAACTTCTACGATCTCCAATCTAAAGCTGAGATCTTTGTGTTATTTCAAGAGTCCATTAACACAATTGAATCTTCCTCTGTTTCCTTTTACAACTAGCATAAACTTTCAGGCTAGTTCCCACCTTCCTCTGTAAATTCTAATTCTTCTCGTGGCCATAGAAGTGGTTCGTGTTACTCGAACTCTTGTGTTCGTGGCCACAATTCAAAACGTCGACCACCTTCCTGCCAAATTTGTCATCATGAAGGTCCCTATGACAATTCCAGTCTGAAAAGGTATTCTTCGCAGTCATCTCAAGCAATTGCACACTGCGACACATTCTTCACCGCCTCTCTCTCGATCTGAAACATCAGATTGGTTCCTTGACACCTGTGCCTCAGATCACATGACACCAACTTAATTATAATTCTTTGGAGAACAGTCGTACTTTGACATGATAGTGTTATTGTTGATAATGGTGCTTGACTTTCTATCTCTAATATTTATAACACTCAACTTTGTGACTGTGTTCAATTATTAGATGTAGTAGTTTGTTGCCTACATCATGCGCAACGTGTATACATTTTTATTATTAATTTATTATTTAATTTAACCTTTTAACTATCATGTGAGGACCATATTTCAATATTATAATTATTTCTATGGAGTTGGCCTTTGCTTACAAGAAGGTCTAACCTCTGTCGTGTTATACTCTGATTTTCTTCATGCAGTTCGCGAGTTTCTCAAAATTGACGGTAACTCGGTTGGTCTCCCCACTGATATGGTAGCTACTTTTTCTGAGTTAAAAGGAGATATTGTGAATGGCATTATTCATATGCTTCGATTTGCTAATTTTGTTGCTCACTTTTAGCTTTATTTGGTGCTAATAGTTTTGATCTCGTTATCTGGACGAGTGATTTTTTGGACTGGTTGGAAAATATTGTAAGTAATGATCTTGATCATTAAATGGAAATTTTTCGCTATAAAAAAACTTTAAAATTACTTATTTAAACCGTTAAACTCTTAAATTTTATATTGTACTATTATTAAGGTGTATGTACTATATTATAGTTTCGAAAAACTCAAATATTAAAAATAAGCCAAAATAAAGATAAGTAGAAGTAACCTTTAATTTTATTTAATAACATGAAATAAAAATAAAACTAAAAATCAATAATTAATGCAAGAAAAATTTATAAGAATTTTCTATATTTCGTGCATGAAAACTTTTCAATTCTCGTCATTTAACAAACTAATTCCAAATATTACAAATTCATTCTCAAAAGAAAATATGCAAAACATATTAAATCAATTAATAAAATTTTTAATAAATGAAGAATTATAATTCAACTCAATGCAAATATATTCAAACAAATAAAATAAAATATCAAATATCAAACTCACATGTCATAATATATAATGCTTTCGACGGGTGATACAATCATTTCAAATTTTAAATTTTATAATTGAACTCCAGATGAAGCTTATAATTATGTAATTGATCTTGATTGGTTTAAGATCTTTTGTCTCCTTTCATCAATATATACTTCCATATTATATTTTATGCCCTTTCATTTATCGCTTACTCTCATCAATATTCATAAACACGGTAAACTTCCAAAATTTAATAAAGAATCCACTAAAATGTCAAAACCATACATAAAAACTATTCATTTACAAACCTTAATGTAAAAGAAAAAAATGATTAAGAACAAATATAAGAAGAAAGTAACAAATTAAAAGGTTGGGATTTTAAATTAATATATCTTAAGATATATTCTAGATTTATGCATATCTTTTGTAATCTTGTATTTCATGTTTGTATATATCTTTTATATCTTAGATAGATTTGTTTTCTTGTACTATATAAACCTCGCTGTAAATCAATTTTTTTGAGTGAAATACAAATTATTATTTCCCTACATGGTATCAGACATACCTTGGCATAAACCCTAGGATTTCCTCCACTTTTTTTTCGATCGGCGCACCTTCACTTATTCCTCATGGCCGTGCCCGCCAACCCTTCCGAGTTACCGACATTGCCGTTGTCCACGATCATTTACATGGTGAATATCAAACTTACATCAGCGTATTATCTCATTTGGCATGCTTAGGTTGAACCCTTGCTTATCACAAAAAAATTTCTTCCGCATATTGACGGCTCTCTCGCTGCGCCCTCGCGCACGCTCACATCGTCTACCAGCACCACCACCGTCAATCCCAAATACTCTAAATGGTACTCCTGCGATCAACTCATCATGTTGTTCCTGGTTTCTACATTGATGGAGGAATCTATGGTTGTCATCATCGGCTGCGCGACATCGCGCGAAGTTTGGACCGCCCTCTCCCATTCATATAGTCATTGCTCTAAGGCTCAGGAACTCAGTTTGAAGGACGATCTCTTATCTATGAAACAGGCCGATCTTTCCGTGGTAGAATATGGTCGGCGTTTCAAATGGCTCTGTGATCAACTCTCAGCCATCGATCGATTGATCGACCCATCGGACAAGTCCCACTGGTTTCTCCGTGGCTTGGCTTCCTCCTTCTCCACATTCACAGCAGCACAGATGGCTCAGGAGCCCCTTCCTGAGTTTGACACCCTTTTCGTGCGCGCGCTCAGCCACAAACTTTTTATTCGAGGTTCTGATATGTCGCCCGACGCCCAGCTTGTTGTCTTCCATGCTGCCTCGATGCCTCGTAACTCCAGCGGGAAGAACAGTGCTTCTCGCGGTCGAGGTCGTTCCCAAATTAGCCCTAAGAAGAAGCGTCAACAATGGTGTTATTTCTTCACAGAGCTCCATCATGTTTCTTTCGACTCTCTGAAGCAATTTGGTTACAGCTCAGTTGGCAGAGGCGTTTTCAGCCCAATGCTCCATCTCGTGGCCTTCGGTCTCTAATTGGTATCTCGACACGAGCGCATCTGCTCACATCTCTGCTGATCCCGCATCTCTCGACCATGTGACTCCGTATTCTGGTTTGGATCATGTCCTTGTTGGTAACGGTGATTGTCTTGACATCGGTCGATTGATCGACCCATCGGACAAGTCCCACAGGTTTCTCCGTAGCTTGGCTTCCTCCTTCTCCACGTTCACAGCAGCACAGATGGCTCAAGAGCCCCTTCCTGAGTTCGACACCCTTCTCGTGCGCGCGCTCAGCCACAAACTTTTTATTCGAGGTTCTGATATGTTGTCCGACACCCATCTTGTTGTCTTCCACACTGCCTCGATGCCTCGTAACTCCGGCGGGAAGAACAATGCTTCTCGCGGTCGAGGTCGTTCCCAAGACTGATGGGTTTTGTATACTAAAAGCATTTATTATAATGAGTATACAACGGTTTATTTGTCCTATCTGTTAAACAAACTACATGTATGTAACAATGATATCCTCTTGTCTCACCGATAGGGATGATCATACGGCGTGTAGTAGATTGTAGAAGACAGTATGATCACTTGACCTAGTGAGACATAAACCTGATCACAACCGAGACAACGTATGAGGATACGTCTCTCTGGATGGCTGCAGCATTGTCGGAATAAGTAGTCTGTCTTGGTTATTTGACATGGTGGTACACAGGGGTGGCGTATTGATGGACCGCAGTGAGATGTATTCGTCTGTATGACATCAGCGAATACAAGATCCCGTTCTTGATTGAGTCCAAACCCTAACGAAGGTTCAGGGGTTTGCACGGATTGACTGTTGGTTTGACTTGCCATGGTGGAGAGCCTAAGTAACGTGCTCGTATAACCGCATCTTGGGTAGCAGTAGTTCGTGTAGTACTGCCTGAGACTGGGTTTAGGTAACCATATCCGAGTAATAGGATGAGGACATTCCCTGAGGAGCTCAATGACATTCATCGTGCCAAAGTCCTGCAGGCTGATTAAGTTCAGGCACGAGTGATAATGATTGAGTGGTACTACTTAGGAATTATAAGATATTAATTAATTGTAGTTAGAGCTTGTCAGAGGCTCCGATTAATTAATGAATGTCCGGTAACCTTAAATATGGTGATTCTCAATTAATGCAGCCCGTTCTCATAACCTGGTAATAAAGAGGTAGGTCAGTATTAATTCTGTGGTGAAAAAGAATTAATATTAATTAATTAATTGTGTCCTGGGTTGTGAACATGAGAATTAATTAATTTATGGGCCCACTTTATTATTTGAATTAGGTCTCAGGTCTGACCCAATTAAATATACTGAGTTGAGCCCACTAGCCCATTAGGGATAAAACCCTGGGTCTATAAATAGACCTCTCACTCTCTGAAACCCTAGCAACCTTTTGATTATTCAAATCAGTCAAAAACCTAGATTAGAGAGAGAGAGGGGCGACGCATGCAGTAGAGGGAGGAGAAGGATTTTTCGACTCTGGCCTACTAATACAGATCTGTGGAATCCTCACCAGTAGCAGATCTGAACAGCATTGGGATACAAATCTGAAGATCTGACCTGGAGAACAAACTCATATTCTCTTTTTCCTTTTATTTTGATTAATTCTTGAAATTAGATATGGTTCTAATTTCAATTTTCGCAGTGTTAATCAAATCGCATGGTTGATTCAAGCTTGGAATTCAAACGCGAAAGATCATTTCCGAATCTACGGAGTTCAGGTATATTCTGCAATCCACAATTCGAATTAAATTCATAGGAGCATGCTAGGATTTTATTGTGAATTAATGTTGTATGCAATATCCATAAATCGATCCGGTTCAGTTGGATTATGTGATTCGGTTCACAAGAAATCCCTACAAAAACAACCCTAAGAAGAAGCGTCAGCCATGATGTTATTTCTTCAGACAACTCCATCATGATCCTTTCGACTGTCTGAAGAGATTTGATTGCTCCTTCGTTTACTCTTCTCGGCCACCACCTACAACTCAGTTGGGAGAGGCGTTTTCAGCCCAATGCTCCGTCTCGCGGCCTTCGGTCTTTGATTGGTATCACGACACGGGCGCATTGGCTCACATCTCTGCCAATCCCGCATCTCTCGACCATGTGACTCTGTATTCTAGTTTGGATCATGTCGCTGTTGGTAACGGTGATTGTCTTGACATCACCATACGGGTTCTTTCCCTATTTCAGATTCCTTAATTTTAAATTGTGTCTTTGTTGTTCCCGCTATTACCAAAAATTTATTATCTGTTAGTAAACTTACTCATGACTATCTATTTTTACTGATGCGGCAAGACGCTCACTACCGGCGTGCGTAGGCATGGATTGTACGTTCTCCAGCATCTGGCTCTTGCCCTCATGACACTTGTCAACACACGTCCACCATCCGCCTCTCTTAACACGTGGCACAATCGCCTTGGTCATCCGTCTTCCAAAGTTCTACAATCTCTCCGCAAGCTTAGTTTACTCTCCTTTACTTCGTCGGTCTCTATTCCTAGTTTATGCACTTCCTGTCAGTTAGCAAAAAACTCCCATTTATCATTTCCTCTTTCTGAAAGTCGAGCATCCAATATTCTAGAACTTGTACATTGTGATCTCTGGGGTCCTTCCCCGATTACTTCAAACTCTGGTTTCCGTTATTATGCAATTTTCATTGATGATTTCTCCCGTTTTTCTTGGTTTTATCCTTTACTTGCCAAATCAGACTTTTATGATATCTTTCTTAATTTTCATGCATTTGTTGAAAATCAATTTTCATGCAAACTTAAGAAATTTCAGTCTGATAGCGACACTGAATTTACAAACCTTAGATTTAAATCTCACTTAGCAAAATAAGAAATTCATAATCTCATATCCTGTCCTTATACGCCTTCTCAAAATGGAAGTGCTGAACGGAAACATCGTCATATAACTAAGATGGGTCTTTCTCTTTTATTTCACTCGTCCTCTCCTCTATACTTATGGGTAGAAGCCTTTAGTACGGGTGTTCACATAATAGACCGTCTCCCTACTCCCATTCTCTAAAATCTTTCTCTCTACGAATTAATCTTCCAAAAACCAACATCCTTTGCATGCTTCCGAACCTTTGGGTGTCGTGTCTTCCCATGTCTTCACGACTACACTAAACACAAACTTCAACCTCGCACCTTGCCCTGTGTTTTTCTAGGTTATAGCCCCAATCACAAAGGTCTCCGTTATCTAGAGACAACCTCATCCCGTGTTTATATCACTCAACACGTTACATTTAATGAGTCTCACTTCCCTTTCTCTCGTACCTCACCCTTCTCATCCTTATCTCGACTTGATCTCACGTCAATTTCTTATGACGACAAGATTGCCCACACGTCATGCTCGCCTCTACCTATCCCGTCAAACCTAGTCCCAACTTGCCTTGCACACTCTGTCCCACCGAAGACACCCCTCTTGCTGCACATATTCCTATCGACCCCCCTTCTCTTCCCGTCGACAACCACCATCCTGTTGCTCCTAACCCTCCGCCTGTCGACCCTCCTCAGCCTGTCGTACCGGAGAATCATCATCCCATGCAAATGCGCACCAAAGCCGGTATCTTAAAACCCCGATATTTGATTGATTTAAATCTGGTTTCTGTTTATTCTGCTTCTACAGCTTTGCCGGAATCTCGTGGCATCAAATCTGCCTTAAAGGTTCCTCAATGGACGGACGCCATGCTTGAAGAACTCAAGGCTCTTCACGTTAACCACACCCCAACCTTAGTGCCCCAGCCGTCGAATACCAACATTGTTGGTTCCAAGTGAGTCTATCATACTAAGTCCGCGCCGATGGCTCCGTCGATCGCTACAAAGCATGGCTCGTCGCTCAAGGGTTTAGCCAAGTACCTGTGTATGATTTCACTCACACTTTCAGCCCTGTGGTGAAAGCTTCCACTGTTCGTATTGTCATCGCCATTGCTATCATGAACTCTTGGTCTCTTTATCAACTTGACGTAAAGAATGCCTTCTTAAATGGTGTTCTTACCGCCTCGGTTTTTATGGAACAACCTCCGGGCTTTGAAGACTCTAGATACCCTGATCATGTCTGTTGCCTTCAAAATTTGATCTACGGACTTCAACAAGCCCCTTTGGCGTGGTACCAACATTTTCAGAGTTTTCTTCTTTTTATTGGGTTTCTCTGCAGCGCCTCTGATACTTCTCCGTTCGTTCTCCATATAGACTCGACACTCATCTATCTTCTGGTTTATGTTGATGATATCATCATCACGGGCAACAATCCCTCGCGCATAGCGGCTCTCATGTCTCGATTGGACGTCGAGTTCTGCAAAAAATATCTAAGAAAGCTGAGCTATTTCCTTGGTCTCAAAGAACATTGATAAGCTCATATTATTACTCACTTATCTATATTTTCTCTATTGTTTTAGTGTAATTAGTTCATATTTTTACTTATTATTGTGCATGAGTCTATTTTGGAGGGTGTTATGCCTTTGATGGGTGATTTTTGCAGGTTTCAGGCCAAATTCATTGGAAACCCGTACCGAAAGCAGATGATGTTCAAAGGAACAGACATGAATTCTTCCTCACATGGAATCCGAGCTAATGGAGCATGGAAATAGAAATATATTTGAGTTAGCTTTCCAATGCAACTGGAATCGGGTCAATCGGAGTTTGGGAGCACAAGTTATGGCCAAAACCGTGAGACTGTGCAGAAGGAGCTTGACATTTGCATTCCTGTCGATTGACAGGGAGGACGTGCTGGATTTTGATCGAGATGCTCGATCGACCGACAGGGAGGATGTGCTGGATTTCGATCGAAATTCTCCCTGTCGATTGACAGGGAGAACAAATTGCTGAATTGACGCAAGCCACTACCCGGATTTCGACTTGAAGGCTGTGTCAATCGACAGCCTGCATGTCGATTGACACAGAGGCCCGAGATGGAATTTTGGGCCTGTTTTGGCAGTTTTTGTTATTATAGCCCAATACCCAAATTAGGTCTTTCTTTCTCCTCTATAAATAGAACTCATTGGGGCACGAAATTGATCACTCTTTTATGCATTATTTCACTTAGAATAATTAAGCTTTGGAGTTTTCAAGACATTGAAGGTTCCTATTTTATTTGTAAGTAAATTAATAATATGTTTGCTTTATTTCTAGTCATGTTTTGTGGCTAGAACCCTAACAGGTTCTAGGGTTATGATTTATCTTTTCTGATGCATGTTTAATTGAAATTAACTCATATGGCATGGTTTAATTCTCTGATTTAATTTAATAATCTAGATTAAAAGAAGGACCGAGAGGTGAATTGAGATCTAGGTTTAAAGTTATCAATTGAAGGACCGAGAGGTGAAAATTGTTAATAGGAATAGAGAATTAAATATGTTTGTTTTCTGTCTCAAAAGGAAGAAACCTACATAGGAATATTTAGATAATTATGAGATTGATTAATTTGGTGTTCTTGAGAACGAGAGGAGATAGTCACTAATTAGTAATCTAGGGTTTAATTGCCTGACCAAGGAATTGAATCCACAAAAATCTGATATTTTCCCCATTGCTGAGTTGATTGATATTGCATGCTAAAGATTAGATTATCTGCCCTAGGATCTGTGTTTTCTTTAATTGCTTTTAAAACCCTTTATTTTATCGCATTGTCATCTTTAACTTCCAAACAAAAAAACCCTTTTTCAAATTCCTCAAACTTCTATGTTCTAGAAATTGTGGCTAGTAATTTGGATAGTTCGTTGCACAGTCCCTCTGGGATCGACCAACTTAGGATGTAAAAATTTATTTGCTCGCTGCTTTCTGTAGTTATCAAATTGGCGCCGTTTCCGGGGACTGTCAGAATTATCTAGATATTAGTTTATTTTTATTTCTGATGGATTGAGGCTGTAATTTTATTTTAATTTCGTTATTGTTGGTTTTTGTGTTTTTAATTTCGTGTTTCAGTTGTTGAATTTGATTTTTGGTGTTGAATTTTCGTGTTTCAGTTCGGGTGTGTTTTCAGGGTCTGCGCTCTGTCTCGATCGACAGCCTGCCTGTCGATCGACAGGGCTGCTGCATTCGTGTCGATCGATAGCCTGCCTGTCGATCGACACAGTGGCTAATTTTTAGTTTTCTTCTGTTTTATTCTGCAGGTTCATGCACACAAGGGCTCGGGGCAAACCACTCAAGAATTTTGATCCTGAGATCGAGGCTATAGCCCGGAGGAGAAAAAGCAAGGCAAAACAACCCACAACAATGGATCCACCGCATAATTCGGACAGTGAAGACTTCTCAGGCATGCCACCGTCGGAAAATTCTGAACAACTGCTCATAACTCAAGAGAGTGCCACCTTACTTGTCCAAGTAGTCATCCAAATGAAGGACATCGTCAAGAAACTCATGGCAGAGAGGGAAGCAGAAAGGCGCGAGGCCGAAAGATGGGAAAGAGAAAGGCGCCGACAAGATGACTCAGATGATGAGGACCCCGACGCAATGGGCAAGAAGTACAGACCGCAGCCCGGGAATGAGGGATTCGTTATTGGCATCACTGCCAATAACTTTGAACTCAAGACCGGTTTGATTCAGATGGTTCAATAGAACCAGTTTGGAGGCCGAGCAGTGGAGAATCCGTACACCCACCTCAGGATGTTTGTGGAGGTGTGTGATACCATCAAGTAGAACGGAGTGACCCAGGATGTGATCCGGCTGCGCTTGTTCCCCTTCTCACTTAGGGATCAAGCTCGGACGTGGTTTACAGCTCTGGACTGCAGCAGCATCCGCACTTGGGCCGATCTCAGAGCAGAGTTCCTCGCCGCCTTCTTCCCACCATCAGTCATTATTCAAAAGAAGATAGAGATCCTACAGTTCCACCAGAAGATGGATGAGTCCCTATTTGAGGCGTGGAGCAGATTTAATGAGTTGCTGCAGAGCTGCCCGGGACATGGAGTGGACACCAAAAAGCAGGCCCATGTTTTCTACAGAGGGTTGACTGAAAAGACCCAAGAATCAGTGGACAATGCTGCTGGGGGATCCTTGATGAGCAAGTCACCAGAGAAGGCCTTGAAGCTGTTTAAGAAGATGACCTTACATACTCAGCAATGGGGCAATCCAAGGAGGCCACAAGTCCGAGCTGTCGAGAAGAAGGAGGATGATGCACTGAAAAAAGAGGTAGAAAAACTCAAGAAGGAAGTCGAAAAACTAACTACTTCTGCTTCTGTTTCTGTTGCACAGGTTGACCCTATCGCCGACGTGAACTATATGAATCGTGGTGGCAACCAGAATCAGTACCAGCAAGGGGTTCACCATCACTACCATCCAAAACCTCACCCAGGCTTCTCCTACTCTCAGCCCGATACTGCCGAGCAGCCCCCTCCTGATTTTGATGTGCAGAATGGCGAGGTGGTGGAAAAGAAGAAGGAAACCCTCGATGAGGTACTCAAGAACTTCATCAAAACCACCGACTATAGAGTGGGGAAGATCGAGAAAGAAGTGGCAGGAGTCAATACCAAGGTGGACTTACTTGGAAAGCACGTGAAGATCATAGAAACTCAAGTTAGTCAGATTGCCACCTCACTTGGTGCGCAACACATTCTCGGAAAGCTTCCGAGCACCACCGAGGCAAATCCCAAGAACCAAAAGGACTTCAAAGCTGTGAAGTTGAGATCCGGAATGAGCTACAAAGGTCCAAGCATGCCCCAAAGCAAGTTTGGGGGAGAGGAAGAAAAGGAGCTTGCAGAGCCGTCCTCTGTTTCGATCGACAGGCAGTCTGTCGATCGAAACAAGAGGAGGAGATCGATTCAGAGGAAGAATCGATCGATAGGACTGCAACGGGTGTGTCGATCGACACACCCCCTGTCGATCGAAATTCAGGCTAGACAGGTGTGTCGATCGACACACCTCCTGTCGATCGAAATACAGGTCAGACAGGCAGAAATTCCACTCGGTTGACACAGCAGCTTCCCCAGTCCGATTCCTCAAATTCTAAAGCCACCAAACCACCGCCGATGCCCTTTCCGTAGAGATTTGCCAAGCAGAAGGAGGATTCCAAGTTCTCGCGCTTTGTCGAGAACTTGAAGAAGGTAAGCATTAATCTTCCACTAATTGAAGCTCTTTCTGAAATCCCAGGTTACATGAAATATCTCCGGAAGCTGACGAGGGAGAAGAAACACTTCGTGGAGAATGCAATCGTGAAGCTTCATGAGCAGTGCGACATGGTCCTATAGAAGAAACTTCCAATCAAGAGAAGTGATCCAGGCTATTTCACCATCCAAGTTGAGATCGGGGGATTCAAGTTCGAGAAGGTCTTGTGCGACACTGGTGCCAGTATCAACCTGATGCCCTTCTCTATCTTCCAGCGCCTCAAGATTGGAGAGTTGAGGCCGACCACTATCACCTTGCAGATGGCAGACCGATCTGTGTCTCGCCCCAAAGGTATAATTGAAGATGTACTTATTCGTGTAGGTCATCTTATCTTTCCTTCAAATTTTGTGGTCCTCGACATGAATGAAGATGGAAGCACACCCCTCATCTTGGGAAGGGAATTCCTAGACACTAGTGCTGCTTTGATTGATTGTCGTGGTGGAGAGATCACGCTTCGAGCAAATGAGGAAAGGATCACATTCAAGCTCGACACAAGCCGACAACAATCCGAATGCTTCAGAATCAAGTCCCGAGAGGAAGCAGATGAGGAAGAAGAGGAAGATGCAAGTGAGGAGTTCAAAGAAGACCAAGCCGCTCAAAGATGGGAGCGAGGGAACGAGTCGGCAAAATTGACAATTACACCGTCTCTTCCCGAGCTCACTACTGTCATCCAAGATCGGTGGGTCTACATGGTCGATACCCAAGGAAGGCGAGTGCGTTCTAGCCCACCCTGGTTCTGAAAAAGAGGTATCGTCGAGCTACAACGTTAACTAAAACACTTGTTGGGATGTAACTCAACTTTTACACGCTTTCATAATTCTTGTTGGAGTGTTTGATTTTATTTTCGAATTTTGTTTTATTTTCAAAAAAAAATTAAAAAAAAAAATTTTCCTCTGTCTCGATCGACAGGCAGTCTGTCGATCGAGATAGAAAACAGTAGAGGATCGACCTCTGTTTCGATCGACAGGGCCCCTGTCGATCGACACAGAGGTCAAAACAGAGCAAATCGATAGAAGGCTTTGTGTCGATTGACAGGGCCCGTGTTGATCGACACAAAGTGCCAGAATCACCAATTTCTTCGTCGCGCAATGCTGATTCCTCCGGTGGATAAAAAGTTGATGTCTGAGATCAACAGTCAGGTACCAGTTCTATTTCTTGTCTGATTTTAAAACTTTTTCTTACTCTCCGAGTTCGAAATAAGTTAGGGGGATGTGGACAAGAAATTCGATCTTTCTATCCCTTTACTTGCTTAATTTTTTTTATTGCATTTATTTGATTTGGTGTGTTTATTTAAATTTTTGCAAAAAAAAAAATATAGATATTATGTGAGGAAAATCTTTAAGTAATTGAACCCTCTAGCATTATATGCAATGTTTGGAATCGATCTTTGATTAGTTGATTTGATTTTAATTGTGGTTGATTTGCCTATGAATGTAGAATACCGCATGATAGGGTCTAATTGAAACTTACACTTGCATGATGTTTGAGTGGATTGAATTTGACTAAGGAAGAATTTTTTTAACCCAACTGAGTTTTTGAGCCTTTATTTGTTCATGAGAGATTCACATGTATGTTTTCGTTTCTCTAGAACTTGTTTTTGTTCTGTTTTGAGACTGCATAGTGTGCACAATGATAGAAAATGATCTTAGGCCATCTTTGTTAGCCAATTATCCTAAACACTGTCCCTTGTTATATTTTATCCCTAGATTAACCCCTTTGAGCCTGTTACTTTTTCTTTCTTGGTCTATGAGATAAGGAAAACATTGTAGTTCTGTCTTGTCTATGAGGGAGTGCTATGAAAAAGGTGATTTGTATCCTGTCTATAGGATTTGGGTGAAATAATGGTAACTGTTATGGGTGGATAAGAAACTTCAAAATCGGTTTACAAAAGAAGGTTGAGATCTAGAAATATATATATATATATATATATATACATATATATATATATATATATATATATATATATTTGTGTCCTTATAAGCTCAAATCATTAAATAAAACTTTTAAGAGCATAAAAGGACTAGAAAAAAAAAGAAGAAAAAAAATGAGCCTTGGTTTATGTTGAAAATATTAGGAGATTGGTGGATGATGAAAAGATAGTGGTTGGATTTGTTGAGAGTCATGAACTCAATTGTTTAGTCACTTGACCATATTTCCCTACCTTTCACAAAGCATACATTACAACCTCATCAAAAGTCATTTTTGATTCTTGAATTGTGTGCACAAATGAGCAGTGGAGATTTTAGAACTCTTGCAAGCCTATGGTAGAAATTTCTTTATACATGTTGTGAGTGCTTTCATTTGAAACCTAAACACTTGAGTGATTGAGCGATACACTTTCCTGTGAGTCTTCCGAAGTTAATGAATATCCTATCTCTTTCAATTGCTTGTGTGATGTGGATTGATGAACCTTGATTGTGATGAATCTTGTGAGGCATTGTACTTTCAACTGCTTGAGATTTCTTCTTTTCTTCGATTGAGGACAATCTAATATTTAAGTTTGGGGGGTTTGATAAGCTCATATTATTACTCGCTTATCTATATTTTCTCCATTGTTTTAGTGTAATTAGTTTATGTTTTTACTTATTATTGTGCATGAGTCTATTTTGGAGGGTGGTATGCCTTTGATGGGTGATTTTGCAGGTTTCAGACCAAATTTATTGGAAACCCGTACCGAAAGCAGATGATGTTCAAAGGAACAGTCACGAATTCTTCCACACATGGAATCCGAGCTAATGGAGCATGGAAATAGAAATATCTTTGAGTTAGCTTTCCAACGCAACTGGAATCGGGTCAATCGGAGTTCGGGAGCAAAAGTTATGGCCAAAACCGTGAGACTGTGCAGAAGGAGCTTGACATTTGCATTCCTGTCGATCGAGATGCTCCCTGTCGATCGACAGGGAGGACATGCTGGATTTCGATCGAGATGCTCGATCAAACGACAGGGAGGACGTGCTCGATTTCGATTGAAATTCTCTCTGTCGATCGACAGGGAGAACAAATTGCTGAATCAACGCAAGCCACAACCCGGATTTCGACTTGAAGGCTGTGTCGACCGACAGCCTGCCTATCGATCGACACAGAGGCCCGAGATGGAATTTTGGGTCTGTTTTGGCAGTTTTTGTTATTATAGCCCAATACCCAAATTAGGTCTTTCTTTCTCCTCTATAAATAGAACTCATTGGGGCATGAAATTGATCACTCTTTTATGCATTATTTCACTTAGAATAATTAAGCTTTGGAGTTTTCAAGACATTGAAGGTTCCCATTTTATTTTTAAGTCAATTAATAATATGTTTGCTTTATTTCTAGTCATGTTTTGTGGCTAGAACCCTAACAGGTTCTAGGGTTATGGTTTATCTTTCTAATGCATGTTTATTTGAAATTAACTCATATGGCATGGTTTAATTCTCTGATTTAATTTAATAATCTAGATTAAAAGAAGGACCGAGAGGTGAATTGAGATATAGGTTTAAAGTTATCAATTGAAGGACCGAGAGGTGAAAATTGTTAATAGGAAGAGAGAATTAAATATGTTTGTTTTCTGTCTCAAAAGGAAGAAACCTTCATAGGAATAATTAGATAATTATGAGATTGATTAATTTGGTGTTCTTGAGACCGAGAGGAGATAGTCACTAATTAGTAATCTAGGGTTTAATTGCCTGACCAAGGAATTTAATCCACAAAAATCTGATGTTTTCCCCATTGCTGAGTTGATTGATATTGCATGCTAAAGATTAGATTATCTGCCCTAGGATCTGTGTTTTCTTTAATTGTTTTTAAAACCCTTTATTTTATCGCATTGTCATCTTTAATTTCCAAACAAAAAAACCCTTTTTCAAATTCCTCAAACTTCTATGTTCTAGAAATTGTGGCTAGTAATTTGGATAGTTCGTTGCACAGTCCCTGTGGGATCGACCACCTTAGGGTGTAAAAATTTATTTGCTCGCTGCTTTCTGCAGTTATCACACATCACTCACAGAACGGTCTTTACCTCACTTTGACCTAGTAGCTCTCGACAATTTTGGAAATAGATCCTGAGATATGCATCTTTACATGCATATCTCCACCATGTTACACATTGCTGCACAAACCTCTGAAACATTTCCTTCCCTTGTTTCTTTTGTGATGTTGAAAAGAATTTTTCATAGCGGAGTTCACCCCTCGAGGCTCGGATATAGTGATGAGAGCCGTCGACCACGTGGAGGAAATTCGGGGCGATAAGTAAAGGTTTGAGTTGTGCGTGCCAAAGAAGATAGTTGGAAGCCGTAAGTTTGATTGTCACCATGTGAATCATGGTTGAGAGAGAGAGAGTCGGCGTTTCCGGCATAGCCATGGAGTAGACGATGGAATAGGGCACAAAGTCGAACAAGATTAGGGTTTAAGCCAAGGATATGCTGATACCATGTGGGAATTATTTATAAACTTTATTATTCACCAAGTAATATTGATTACAAAGTAGTGTATATATAGAAGTAACAAACGTAATCTAGGAAAACTAAGAAAAAAATATGATTCTTCAATGAAGGGACAAATGATGATTGTTTTATTAATGGAAATGCTCATACTTCTTAATGCGAAAGAGCTTGAGTTTGGCCTGCTATAAACTTAGGCCACTTTCTCTCAATTTAGTAAGCAATGCCCTAGTACCCATGATGATATTGTACAACACGATTTTTTTAATTTTTTTTTGTAAGTTTTCTAAAAGAAAAGTTTTTATTTATTTATTAGAAAAAAAAAATTCAATGCACGCAACTTATAACTAATATGGACTTGACTCATTGACATTGACAATGACAAGTCAAGTCTATTCAATAATGGCTATTTCTGGAATATTTCAATGGATCGAATTTAAAGGTTGAATCCAAAACTAAGAATCGATCGCTTATCTGCTACAAATCTTTCCTCCCTCACAAACTTCATCTCCTCAAATGGCTTCATGCAAATCATTATTACGATTTATCATCAATCTCATCATCGTCGTTGTATTTCAAGTTTCAGTTACGGCCCAACGATCTTCCTACCGCAATGTAACTCTGGGTTCGTCCATCGTCGCAAACGCCGACTCAAGTCCCACTTGGACGTCGCCGTCCGGCCAATTTGCTTTCGGCTTCCGGCAGGTGGCGGGTGGCCGCTTCTTGCTCGCCATCTGGTTCGATCAAACACCCAATAAAACCGTAGTTTGGTCCGCCAACCGCGACGACCCAGTTCCATCTGGATCAAAACTCCAACTTTCTGCAAAAGAAATGTTGGAGCTCTTTGATGACGAAGGACGTCGGATATGGGGTTCCGGTAGCGTCCCTCGGTCGAGCACGGCGGCCTACGCCGCCATGCTCGACACCGGTAATTTCGTGATTGCCACCGACACTTCAGTTGCCCTGTGGCAGAGTTTTGATGCGCCGACCGATACGTTGCTGCCAGGCCAAATACTGAGCAGAGGTGATTTTCTTGTTTCAAGCTTTTCAGAGACCAATTACTCGAAGGGAAGATTCAAGTTGACGATGCAAAACGAGGGAAATCTCGTGCTCGCCACCAGAAGCTTCCCTCTTGATGATAGCAACTTTGAGTATTGGACTTCACAGACTGGCAAATTTGGATCACGGTTAGTCTTCAACCAATCCGGCAGCATCGACATCTATGGCTCCGACGGAGCCATACTTAAACCTCTGTTCAAATACACACCTTTATTGGGGCGGTCTCGATTTCAATACCAGATACTGATACTGGAATATGATGGAGTTCTACGCCATTATCATGTCTATCCCAACTCATCCACGGCAGCGTCCGTCCAAGACTTCCTCCCTCCCAATATCTGCGTTGATATCGTGGAAAAAGCCACGGGAGGCGGCCCGTGCGGTTTCAACGGCATTTGCACGATGGGAACTGATGGAAGGCCTAGCTGCAGCTGCCCCCTTCATTACTCTTTGAGGGGCGGGGTGTTTGGCTGCGCACCGGATTTCGCGCAACACAGATGTGATGAGCAATCGCAGGATGCTCAGAATTTCAGGCTGGATGTTATGTACAACGTGGATTGGCCAGTTATTGATTACGTGAATTTCATGAATGTCGAGGAGGAGTGGTGCCGACAGTCTTGCCTTGAAGACTGTTATTGTGCTCTTGCAGTGTATGGTAATCCCAACAACTGTTATAAGAAGGCACTCCCCTTCACTAATGGGAGGATGCTTTCTACCGTTGATTGGAAGGCTTTCATTAAGGTGAGGATAAACAGCAGCAATTCCGACCGCAACATGACATCTGTGTCTGCAACTAACTACCAATCCAAGAACAGCTCCACTGCTCTTGTCATGACATTGTCTGTCTTGTTAGGATGTTCATTGTTGCTGTATCTTCTTTCTTTTGTCGTCTTAGTTTTATGTCTGAAAAGTAGAACATCGAGGATGGTTCAAGCAAGTAGGGCTCATCCTGCTGGAGTGAACGCGATTAGAAGGTTCGGTTTCAATGAGCTGCAAGTAGCTACCCAGGGATTCAAGGATGAGTTAGGCCGGGGTGCTTGCTCCAAAGTGTACAAAGGGACTTTAAAAGATAGTCGGAAAGTTGTTGCGGTTAAAAAACTGGATAAGTTAGCCCAAGAATCCGATCTTGAATTCTTAGCAGAAGTGAGCTCAATCAGCAGGACCAACCACAGAAACCTTGTGCAGTTGCTGGGATACTGTGATGAGGGCCAACACAAGATTTTGGTGTACGAGTTCATGAGCAATGGATCTCTAGCCAACTTCCTATTCCAAAACTCACCGAGGCCTAACTGGTATAGAAGAATGCAGATTGCATTCGAAATCGCAAGAGGGCTTTGCTATTTACACGAGGAGTGTAGCTCTCCAATCATACACTGCGACATCAAACCTCAAAATGTGCTTCTGGACGAGTCGTATACCCCAAAAATATCAGATTTTGGGTTAGCCAAGCTTATGAGGCCTGACCAGACTAGAACTACTACTGGAATAAGGGGGACAAGAGGGTATGTGGCTCCGGAATGGTTCAGAAACTTGCCGATAACAGTGAAAGTGGATGTGTACAGCTATGGAATCTTGTTGTTGGAGCTGGTTTGCTGCAGAAAGAGTTATGAAGCAGATGCCAAGAATGAGGAACAAGTAATTCTTGCTGATTGGGCTTACGATTGCCACCAAGAAAGGGCATTAGATGCATTGGTGGACGGGGACGAGGAGGCGAAGGGCGACATGAAAATGGTGGAGAGGTTGGTGATGACAGCAATCTGGTGCATTCAGGAAGATCCAACACTGAGGCCTCACATGAAGAGAGTGATGCATATGCTTGAAGGATCCATTCAAGTCCCTCCTCCTCCAAATCCAAGTGTATTTATCAGTTAGTTTGCAGGATTAATTAAGATTGATGATGGAACTCTGCAAGTTTCAAATAATCCTGCCATATATATTATCAAGGAATTATCCCTGGTTCATGACAGAAGCAATGGACTTTTCTTGTTCTCTACCAAGCAATTCCTGCACAATTTTCTCAATTTTTTTCACTTCAATCCATTATTATTAATTTAGACAGACCTATACTTGTCTTAATTTCTCTATTTTTTTTTTCATTTTAATCCATTATTATAATTGAAAATGATTTGTGGTCATCTTTTAATAGCCATTTGAGCCTTGGTGTGTATAACTCTCGTTAGCCTATTTGAAATTTTTTATCATTTCTTGTGGGAGTGATTGATCTTAAGTTTTATTAAATACTTGTCTTAATCTCTCTCCTCGTGCTTAGTATTTGTTTGAGTCGAGAGAGAGAAGAAATGAAAAAAAAATGAATGAAAGATACAAAATGAAAAAAAATAAAAGGAATAATAAGGTACGTGGAGGGAGATGTGTGGCTTGAGCTTAATAGTGTGAGTGATGGTATGTTTTGCGTGAAAAGTCGGTGAGAATGTCTTTTCGATGAAATGAACCTCGTATTTAAAAATCTACCTTAAAATCTAACCTACATTACAACCTAAAAGCAAGTTCTCCTTGATAATCCATAGCACATTTTAAGTGGTAGATAAGTTAGATTCACTATAAGTCTATGGTGTATAGGGATGTGCATAGTCTGATTTAGTCAATTTAAGGGATGAAGTACAGATCGAACTAATATTTATGTTTTGAAATTTTCATAAACCAAATCAGCCAAATAATTATTTCAAATTAAAATCAGCCAAACAATATTAAAACAGTTTGGTTCGACCGATTTAAATGGTTTGAAAGATTATTCAACTAATAATATTGCAAACAATGAAATTTGTATATATATTTGATTATTAAATATTAATGAAAGAATGATACAAAAATAAAACTAATATTAATATATTTCAATTGTCATTAATTATAAACAAGAGATAAGTAATAAATAAATAATGTTGTGGTTGCAAGAAAGAATGAAATATAAGTTAATTTATAGCGTTGCAATTCGAATATAAACATCGAACATATATATCAATATAATTTATATTTTAGCTTTCTATAAAATAATATTTTGTTATCATTATTATATTTAAAATAATTTTATTTATACAGACGGTTGATAAGCTCATATTTGTACTCACTTATCCAAGTTTTTCTCCTTTGTTTTAGTGCAATTAGGTTTGTTTATTAGTTGTTTTCGTGCATGAGTGTATTATAGAGGATGTTATGTTGTGATGCTAAGTTTTGTAGGTATTTGAGGCTAAAAGTGTGCAAAAGATGAAAAAAGCCGAGTTTTACACAGTTGCTGCTTCGATTGACACATGGAAAGTCAACCAAGTTAGAAGACGTGTCAAAATCTGAAGCAGGACCTCTGTGTCGACTGGCATGGAGTATGTCGACCGACACAGAGGTTGGATATCAGTCGAGAAGCAGGGTAAGAAGAGAGGCTCGACAATGGTGTGCATGTCGATCGACATACATCATGTTGATCGACACAAATGTTGGACAATGCTCGCTCGAAATGGAAGGCAAGAGGTGTCGACACAATGCATCCATGTCGATCAACACAAAAGCCCGAGAATGAAAAATTGCTCAGTTTGGTTATTTTTGATATTTTAGCCTCATACCTTATTTATATGCTTTCACTCCTCTATAAATACTATCACCTTTAAGGTACGAAAATCATCATTATAATCCCTTATAATACTTAGAATTATTCAATATTGGGGTTTTTTCCAAGACATTGAATGTTCCTCTTTATTTTGTAAGTTAATTTATGATTACGAATATGTTTTCTTTATTCCAAGTCATGAATTATGACTAGAAACCCTAACAGGTTATAGGGCTTTTGATAATCTGTCTGATGCATGAATGAATAAATCAACTCAATAGCATGGTTCAGTTCTTAGTTTTTATTCAAATCAATCTAGAATTAATGAAGGATTGAAAGATGAAATTAATCTATGTTTGAAAGTTATTAATTGAAGGACCAAGAGGTAAAAATTAGTAATAGGAAGAGAGAATTGAATGCAATTATTTTATGTCTCAAAAGGAAGAATTAAATTATAGGGTTTAAAGATAATTATCGAGATTGACTAATTTTGTGTTCTTGAGACCGAGAGGAGATAGTCACAATTTAGTAATCTAGGGTTTAATTGCCTAACCAAGGGATTTAATCCATCTGAATCTAATTTATTTCTCATTGCTGAGTTGATGAATTTTGTATGTTGATGATTGGATTATCTGCCCTGGAATCTTTATCATTAATTGTTGTTTTCAAAATCCTTTAATTTCTTGCACTGTCATCTTTAATTTACAAAACCAAAACCCCTTTTTCAATTGCTCAAACAATTGTGGTTTAAGAACTATGGCTAGTACTTAGGATAGTTTCATTATACAGTCTCTGTGGGTTCTACCAGCTTCAGGTGTTTTATAAATTTATTTGTTGTTGTACTATAATTTATCTGGTTAATTTTCCAACGATCAAATTGGCGTCGTTGTCGTGGACTGTTAGGTTATATCTTATTATTAGTTTGTTTTTGGATCTATTGAATTGAGTTTTTATTTTTGTTTTTGTCTTAATTTTTCTTTTTGTGTGCGTGCGTGAATTTTTTATTTTGCGCTCTGTTTCGGTCGACACACACCGTGTCGGTTGACACAACGTCATCTGTGTTGATCGACAAGGGCCAAGGCTGAAGTCTGAAACTACTTTTTCTCACGTTGCATGAACACAAGGGCTCGGGGTAAACCACTCGAAGTTTTTGACCCAAAAATCAAGGCCTTAGTCCGGAGGAGGAAAAGCAGGGAAAAACAAAGCACAATCACCATCATGGCTCAACAAAACAACATAAATAAAGAGGAAGACCGTACCATGCCACCCTTGGAGGATCCCGACACTCAAATCATTACTCAAGAGAATGTCCTTCTTCTAGTCCAAGAGGTCAACCACATGAAGGAGATCATCAAGAAATTGATGGCTAAAAGAGAGGCAGACTGGCTCAAGGCTACAAGGAGAGAAAGAGAACGAGAAAGAGAGGCTGCGCTGGAAAGACTCTGATGATGAGGATCTAAACGTCATGGCAAGGAGGTACAGACCATATCCTAGCAATGAGGGATTTGTTACTAGTATCACTGCCAATAATTTTGAACTCAAAACCAGCTTAATTCAGATGGTTCAATAGAACCAATTTGTTGGCCGAGCAGTGGAGGATCTGTACACCCATCTCCGCATGTTCGTGGAGGTGTGTGATACCATCAAGCAGAATGGAGTCAGCCAGGATGTGGTCCGTCTGTGCTTGTTCCCCTTCTCACTTCGGGATCAGGCTCGGACGTAGTTTACAGCCCTGGATTGCAGCAGCATCCGGACTTGGGCATATCTCCAAGCAGAGTTCCTCGCCGCATTGTTCCCACATTCTGTGATCATTCAGAAGAAGATGGAGATCCTGCAGTTCCACCAAATGATGGATGAGTCCTTGTTCGAAGCATGGAGCAGGTTCAATGAGCTATGGAGGAGTTGTCCGGGCCATGGAGTTGAAACTGAGGAGCAAGCCTACATCTTCTACCGAGGGATGAATGAAAGGATTGGTGGAGAATGTAGCCGGAGGTTTTTTCATGAGCAAGTCACCTAAAAAAGCCCTCAAGCTGTTCTAGAAGATAGCCTTGCACACTCAACAATGGGCTAAACCAAGGAGACCTCAAGTCAGAGCCGTGGAGAAGAAGGAAGATGACACCCTCAAGAAGGAAATTGAGAAGCTCAAGGGGCAGATGGAGAAACTAACATCTAATGCTTGTGTTTCTGTTGCACGGGTTGATCCCCTCACCGACGTGAACTTCATGACTCAAGGTGGTTACTAAAATCAATACCGGTAAGGGGGATACTAGCATTACCAACAAAGGGCTCATCCCGGTTTTTCTTATGCTCAGCCTGAAGGTGCAGAACATCCTCCACCAGAATTCGATGTGCAAAATGATGAGATTTTGGAGAAGAAGAAGAAGAGCCTCGATGATGTGTTGAAGAAGCTCATCAAGGCTTCCGACTATCGGGTTGGAAAAATTGAGCAAGAAGTGGCAGGCGTCAACACTAAAGTGAACAGACTTGGGAAGCATGTGCAGATAATCGAGAGTCAAGTCAGTCAGATTGCTAGCTACCTCACTTTGTACGCAACATCAACAAGGGAAGCTACCGAGCACCACCAAAGTGAACCCCAAGAACAAAAAGGAGCGCAAGGCAATTTACTTGAGGTTCGGAATCAGCTACTAGGGTCCAAAGATGCCCCAAAATGAGTTTGGGGAAGAAGAAGAGGAAATTCTCACAGGAATGCCCTCTGTTTCGACCGACACATCCTTTGTCGATCGACACAGAGGACAAAAGGAGGCCGACATATCGGACGATGAGGATGAATCGACCGACAGGAATTTTGTGGTGTGTCGACCAACACACCCCCTATCGGTCGACACAGAGGACAGGACGACACAGATCTAGCCCAGTCGACACAGAGGCAGCCCCAACTCACCAATCCATGTTCCAAAGCTGCTCTGACACCTCTGATGCCCTTTCCTCAACGGTTTGCCAAGCAAAAGGAGGATTCCAAGTTCTCGAGGTTTGTGGACAACTTGAAGAAGGTAAGTATTAACTTACCTTTGATCGAGGCCTTGAGAGAGATCCCAGGTTACATGAAGTATCTCCGCAAGTTGATGAGCGAGAAGAAGCACTTTGTGGAGAATTCAACTGTGAAGCTTCATTAGCAGTGCAGCCTACTCCTTTAGAAGAAGATTCCCATCAAGAGGAGTGATCCTGGATGTTTCTCGATTCCAGTCGAGATCGGGGGGATTGAATTTCAATAGGTGTTGTTCAACACTAGTGTCAACATCAATTTGATGCCTTACTCCATCTACAAGTGCCTCAACATTGGAGAGATGATGCCTACTATTAGCACACTGTAGATGGCAAATCGATTTGTGTCTCGCCTCAAAGGTATATTAGAGGATGTTCTCATTCGTGTGGGTAATCTAATTTTTCCTGCAGATTTTGTAGTGCTTGACATGAAGGTGGACAACAACACACCCCTTATTTTGGGACGAGAGTTCTTGAACACGAGTGTCACAGTGATTGACTGTCGTGGAGGAGAAATCAAACTTCGAGCCAATGATGAGAGGATCACATTCACGCTCGACAAAAGTCGGCAGCAATCCGAATGCAACCGGATCACCTCCATTGAAGATTCTAAAGAGGATGAAGAGGAGTTCGGGGAAGAAAGTGAAGACGAGCTGCCATTGAATGAGAGCGAGGGAATGAGATGACAAAATTGTCAATTACACTATCAATACAAAAAAATGGTCTATAATGGCGGTAGGATTTGTCACTATAAATATGAATTTTGTTACTATGACATCTTAGTGACAATATTGTGTGTCATCACAATGTTGTGACTACTGAATAGTGGCTAAAAGGTTTAACCACGAACTACGATAGTTGTCACTATTGCTCCAGTTTATTGTAACACTAAGTTTCATCACTAATTCACTAAAATTAGTTTCAAACTATAATCGTCACTAAATTATTATGATATAGCCACACAGATGTGTTGTCACTAAATAAACATGTTTTAGCCACTAAACTAATTATCACAAAAAATTAATTATTTAGTAGCATAATTTATTGTCACTAAAATTTCATCCTTCGATCTTTTCCAAGTATTTAAAAATAAAAACTCTAAATTGTGGTAAAAAAAAGGGATATTGAATAATCTAAACTAGAGAGCTATTTATAATGTTTATATGGGCTACGTTATGATAAAATATACAAGGAATATAATTAAATATTTAATATATCTCAATCCAAAAATAAATATCTAATAATCTCTGCCTAAAATATATCTTGTGGCCTTCAATCCTTCTTGAGTAAGTAGATATTTGAAATATCTTGCTCCATCCCGTGCAACACATGTATCAGCCTTCTAGAAAGCCTGAAAAATCATGTACGTCGATTGCTGCACCTCACGTCGATCTGTTTCATGAGTCGTTCCACTTAGCCTACTCTGGTCGAAACCAAGAACCTTTCCTCGGAATTTTGGACTTCTTATGCACTATTCATTTGTATTGACATGGAAACATAATAAAATCAAGTACACAAACATAATCACTCTAAATAGACTCATACAATGAAAATTGAATAAATAAATTAAAACTAATAAAAATTAACAAGAAAATAATTCGATAATCAGTGAAAATATGAACTCACCAGTCCATTCTGCCGATTGAATTGTCGATAATTACTCAATTGGAAATGTAAACTCCCCATTCTGAAAATAATAGGTCAATGAGCAAATAGTATGCTATATGGTTTTGAATATCTCTAAAATAATGTGCCCAGTTGAAAAATCTTCAATATCAAAATTTCAAGTTTTTTTCCTCAAAAAAGCTACAAAAAAAAATTTGAAATTTCCTAATTGATTATTATGAGCAAATTAAATAGGAGAATACTTCAGTTTTGTGTTAGTGTTATGAGTTGACCTAGACTTCATGCAAAAGTCGACAGTTGAATAAATATGACTCAAATTTAATGTCCATCATTACAAGCCCATCGCGCGTGTATAAACTTCAAAATCATGGGACATTATCATATAAAGAATCAAGAAAAAATTATAGTGAGAGAACAAATCATCCATGCTCATATTATAAATAAATAAAAATCAACTAATTGAGACTATAATAAAAGTAGCATCATTTAGAAAAAATAATAGTTATGCTATACTAATTAATCCCTCGTTTTTGTATCATGTGTGAAATTCTGCTTTGCATATTGACCAAGAAAACTTGCCATGATTCGATATGAACACAAAAAAAAAAAGACTGTAAACCAATATGTTAAGAACTTGCCGACGTAGAGCCAGAAACAGAAAGATAAGCAAGCTTTTCTGAGAGAAAAAAAAAAAACAAAAGAATATATCTTTTATAGTTAATTCAATATTTGTGGTCTCCTCAAAATTGTATCTTTGCATAAAGTAGTAAAATAAAATTCCTAATTAATCCAATGATGAGTACTGGCTAAGAAATATCACTACTTACACGATTATATTCAATTATTAGAAAATGACAAATTCGAACACTCAACTTCATAAAACATGAGTAAGCTGTTGTCATGAAGATTTGAAGCTGCAAAGGACAAGTATTAGTTAAAACTCAGACAATTCATTACAACAGTAGTATTTGTCTAAAATTAAGTATGGAGTGAAATGAAAAAAAAAAAAAAAAAAAGGAAAAACTACTGTCATTAACCCGGGCCGTTGTTACCTTCCAACATTAATCCTGCACACTAACTGATAAACACACTTGGATTTGGAGGAGGAGGGACTTGAATGGATCCTTCAAGCATATGCATCACTCTCTTCATGTTAGGTCTGAATGTTGGATCTTCCTGAATGCACCAGATTGCTGTCATCACCAACCTCTCCACCATTTTCATCTCACTCTTTGCCTCCTCATTCCCCTCCACCAATGCATCTAATGCCCCTTCTTGGTGGCAATCGTAAGCCCAACCAGCAAGAATTACTTGTTCCTCATTCTCAGCATCTGCTTCATAACTCTTTCTGCAGCACACCAGCTCCAGCAACAAGACTCCATAGCTGTAAACATCCACTTTCACTGTTATAGGCATGTTTCTGGACCATTCCGGAGCCACATACCCTCTTGTCCCCCTTATCCCAGTGGTGGTTCTGGTCTGATCAGGCCTCAAAAGCTTGGCTAACCCGAAATCTGATATTTTTGGAGTGTAAGACTCATCCAAAAGCACATTTTGAGGCTTAATGTCGCAGTGTATGATTGGGGTGCTACACTCCTCGTGTAAATAGCAAAGCCCTCTTGCGATTTCAAATGCAATCTGCAATCTTCTATACCAGTTAGGCCTCAATGAGTTTTGGAATAGGAATTTGGCTAAAGATCTGTTGCTCATGAACTCGTACACCAAAATCTTGTGTTGGCCCTCATCACAGTATCCGAACAACCTGCACAAGGTTTTTGTGGTTGGTCCGGCTGATTGAGCTCACTTCTGCTCGAATCTCATTCTTGTTCACCATCTGGATATCCCACTCGTGGGCTTGCAGCTAGGCTAACACTTCCTTTGTTGTCAACTTGGAGAGATCATTCTCCTTGAGAGGTTGTTTTTACAAACCATTCTTCCTTGGGCATCTTGGACAAGATTTTGGCATTGAGGTCGACATAAGAGTAGGTCCTTTCCAAAGCTTTGAGCTCACTGACGATGGTGTTGAATCTTTTCTCCATCACCTTTATTGTCTCTCCAGGTTGCATCTGGAATGACTCGTATTTATCGACACAACTTGCAGCTTGTTGCGCTTCATCTTATCTGTCTCATGGCAGAGTGTATCAAGGTAGCTCCAGACCTCTTTGGCATTATTAAGCTGCATTGCTTCCTCTACCAGGCGTCCAGTG
Source organism: Plectranthus barbatus (assembly GCA_026898455.1). Taxonomy (NCBI): domain Eukaryota; kingdom Viridiplantae; phylum Streptophyta; class Magnoliopsida; order Lamiales; family Lamiaceae; genus Plectranthus; species Plectranthus barbatus. Next base: position 49,924 of record JAPKLW010000824.1, on the reverse strand, counting down.
GGCAAGATAATATGGCCTCATGAGCTATGGAATCAAGCTGATTCCTTCTCTTGTCTTCTGAGCTCCATTCGTCATATGGTTTTTCGACTGTCCTTGCGCCTTCGGTTCCAAGAGGTGGAAGGAACTTGGTAATCTTTATTGGTCCTGGTTCTAGCACTTCCACCATCTTCGGATGAATACTCTTCAGCTGATCAATGGAAGCTCTCTTCTTCCATATCTCGTATTTTTCGAGATTGTACGACGGCAGCTTAAGTATATTCATCATGACTCCATATACCTGAGCTTATAAGATAAGACAAGAAAATTGTGCAAGGAATGGATACCAATCCTAAGCGACTCAAAACGATCAACCTAGAAGGACTGACCGCTCTGATACCACTTGTTGGTCCCGATTTATCAAAGTAGAAATAATGTGCACATCGAAAATTGATTTGTTTAATTCGGTATACTTTCACTTATCCAAGCTGATGGTGACGTGTCAGCTTGGTTTGTCAAATTTTTGTTCAAGTACTTAAGGTCAAGTATACTTTAGGTCAGTATTCGAAGTATATTGCAACACTTGAGTGTTGAGTTTTAAATGAAAGTAATTTGACAGTATAAAAGAAAGTAATAAATGAAAAACCATATATAGTGGTTCGGACCAAAATGTCCTACGTCCACTCTTCAGACCTAAGTCTGGAAATCCACTAAGCTTAGAACTTTACATGTGCTCCTACGATCTATTGCTTGTTAAAGAATGCCTCGTCCTTCAGTCCACAAGCGCACTCGCCTGGTCCTTGCTTGGTTCTTCTCTTCGCAGCTTCTTAGAGTGTGGGCGCACCACTCGGCCTCCTCGTAGCTAGAATAGGGTGTTTATAGTTCTCCCTTGAACTGTCTCCTTGGCAGCAGATTTCCCGTAAGAGACAGAGTACGAGACGTACTTGACTGTTGTAGTCTTTCTTGGACAGAAAGACTACCAATAAATAACTCAAGAACACTAAGGTTCTGAGTCTCGTGTTCACTAAGGTGACACACAGAAAAGCTTAATAGTCTCGAATGATTAGTAAGCTTACAAGTTATCAGCTTTTGCGTACATGTTCGGTTATCATAAGATGTAAAATTGGGAACCTTCTTCTATTCAAGATCCTCCGGTATTTATAGCCGTGAGGTAGAAGGTTTGAAATAAATACCCGTTAGATATAAATTGGAAGATGTCCAATCGGATGTCTCTGTTGGCTGCTGCACTAGGCGAGTAGGTGGTACTTTTTCAGATGTTCGGCACCTGCTCTGCTTTTTTCTGACAACGACAGTGACGCTTCGCCTTTGTGTCAGAACGATAGTATTCATCAGTTTGAGGAGTCTCGGACTAAATGTTCTAGGTATTGAAACTTTAGAGTTTCTTGCTTGCAGACGTTAAGGAATCTCCAATCCTTAAAGTCTGTACTTCGTTAGTACGTTCCTCAAATGATTCATCTTGTGTCTTTGCGCTGGGACCTAGACTTAGAAGTCTATGCTGGTGCTGTCATGCTTGCAAGTGCATGCTGGTAACGTCATCCTTCAGTATGTGCTTGGTCCTTATGCTGGCAAGTTTGGTATACCGAGTGAGCCATACTGGTTGAACCCGTACTTGGCAAAATCCAAACTTATCAGCCAGACTCTTATTCTCCCAGACTTGTGTGTTTGGCGTGAACCTTAGTTTGTTGAGTCTTTTGCGCATTTTATACTGATTAGCCAATTTAGCCTTCAGATTAGCTTCAGCTTACAACCCGATATTGATCCTATAAAGGACTTTACATCTTCGACTATGCTGAAACTATTTAATTAAGATGACTTTTACATTCTTTTACCCACCAAAACTTAATAATAATATAAGGTTTTCTAACAAATTTCCTAACAGTAATCTAGTCAAATTATTTTTCTAAATCAAAATCTAATTAGAATTATATCTTAATTTAATTTTTATTGATTTTTTCTAATACAAAACCTGCCTGCAATTCTTATATAGTTATGTGAAAATTAAAAAAAATGAAAAACTCCATGTAATAGGATAGTTTATTTCTTAGATTTTACAAATTATCAATGTGATAGTTTATTTCTTAAGTCTCCATGCAATTGTTAATGGGATGGCTTATTTCTTACGTTTTAAAAACTGTGTAAGAATTTAAGATTTTTTTTTTTTTTTTTGGGAGATAAAATTTTTGTTTAAGATATTGATGAAATAAAAAAAAAATAGAATTGAAATAAAGAAATATATATAATATTATTTTTTAAAAAAAGTTGTTATAATTGCAAAATTTTAAAAAATTTGTTATAATTGCCAAAATTTAAGAAATTTGTTGTAATTGCAAAATATATGAAAAGTTCTGTTAACATTTGCAATTAGCCCGTTTATCAACCCCAAAATTGAATCATTATTCTATCTGGACGAACAAGAGCAAGAAGAAAACAATAAACACGAGTTTGACCACAACCAAGATAGCATGTCTCATAAGCGATTAAAATTAAAGTATTAGCGAATCGTATCAACTAGGTATTTGTACAAGGGTAAAACAAGGTTGCCTCATCAACAACTTAAGTCACAAGGTAAAATTAATGCTCAACACTCATCCGATTCAAGGCAAATCCAAGCACTCATCGAATCATGAAAAAAATAATCATTCACTTTTAGGAGTGTGTACAGTTTAGCCCAAACTGGCCGAATCAGCCAAACTGCCGGTTTGGCTGGATTGAAAAAAAGAATGGCTGAGTTGCTTTGAAAAATCTCAAACCAGATTATTTGGTTTTGCCGACAGTTTGAAGGATGAAACCGGCTGAAGCATCTGTATAAATAAAATTATTTTAAATATAATAATGATAATAAAATATTATTTTATACAAAGCTAAAATATAAATTATATATATTGATATATATGTTCGATGTTTATATTCTTTCGAATCGCAACCCTAAAAATTAATTTATATTTTATTATTTCTTGCAACCACAATATTATTTATTTATTACTTATCTCTTGTTTATAATTAATGACAATTGAAATATATTTATATTATTTTTATTTTTTGTATCATACTTCCATTAATATTTAATAATCAAACAAATATACAAATTTCATTGTTTGCAATATTATTAGTTGAATAATCTTTCAAATCGTTTAAACTGGCTGAACCAAACCGTTTTATATAATATTGTTTGGCTGGTTTTAGTTTGAAATAATTATTTGGCTGGTTTGGTTTATGAAAACTTCAAATCATAATTATTGATTTGGTCCGTACTTCCATCCCTTAAATCGACCAAAACCAAACCTTCCATCCCTTAAATCGACCAAAACCAAACCATGCACATACCTATTCATCATAGACTTAAATTGTGCTGAGATGAATGAAGGAGAACTTGCTTCTAGGTTGTAATGTAGTTGAGATTTGTAGGTAGATTTTTAAATACGAGGTTCATTTCATCTAAACGACATTGTCACCGAATTTCACCCAAAACCTTATGAAACAAAGCAAAACATACCATCCACTCATACTATTAAGCTCAAGCCACACATCTCCCTCCACCTACCTTATTATTCCTCTTTTTTTTTGTTTCCTTTTTTTTTTGTTTCCTTTTGTATTCATTTTGTTTTTCGTTTCTTCTCTCTCTCGACTCAAACAAATCCTAAGCAAGAGGAGAGACATGGAACTACAACATATTTAATAAAACTTCCGATAAATCACTCCCACAAGAAATGATAAAAAATATCAAATAGGCTAACGAGAGTTATACACACGAAGGCGATGACCTCAAATCATTTTCAATCATAATAATGGATTAAAATACAAAAAAAAAAAAAAAAAAAAAGGCCCTGTCATGAACCAGGGATTATTCCTTGATAATATATATGGCAGGATTATTTGAATCATCCAGAGTTCCATCCTTAATCTTAATTAATCCTGCACACTAACTGATAAACACACTTGGATTTGGAGGAGGAGGGACTTGAATCGATCCTTCAAGCATATGCATCACTCTCTTCATGTGAGGTCTCAGTGTTGGATCTTCCTGAATGCACCAGATTGCTATCATCACCAACCTCTCCACCATTTTCATCTCGCTCGTCGCCTCCACGTCCCCCTCCACCAATGCATCTAATGCCCCTTCTTGGTGGCAATCATAAGCCCAATCAGCAAGAATTACTTGTTCCTCATTCTCAGCATCTGCTTCATAACTCTTTCTGCAGCACACCAACTCCAGCAACAAGATTCCATAGCTGTACACATCCACTTTCACTGTTATAGGCATGTTTCTGAACCATTCCGGAGCCACATACCCTCTTGTCCCCCTTATTCCAGTAGTAGTTCTAGTCTGGTCAGGCCTCATAAGCTTGGCTAACCCGAAATCTGATATTTTTGGGGTATAAGACTCGTCCAAAAGCACATTTTGAGGCTTAATGTCGCAGTGTATGATTGGGGAGCTACACTCCTCGTGTAAATAGCAAAGCCCTCTTGCGATTTCGAATGCAATCTGCATTCTTCTATACCAGTTAGGCCTCGACGAGCTTTGGAACACGAGGTTGGCTAAAGATCCGTTGCTCATGAACTCGTACACCAAAATCTTGTGTTGGCCCTCATCACAGTATCCCAGCAACTGCACAAGGTTTCTGTGGTTGGTCCTGCTGATTGAGCTCACTTCTGCTAAGAATTCAAGATCGGATTCTTGGGCTATCTTATCGAGTTTTTTAACCGCAACCACTTTCTGGCTATCTTCTAAAGTCCCTTTGTACACTTTGGAGCAAGCACCCTTGCCTAACTCATCCTTGAATCCTTGGGTAGCTTCATGCAGCTCATCAAAACCAAACTTTATTATCGTGCTCACACCAGCAGGATGAACCCTACTAGCTTGAACCAGCCTTGACGTTCTACGTTTGAAGCAGAAAACAGAAAGCACAGACGAAAGAAGATACAACAACACTGAACATCCAAGCAAGACAGACAATGTTATGACAAGAACATTGGAGCTATTCTTAGATTGGCAGTTAGTTGAAGGAACGTCGACAGACGTGTTGCGGTCGGGCACGGTGTTGTTTATCCTTACCTTTATGAAGGCCTTGAAACTAAAGGTATGAGCCTTCATCCTCCCATTAGCGAAGGGGAGTGACTTCTTATAACATTTGTTGCTGTGGGACACGGCAACAGCACAATAACAGTCGTCAAGGCAAGACTGCCGGCACCACTCCTCATCGGCAACATTCATGAAATTCACATAATTCACAAATGGCCAATCCACGTTGGACATAACTTCCAATCTGAAATTCTTTGCATCCTGCGATTGCTCATCACATCTATGTTGCGCGAAATCGGGTGCGCAGCCATTGACCCCGCCTCTCGAAGTGTAACGAAGGGGGCATCTGCAGCTAGGCCTTCCATCAGTTCCCATTGTGCAAATGCTGTTGAAACCGCACGCGCCGCCTCCCGTATCTCGTTCTTCGATATTTTCACATATATTGGGAGGAAGGAAGTCTTGGACTGCCGCTGATGAGTTGGGATAGACATGATAATGGCGTAGAACTCCATCATATTCCAGTATCAGTATCTGGTGAAACTGCCCCACCGTAGCTCTGCTCTTGAACAAAGGTTCGAGTACGGTTCCGTTGGCCTGAGCGAGGTAGATGCCGCCGGATTGGTTGAAGATTAACCGGAACCCGGATTTTTCAGTATCTGAATCCCAATACCTATCAACAGCTCCATCAAGAGGGAAACTTCTGGTGTTGAGCTCGAGATTTCCATCACTTTGCATCGTCAGCATGAATCTTCCCTTGGAGTAATTGGTCTGTGAAAAGCTCGAAACAAGAACACCGCCTCTATTCAGAATCTGGCCCGGTAGCAACGTATCGGTCGGCGAATCAAAACTCTGCCACACGACAGCCGAAGTGTTGGTGGCAATCACGAAATTGCCGGTGTCGAGCATGGCGCCGTGGTCCACCGTGCCTGGCCGAGCAAGGCGAGCAGCATCCCATATCCGTCGTCCTCCATCATCAAACAGCTCCAACATTCCTTGTGCAGAGAGTCGGAGTGTTGATCCTGATGGAACAGGACCGTCGCGGTTGGCGGACCAAACTATGGTTTTATTGGGTGCTTGATCGAACCAGATGGCAAGCAAGAAGCCTCCACCCGCCACCTGCCTGAATCCGAAAGCAAATATGCCGGACGGCGACGCCCAAGTGGGACTTGAGTTGGCGTTCGCGACTATGGAGGATCCCAGAGTTACATTGCGGTAGGAAGATCGTTGGGCTGTAATTGAAACTGGAAATATGATGATGATGATGAGATTGATGATAAACCGTGATGACGATGTGCATGAAGCCATTTCGGTGCTCTACGTTTTCAAGGTGGAAAGATTTATAGCAGATGAGTGGTTTTATTTGCATCTTAAATCGAATTTTTTTTATAGTACCTCCGTCCCATCTGATTAGGTACTTCTTATTTCGGCACATGAATTTCAGAGCTAGTGACTAGTATTTAGTAACTAATTGTGGTCGTTAATAAAATTGACAATCGTTATTAACTTGTTTAAGTCTTACAGAAGTAAATTATGAATGTCAATTTTATTACCGACCACAATTAGCTACTAAACACTAGCTCCGAAATTCATGTGTGGAAATAAAAAGTACCTAATTGGATGGGACGGAGGGAGTATGTATTTTTAATATTTGAATTCAACCTAAGCTATAAATTCCTTTGAAAGACTCGACTATTGACTAATTTCATGGTTATATACTCTACCTATAAAAAGAATTAAAGTTTTGGGATTTTATTTCCCCAAAAAGGGTGTGTGTGAATGAGCCAATAGTCTTGTTAGTTAGTTTTTCATTACTAGAGCTGAAAATAGATCAGGCAAGTGATAGGGTTTTTGATCTAATTTTTACAAGCCAGGTAAAATTGGACTTATTTTATAAGGAAAGATCTTGGGTTAGGCAGGCCTAAACGATTTAGGCGGGTTTTATCCATTAACCTAAGCCCAAACCCATATAATATATCCTAATTGGGATTAATAAACCCTAATTGGGATGGGTCAACCCATTTGGGTAGGATAAAACCCGCCTAAACCGTTTAGGCCTACCTAACGCAAGTTTTTGCCATTTTATAAATATGTAACACTTAGGCATTTTAAAAAATCTATTTCATAAACAGACATGGACTCATACTTCAAAATATGCCTACTAAGCTTAAAAGTTCCACCCGCTTAAATAATACTTCATCTGTCCCATTGAAGTAGTCTCATTTTCCTTTTTTGTTTGTCCCATAGAATTGTCTCATTTTTCTAAAATGGCAAATTTTTTCACACTCAAAAAATAAAATATTAATTCCACTAAACTCACAACTCTTAATTCTCGTGCCGGAAAGATATGGAACTACTTCACCGGGACGGAAGGAGAAGTACATTATGTAATTGATTAAATATATTTATGATTTAAAATTAGAAAATATATTTATAATTTAAAATTAATAAATAGATTAAATAAATTATTTGTTAATAAATAATATACATATAAATTATTGAATATATTTGAATTGAAATTATATAAAAAAATATTTAATAATTTAAAAAAATATATACATATTAAATATAAAATAAGCCTTAAATAGGCTTACAAATCTTGTCTTCTTCAAGAAACATATGTCAAGTTTATAGGCCTATTGTAGATAATAGACCAAATTCAAGACTCTCCAAAGTATAGTAGAGCGAGTAGGGGTGGTAATTCATCTGGATTAGATCCTTACCATTTCAACATGTTATCGATTTGATCAATTAAAATTTAACCCGTATTCGATGCGTTAAGAAAAATCAAAATTTATATCACATTCGATTCGTTAAACTCAATCGATATCCGCATATATCCGATCCGTATCAATTAAGGATCCGATATGTATCCAATCCGAATGATCCGATATGAATCCAATCTGGTAAGAATCTGACAAGGATCCAATTTGATACCATAAGAATCCATTTCAATAAACTCAATTATAATCTAATAAAAATTTGATAAAATAATATAAAATATTCATATTTTGTTGTTGAAATCTTGTGTTGGATAAATAAAAAAAACTGCAGCTTCATTAGAAATTAAAATCTCCAATCAAGTATCTTAATATACACAATAAATCAACATACATAAATCTTAAATTCAAATATTAGTTGTCAAACTTTTTCATTTCCGAATATCCAACAATCCTACACATTAGTTGCCAACACTCTACTTACAAATCTGAGGGAGAAAAAAATTAATTAGAACCGTAAAATTTACAAAAATAAAATAAATTCTAATAAGGGTAAATAGAGGATAATATCCCGATCTATTGACATTTTTCAGAAAAATACCCCAATGTATTGCCATAAGTTAAAAATACTCCAATCTTTACTTCCGTCTATTAATTTCACAGAAACGAGTTAACACTGCTAATTATTGATGATTCAACAGTTAAACATCACTTGTCATCCCACGTAGCAGATCAAAACATGATTCAGCAGTTAAATATCACTTGGCATCCCATGTGGCAAATCAAAACGACGTCGTTCTATCGTTGTTTTATGGCAAATCGAATTTGAATCTTCTTGTTCTCAGTGTTTTTAATTTGATAATAAAATGAAGTTGTTTTGATTTACCACGTTAGATGTCCAGTGGTGTTTAACAGTTGAATCATCAATAATTAATGGTGTTAACTCGTTTTGGTGTAATTCATAGACGATAGTAAAGATTGAGGTATTTTTAATGGACGACAATACATTCGACTATTTTTCCGAAAACATCAATAGCTTAGAGTATTATCGCCTATTTACCATTCTAATAATTATCTGTCATCTATCATGATAAAATTGCAAAAGTTGAGACAATGGATGAATATTCATACGAATCTAGTATACTTTCATCAACATTCAAGTTCAAGACCTCACAAGCTAGTTCATCGGTTCAATTTCATTGAAAATTTAAAGTTGAGAACAAAAAATAAACCAAAAAAAAACTATTAAATTTTGTGAGTTTGAAGAAAATAAATATTAAAAAATATAATGAATAGATAAATACATAAATTCTTTTCTGGTGTTGAATGAGAAAAAAGGATAGGGACAATGAAGAACTAAGAGAACTAAAACTAATACATCAAAATCAAGTTATTAATTATTATATTTAAATAAATAAATAAATAAAAATATAAATCTTACGAATTTATTAAAGGATTATCCGATCCGATCGATATGTATCCAATTCCAATTCAATCGGAAATTTTTGTGTCCTTATTATGTCGATCTAATAAAGATCTGTGTCTAATAAACCTCAATTCATATCTATTATTATTGTGCGGATTTGTGTCCGATTAAAAATGCCACCTAAGCGAGACCTAGACTATTCCCTACCATATACATTATTTTCTTCACTTATGTTCTCTTTGAATAGTCCCCAAAAAAAGAAAAAAAACCCTTCCCTTCTAGTAAACTTACGAACACCACATTTTCGAATTGAACAATTCCACGTGTACTTGGCCATTGTGGAAATAACCCAAATTCCAATTTACTATCAATTTAGAATTGAATATTGGGGAAAGTTGATTCTATTGACGAGGTCTGTAAACGGCGGTCGATTGAATTGCCGAAAAAAGTCAATTCGAAGTGTAAAACTCGGCATTCTATTCAAGATGCCAGAGTTAAGAGGTCAACGCTTTAATTAAAAAAAAAGAATTAGAATTAGGTCAATGCTGTAGTATGAAATGGAGCTAACTAGTTACGATATTATTATTGATTAATTTGTATATTATATATGCTTATTAGTTAGTATATATTAAATTTTATGCACAATTCATATTTATGTTACTTATGTTATGCTTCATAGAAATACATAAATAATCTATATATAATATACTAAAGGAATCCCATAGATTCACTCCAAAATTTTCGAAAAACGTGCAATGTCAAATAAAATATATTAAATAAATTTATGAATGTTTTGCAATCATTTATTATTTTTGTGAGATAATTAAATTCCCAATTAACAAAGTTTTTATTTATTATATTTTTCAACTCATGTTCCAAATTTAAATAATAACTTTGATTTTTTTTTACTCAAATTCAAATTTTAAATATTACCAAATTTATTATCTATACACTTTCATTAAAAATATGAATTTTGGACAATATGGAAGCTTGGTGATTTTTTACATACGAGATAACATTGATGAGTCAAATATATCTAAGCTAAATTATTATAAATCATAATAACTAATTAATATGTATAAAAGATGTAAAAGTTATTTAATTAATATATTATGAATTTAATATATCCACATATGTTATTAAAGCAGTTTAGTATATATATTATTGAGGAAAAATCTAAAATAGCCAAAAATTAAAAGGAAGGTAATGTATAGCCACCTTTATGAAAAAGTTCAAAAAATAGCAAAAGTACAGCCTTTTAGGTTAAAAAGTCAATATCGGCCAATCAAATCTGTCGAATTGTGTAAAATGTTTAACGATTCGATAATTTACTATTATTGTATAAGACAACTGAATTTTTTATTGATTTTGAGAGTAGTGATGAAATAAAATATAATATATCATTGATTTGTTTGAAATTTTGCCAGCTTGCATTCGGTTGATCCAACTAGAATTTGTATTATATAAAATCTTATATTAATGAATGAGGATTTAACAACATAATAAATCCATCCGGAATTAAATCTAGGTTGCATTCGGTTGATAGTTTATTCCAGCTAAAATTTGTATATATTATTTCTTATATCAATGAATGAGGATTTAACAACATAATAAATCCAGCTGGAATTAAATCGAGGTTGTATTTGGTGTTTTGAATTAGGATTTGGAATTGAAATAAGAAACTTCGAGATGGAATTCGGAGTTCATATGGGATAGAAGTCGCTCGCTCTGAAATTCGGCTGGATATCAGTTTCCATTTTAAATCCAGATGGAATTGAAAGTGCAATTGGGCTGGAGCTCGCCCTGAATTTCAAGATGGAATTCGATACTTGAATAAATCCAACTTTGATTCGGTCTTCTATTCGGCTTGAAGTCCGACCGAATTCAGCTAGATCTCGGTGTTTTTTAATTCCAGCTGGAACTCAGAATTAGATTCAGGTGGATTTTGCATAACTACCCCCAACCATTGTAATTCATTCGCAAACTTTAAAAAAAATTGGGCGTGAAACAAAGAGGCATTCGGCTCGAAGTTGGATAAGCACGTTCGAACTAAAACCCACACCCACGCAACCCATGCAAATTACCGGCCAACAATGTCGATGGTGGAGGTTAGTATTTTCAGCCACTTATTCGTTGTGAGTTGCCTTAATAGATACTTTTCTAATCCCGGTATGCCTCATTGGGAAGCTTTGAAATGGCTCCTTAGATTTATTAAATCTACTTCTTAATGTGGTTTAACATTCTACAAATGTGCTGATAGTGCGAATCTTGTTGGTTATGCTGATTCCAATTATGCGAATGATAGAGACAATAGAAAATCAACTACTTCTTATGTGTTTCTCTATGTGGTGCATGCATTAGTTGGAAATCTTAGTTTCAACCTATTCTTGCCCTCTCTACTACTGAATTTGAATATGTAGCTGCCACTGAAGCTATGAAAGAGGCTATTTCGTTTAAAGGTTTAATGCATGAAATAGGTTATCTTAAGGATAAAGTGGTTCTCTTTTCTGATAGTCAATCTGCCATTCAATTGTGCAAGAATGGTGTGTTTCATGATTGGACAAAGCATATAGATGTTAGATTCCATTGCATTAGGGATATAGTTAAACAAGAAATTGTTTTGCTTGAGAAAATCACATCTGAATTCAATCCTGCTGATATGGATATCAAACGTTTTTTTTTTTTTAAAAAAGTTGCTATCATGTTTGAGAATCCTTAATTTTGATCTTGGTTGATTCATGGTCTATTATTGCAGTTACTTAACCTTCTTATTGTTCTAGGTTTTGTATCTTTTGCAGGTACCTCTTGCACTCATGTTCTTTCTGATAAAAACAAATACCACTAACCATCAGCTCTTTTGTATTTGGTTGCTTGCACGACAGACACCTCCAACGATGATAAAATAAGTCTCTGCCTAACTATTTTGCGTCGTAGTGTGCCACCGATGACCTAAGGTGGAGAATATGGAAAAATAAGCCCATCTTAGCATTCAGCCCACTTGATTTATATCTGGCCCATTTCCTCTTATCTTACCTAGCATATTGCCTCTCCTTCTCTTAACCTCATTTCGCCTCTCTTCTCCCAAAGTAGATGTTGTGGCTGAACACACACACACACACACATATATATATATATATATATATATATAATGTGAACTACCTCCCAGATGAGAGATAAGAACTAAATATCAACCCTTTATTTTTGAAATTTAATGGTCGAGATAATTTGGTTGAATTTAATTTATTATTATTATTTTCCTATTTAAATATAGTTGGAGGGTGTTTTAGGAATTATATTTTGGCAGTTAAACTATTCCTTAATTATCTCCTAATATTACTCTTGAATGATTTCATTTTATATATCCTACGTTTTTTCAATCAAATTACAACTGCTTCATATTTCTCTCGATCATTATTCATACTATAATTTTTTCTATTGGCGATGACGACGACAATAATCTCCACCATTGTTGGGCTGTTGGAAGTGCGAGGTTGAGGATGGAATAATTTGTTGCATCTACATTGAAGATTTGGATGATGACATTTGTGTCATACATCTTAATAATGCCATGCTTGCATGTTTTCCTCAACGGCTGCATCAATGAATGGTTGAAGACTGATTTACATTAGTTTGTGAACAATATTTCTTATTCTTCTTATTAGGATTTCTCAGGTTAATCTTTTCATCCAAGCCCATCTCAGATTTCTTGTTTTCTTGCTCTGCCGCAATTGTTGCACTTCTCTTATATATTTTCATGTCATATTTTTAGCATTAAAATGAAAGAAATAGTGAGATCGAGTTGTTGTTATGGCCGATGCGCTTTTGGAACAAAAATTAATTTTTTTATTTTTGTGGATGCAGTTTGTGAAGGATTCCATGCGTGTACATTAAATTCGATTATTTATAATTATATATGGTTGCAGTAATTTATAGTTAAACTTGCACATATTAAGCCTGTACATTTGCATATATTCACGTGTTGTAATTTAAGCAAGATGTCTTAACTACGTAGTTGCAATAATTAAGTCGGTAAACGTGATTAAGCCTGTAAACTTGCATTTATCAAGCCTATAAACTTGCAGTAATTTTTTTATTTTATAGTTGTGTGTAAAATTTTGAAGAATGTAAATATATGTAGTTGCAACAATTAGCCCGTAAACTTACAGTTTTTAAGCTTTTAAACATGCATTTACTAATCGTGTAAATTTTATTCATACAGCTGATTGTTTCTTATCTCCATGTAAACTTGGTATATTTTAAGATATTGCAATTAATTGATTAATATAATGCATATATTTCAGATTAATAATGCAACTTTCGACGAAGTATAAATATTGTTATTTTTATGTTAATATTTTTATAATAATGAAATATTTCAAACTACATAATGCATTATTTCACATAAAATAATGCAATATGTGTGATAGATAATGCAACATTATATGATAGATGATTCGAAATCACAAAATAAATTGCTCAAAATTAGAAATTTCTTAAGAAAATGAAATTAATTTTTAAATACAATAATTCAAAGAACCAATCCCATTAAATTAGGAAGCAAATATAATTTAATTTTGAAATGTAGTATTTTAGAAATCAAATCCCACAAAATTAGGGATGAGAATCGTGCATATATAATTCTGATTTTTTTTAAAAAAATCCCACATAATGCAACTTCTTCCTCTTAATATTTCAACTTTTTTCTCTAAATATTACAGCGAATTCGGTTATATTTTAAAAATTAATGTGGTTGGTAGGTTAATATTTCTAAAACTGTAAAGCAACTGATTCCCATTTAATTCGAGATCCAGATATGTGGGAATATTTAAATTTGTGTACAAAGACATTATTATCCTTATATGCAGTTTTCTATCTCTTTTACCGCAGCGAATTTTTTTAAAAAAAAATGGTATGATCCTGTGCGTTCATTTGAATAATCAATTATCCAGATTTAGTCTTATTTCACATCTGAGAGGTGGTTTCCATTATAACGCACCCGTATATATATATATATATATATATATATATATATATATAGGGTAGTGATCAGGTGAGAATAGGAGTTACTATGAGAAATAATAATAAATCTCGCGCGTCCATCTCATCAAATCGACGAACAGGATTCCGCGGCATTTTTGCCCCAATATCCTGCAGTTTTAGCCTTTAAAGGCTAAAACTGTAAAAACACTCAAACACAAACAACCACCTTCATTTTTAGCCTGATTTACTTCATTTTTAGTTTGATTTACTTCATTTTTACATTAATATGAATTAAAAAAAATTAAACATTTACAAAGACAAATCACAAGCCTACCACATCTAGCAGTTTTCCTCACTTTTGCTTCAGTTTTGAATAAACACAAATTAAAAAAAAAACTAAATGCAATAATATCAAATATCGAAATTTATAGAACTGCTACACGATTTCATTATTACCCCGTTCCATCGCAACTTTTCAATACACTTCTCGAAAAAAACTCTTCACTTTCAACAAAATTTCAATTCCTCTCTCAAAATTTCTTCAGACATTCGACAGTTTTCTCTAATTCTACTCGCTTTCGCCAATTTCGAATAAATGAACCTGCAAGATGAAAAAATGAACAATGTTAACACTAAAGATGCATAATAATAAAGGAAAAATGAACATCTGAATAACACAATTTTTTTTAAAACTATCAACACAATTTGGAATAAATGAACCTGAAAGATGAAAAAATGAACAATGCTAACATTTAAGATGCATCATACTAAAGCAAAAATGAAGATCTGAATAACAAAATTATTTTTTAAAACTATCAACACAATTTTGAATAAATGAACCTGTAAGATAGAAAGATGCACAATGTTAACACTAAAGATGCACGATACTAAAGGAAAAATGAACATCTGAATACCACAATTTTTTTAAAACTATATTCATGCACGAATCAATTACAAACAGCGTCTAGAATTCAAAAAACAAGATCAAATCATCTCCTAACATAAAAAAAATCAATAGAACCATGAACACTATTGAAAATAAAATATACAAAGTATTAAACTTACCAGAACTCCAAAATCAAAAACAAAACTCCACAAAAACCACAATTTCGAAGCCGACAGCGATCACGAATGCCAAATCAAGAAAAAAAAATCCAATCGAGAGAAGATATATAAATCGAATCGAACGATGGAGGAATAAGATATCAGAACCGCGAAATAAGGAATACAAAATCTAATTAAATATGGAAGTATATACCTTTTAAATCTTAAAAATCCTAAAATTACAAAAATAACCTTAATGAATCAAAA
>JAPKLW010000824.1:12749-34073 GCA_026898455.1 Plectranthus barbatus | reverse complement strand
TCTTCACATTCAACACAATTTCATATCCTCTCTCAAAATTTCGACGGTTCTTCTCTGGTTCTAAGCACCTTCCGCGCAGATTTCTAAGTTTTCTCAACAAATATACTAAAACATGGGTCCAAAAAGAAGTTCAGACACAGTCCTACTAAATGCCGGTGAGTTTTTTTGAATTTGTACTTATTTTAACAACTTCGCACGTATAATGTTCAGTTTTCAGATGTTTTTTAAGCATTAAACGTTAGAATCATACAAATATTTGAATATTTTGTTGATAGATGAAACGAATAACTTGAATTAGAAAATATTCATGTTTATTGGTGTCTGGGTAGATGATATGAACGTATTATTGCGTAAAAATGCAATATAAAGACACATGAACCCTAAATATGTTAAAAATATTTGTATATCTGTGTTTCGCATCTAAAAATCTAGTCTAATCGAAAGTAAAAAACACTGAATCTGTTTCTATGCATATTTTGCAACTTAGAGCAAATAATAGAAAGATTAATATGATTTTGCCTCCAAGAAAAGTTGACGACTTTACTGAATATTTTATTGCATAAAATGAAGTAAAACGTAGCAAAACTGAAGTAAAACGTAACAAAAATGAACAATGATAAAATGCTTCTTATTACTACCACACAAATAGCATGTTGTACAATAATGCACATGTTTACATGAAAAAATGAATATAAATGTCGATAAACTGAATGTTATACTTCAATGCTTGCTCTGATTATGTATAATTCATCTTGCAGATTCAAAAAAGCAAAAAAATGGAAACAAAAAGCCAGACAAAGCCGTCAAGAAATCAAAATGTGAAAGGATTCCTCAGTTAATGCAACAACCAGCATCAAATCCTGTGGATCCAGAAGAAGGATATGAAAGCTTAATTTGCAGAAGCAGTCCAGATATCCTGATAAAAGCACTATCAGAGTTGAACGAAGCACAGAAAAAGGCAATAGAAGACATCGGTTTCATGCAAATATTCAATCTGAAGATAAATGAAATTCCAGCCAAGATAGCTTACTGGTGCATATCATCATTTGATGCAAGAAGCTGCAGTCTGATACTGCCGGACAACAACAAGATCCACTTAACAGAGGAAGATGTATGGATGATTTTTGGAATACCAAAGGGACCTCAACAGATCGAAAGAAGAAGAAAATCAGATGAATCGCCACTGCTAAAAGAATGGAGTAAAAAATTTAAACGTTTAAAAGGCCGCATTAGTCCAGTAGATGTTGCAGAGGCTATGAAATCTAAAACCGATGGAGGTGATTGGTTCAAGAGACAGTTCTTGATCCTTCTTGAGCATTGTCTGATAGAGAATTCTGATGATGGCTACATCAAGCCAAAGATGTTGGACAGCTTGGAGCCCACATATAACATCATAAATCTGAACTGGTGCAGATACATGTTGACTGCCCTAATTCCTCACAAAGACAATTGGGCAAAGAAGGATAAGGTGTGCTTTACTGGACCAGCCCTGCTTCTAATTGTAAGTATATGATTCATTTTTATATATAGTTTCATTAATCTATTGTTTTACAGCATTTACTTATTTTCAATTATGCATTACTATCTATAAATCTATTCAATATACTAATTATAGATGACTCTTTCATGACAGCTCTTCTATGTGGATAGAGTGGAATTGTACACGCGTGTGATTCATAGAACCTACCCCATCATGAAATCATGGCCAAGTACACTTTTGATAACAAGGCAAAAAGCGGATATGAGAAGTGGAGGATTTGGTCATGGACATGTCGCACAACGGTTTGACCCTGGACAACCCAGTCTGAAAAAGTATGAAACACAAAGTGAAAAGAAAAGCATGCATGATGAAGACGACAGTGCAATGTCTGAAGCCGACCAGTACACTGACAAGATCATAAAAACTGCAAAAACAATGGCAGAATCTATGTCAAAGCTGATTCTTATGATCAAGGATGCACCGACACAGATACATGAAAACATAGTTTCAAAGCTGCTGTTGAAACTTCCAGGAATTTGCTCGGTGTACAATCTCCAATTGTTCCAACAGAACAACCAGAGAATGCACCTTTGAGCGAGAATCCTGTGATAGCAGATGAATGGAGCAATCCAAATTGGCTGAAAAGTCTGGAGACGATTATGGAAGCTATAGAAGCAAAACACTCCCTAGACACATCAGAAACTCCTACATCTCTGCTACAACAGAAACTTTGTGTATCTGTGCCTCCACACTTCAGATTGGGTATAAAAGAAATCGAGGTAAAATGAAAAATACTTACATAATATATACATTGCAAATATTGTACATTAAGAAGAAATGTTTAATAACTAAAATGATCTCTCTTTTAGCAGAGTCAAAATGATGAAGATGAATTTGATGATGATGAACCAGCAGATAACACTGCTGAAGAGAGACACTTGGAAGAAGAAGCAAAACAGAACGAGATGGAAGAGACTACAATAGAAAATGAGACAGAAGAAACCAACATCGAGAAGGAGGCCACTGATCACTGTAATTTCTACAGATTAATTATAGAAATAGTGGCAAATAAATTTGTAAACCCTAAAGTTATCGATCCAGGGGAATGAAGCAACGAAAAAACCTTGAGTACTGAATTATAGTTTCTCAGAAAATTGTTTGAGGCAATCAAAATTTGAAAAGGCTTTTGTATCATAAATTCAGAAATAGTATTAAAAACAGTAATTTAGAGCAAACTATTATAATCATGCGAGTTTTCAGGGTTTTGTTCAGATAAATGCAAGAGTTCAGATTCTAGGGATTTGAGTACTATCTTTACTAACATGTAGAATAAATCCTTCAAATGCCAATTTAATTCCTTGAAAGATGGAAATCAGAAAAATATTGTAAACTCCCTTTTAAGGCAAATTACAAAGCTAATTATTGAAAATCCTTTATCCTTTCGGTCTCAAGAAATAATCCATAACTCCAGAAAACAACAGATAATTTCCTATAATCTAATTCTTTCTTTTTCAGACAAGAACACCAAATTATATTGCGAAATCCTTTTCCTGTTAATCAATTTTCACCTTTTGAGTCTCAAATTAATTAACTGATAACCTAATCAAGTGGCCAACAGAACTAGGTAGAATAAAAACATAGGATTCCAACAAATCAATCAAGGAAAGGCATTCGAATGAATTAATTCATATTCAAGATAGACTTTTAACCCTAGAATCTGATAGAGGGATTAGTTCAACATATTCATAATCAAAGAAATCATGAAAAGATTAAACCTGGAATAATAATCTTGCATTAAAAACTGATGTTCAATGTAGAAGAACAACTTCATAAAATTCCTTCAACTCTGCCTTGGAAAATAATACCTAATACTGAAAATATGACTGAATTCCCCTAAAACTCAAAAATACAAGTGTTTTTATAGTGGTGTAGATATGGTATCAAATTTACAGGAAAGGAAAATCCCAAAATATCAAATTTCCTTGCCCAATCGACACGCGTCTCGGCCGAGATAGATGTCATCTCAGCCGAGATGAGCTGCTCCGCTTTCCTCTGTCTCGGTGTGCCACGTATGCAAGTCGACCATCCACCTCGGCCGAAATGGACTTCGTCTCGGCCGAGATGGAGCTCCCGCATCGACCTTCATCAGCCCGGGGTGTGCGCATCTCGGGGCTTCGTCTCGGCCAAGGTACTCCTCGTCTCGGTCGAGACAGAGCCAAAACTCTTTCTCTCGAACTTCCTTCAATTTCAGCCTATTTCCTGCAAAATTCCACCATCATAATACCACCTAACACCAAAACACAATCATGCATAAATATAAATCAAAATCGCATGTCTTGAACACTAAATGGACAAAAACTCAATGATAAGTTAGCGAAATAACGAACTTATCAGCCACCGAGAAGGAAAAAGAAGACAACACCACCGAGAATGAGAAAAAAGACAGCACCATTGAGAATGAGAAAGAAGACAACACCACCAGCAGGGAAAGAGAAGACAGCACCACCAACAATGAGATACAACAAGAATGCACCAACAAAATAACATCAGTGATTGGAAGTCTGGACAAAGAATTTGTTGAAGAGGAACAAGAAAAAAAAGATGACGATGAAGCAGTGACAGAAACACTCGCAAAAATGGTATAAACAGTATAAAATTTAACACAATATGTATCTGTATCTTACAATTAATCCAATCTTATACAAAGGAAGACTACGAAAAAAAACAGAATCAACAAACGACGAAAGAAGATGAAAAGCATGAAGCAGAAACAACCACTGAAAAGGAGATAACAAAGCATGAAATGGTGAAAAGATCAACTGCTGAAAGAAAAAAGCCAACAAAGTTGATGTCACCATTCAACGAAAGAGTTGTGAAAGCAGGAGAAGCTCTCAATGCTGAAGAAAAGCAAATTTATGCATGGATCATGTTTGGAAAGCAGAAGAAGAATCAATAAGTGAGTGAATGAATAACAACATATGACATATATATGTTTCATTTATAGTGTTGTTATCCTGCAGTTTTACTTATAATACTTGCATTTTACAAAATATGGATGGATCTGAAATTTTGAAGATATCTGTGTTTCATTTATAGTATTGTTATCCTGCAGGTTTACTCATAATACTTGCATTTTATGAAAGATGATATCTATTATGATGGATCTAAAATTTTAGAGATATCTATGTTTCATTATAGTGTTTTTATCCTACATTTTTTAATTGTAATACTTGCATTTTAGGAAACAAGAAGACGAAGAAGTTTATTCTGATGGAACTGGAATGTTGTTGAGATCTAGTGTGACAAGCTTTAAGCCTAAAACATATCTCAAGAGTGCCGTCATAGATGCATGGAGTTCGTATTTGAACAAACAAGAGAAATACAGAAAAGCTCCTCCTGCCAGAATATTCTTCACAACCTTTCCATGTGTATGTACTTACAATAATTATCATTTTAGTATGTTATCTAAACTATTTGATATACTAATATACTCTCAATGCAACAGTCTTACACAGTGGTTGACAAAAATAGATCCTGGACAGAAGAAAAACGTCAAGAAGTGTTTTCTGAAAGAGTGCAGGAAGAATTGGACAACATGACAGATGCCACATTAAGAAACACTGACCTGGTATGAATAAAATATGAAATTAGTAAAATGTTATAAAATATCATACATTTTAACTATCTTTTTATTCAGGTTTTCTTCCCTATTTGTCAATCAAGCCATTTCTATATCATTTGCTTCAATTTGAGAAAGAAGAACGTTGACCTCATAGACAATTCAAGTGCTGCAGATGATGAAGACTTGACAGTCAAATATGGAGATGTTCCCACAGTTCTGGTAAGTAATATTGATTAATAATGCATAATAGTTTCGAATAATATGCATAATATTGCAGTAAAAATGAAGGATATGAACAGTATAATGAAACACAACATGATCAATGCTTATTTAAATTCGAATGCATAAATCATAAACAATAATGCATAATACTACATGAAAAATGCACAATATAAAAGATAAAATGAAACATTATACTACCAATTAGTGCATATATAAATCTCAATGCATACTTAATGACTCTCTTAAAAATTTTGAATGCATGATAACAGGTTGAGTTTTTTGCCAAATTCCTCCTAGGACAAAAACTCAATGCCAAGTCTGGTGGAATAAAAGATGCCTACATAGATAGGCTGAAGATGCCCTGGAGAAATGAGACAAACAAAGTGGACTGCGGCATCTACGTCATGAGGCACATGGAAACCTATATGGGAAACAAATTGAAGGAGTGGAATCCTGGTTTCCATAAAGATGACAAGAAGATGCTGCAGTATTTCCGAGCCAAGTATTCTGCTACACTGCTGAAATCTGATGTCAACAAACACAAGGAGAAAATGAAGAAATTGGCTAGGGAGAACTACAAGAAACTTTCTGCTAAAAACAAAACCGAATTGGAAAGCGTTCTGAAGATGTAATCTGATTACAAAAACAATTGCTTTTGAATATCGTTACTTATAATAGCTTGAACAATAGGTATTACTTAGGTTTGCATGGTTGTTATTAGCTTGAACAATAGGTACTGATTAAGGTTGAATAGTTGGTATGATTTTTTCTCCCCTATGACTGCTATCAAAGAGAAGCTTTTTCCTATAGTTGCAGGTCTATTTGAAGTACTACATTTCGTTAGAGAACTAGAAAACTTCAAAAACAAACAATAAAATAGGAAATAACAATAAAATAAATATACAGCCTCAATCCATCAGATCTAGAAATAAACTAATATTCAGATAAATCTGACAGTCCCCGGCAACGGCGCCAATTTGATAACTGCAGTTTAGCGGTTAAGCAAATACATTTAAAATTACACCCTAAGGTGGTCGATCCCACAGGGACTGTGCAACGACAAATCCAAAGTACTAGCTATAATTAATAAATCATAGATGTTTGAGGAAATAGAAAAAGGGATTTTTGTTTTGTAATTTAAAGATAACAATTGCAAGAAATTAAAGGGTTTTGAAACAGTAAAGAGAAGCACATATCCTAGGGCAGATAATCTAATCATCAACATGCAATTTCAATCAACTCAGCAATGGGGAAAACATAGATTTTTGTGGATTAAATTCCTTGGTCAGGCAATTAAATCCTAGATTATTAATTAGTGACTATCTCCTCTCGGTCTCAAGAACACCAAATTAATAAATCTCATAATTATCTAATTATTCCTATGCAAGTTTCTTCCTTTTAAGACAGAAAACAAACATATTTAATTCTCTCTTCCTATTAACAATTTTCACCTCTCGGTCCTTCAATTGATAACTTTAAACCTAGATCTCAATTCACCTCTCGGTCCTTCTTTTAATCTAGATTATTAAATTAAATCAGAGAATTAAACCATGCTTGAAGAGTTGATATCAATTAAACATGCATCAGAAATGAAATCATAACCCTAGAACCTGTTTAGGGTTCTAGCCACAAATCATGACTAGAAAATAAAGAAACATATTATTAAAGAACTTACAAATAAAGAGGAACCTTGAATGTCTTGTAAAAACTGCAAAGCTCAATTATTCTAAGTGTAATAATGCATAAAAGATTGATAATTTTTGTGCCTTAAGGTTCTAATTTATAGAGGGGGAAAAAGATCTAATTTGAGTATTGGGTAGAAATAGCAAAAACTGCCAAAACAGGCCAAAAATAGCTTTTTCGGGCTTCTGTGTCGATCGACACACATCCTGTCGGTCGACAGGGGGAATTTCGATCGACAGGATTCCTGTCGGTCGACAGAAATCCTGTCTCTCGACACAGGAACATCTGTCTGCGCAGTCTCACGGTTTTGGCCATAACTTTTGCTCCCAAACTTCGATTGACCCGATTCCAGTTGCGTTGGAAAGCTAACTCAAAGATCTTTCCATCCATGTGCTCCAATAGCTCAGATTCCATCGGTGGAAGAAGTCGTGACTGTTCCATTGAACATCTGCTGCTTTCGGTACGGGTTTTCATTGAATTTGGCCTAAAACCTGCAAAATTCACCCATCAAAGGCATAACACCCTCTAAAGTAGAGTCATGCACAGAAATAAGTAAAAACATAACATAATGCACTTGAAACAATGGAGAAAAATATAGATAAGTGAGTATAATTATGAGCTTATCAAACCCCCCAAACTTGAATATTAGATTGTCCTCAATCGAAGAAAAGAAGAAAGAAATCTCAAGCAGTTGAAAGTGCAATGCCTCACAAGATTCATCACAATCAAGGTTCATCAATCCACATCACACAAGCAATTGAAAGATATAAGATATCCATCAACTTTGGAATACTCACGGAAAAGTGTATCGCTCAACCACTCAAGTGTTTGGGTTTCAAATGAAAGCACTCACAACATGTATGAAGAAATTTATACCATAGGCTTGCAAGAGTTCTAAAATCTCCACTGCTCATTTGTGCACACAATTCAAGAATCAAAAAGGACTTTGATAAGGTTGTAATGAAGGCTTTTTGTGAAAGTTAGGGAAATATGGTCAAGTGACTAAAAATCCATCAAGTGGCCAACTCAATAAATTAAAATCACCATCTATAAACATCTACCCTTCTCCTTAAATTTTTCAATTCAACTCAAAACATTTTTTTTATACAACCTCCCATCTTTTATTCACCATTATGATTCAAATTTCTTTTCCACAGCACATAATGAACAACCCTTTCTTCCATCAATCTTATAGACAAGACAAAACCCATTATAACTCCATGTAAATCTCATAGACAAGACAAAAAAATGGAGTTAGGCACAATGGGGCTTACTAGGGATAATTATAACATATGAAGTGATAGTGTTTAGGATTGGGCTAACAAAGATGGCCTAAGATCATTTTCTATCCTTGTTCACACTATGCAGTCTCAAAACAGAACAAAAGCAAGTTCTAGAGAAACGAAAACATACATGCGAATCTCTCATGAACAAATAAAGTCTCAAAAACTCACTTGGGTTCAAAAATTCTTCCTTAGTCAACTTCAATCCACTCAAACATCATGCAAGTGTAAGTTTCAATTAGACCCTATCATGCGGTATTCTACATTCATAGGCAAATCAACCACCATCGAAATCAACTCAACTAATCAAAGAACGATTCCAAACATTGCATATATTGTAAGAGGGTTCAATTACTTAATGATTTTCCTCACATACTATCTATATATTTTTTTTATTGGCAAAAATCACACCAAATCAAATAAATGCAAGTAAAATTAAATAAAACAGGAAAGCTAATAAAGATATAGGATAAAAGTTCAACTTCTTGTCCACATCCCCCCAAACTTATTTCGAACTCATAGAGTAAGAAAAAGTTTGAAAATCAGACAAGAAGAAGAACGGTACCTGACTGTCGATCTCAGACATCGACTTTTTATCCACCGGAGGCTGCAGAACGCGAAAGACAGAATTTGGTGGCTGCTGGCACTCCGTGTCGGTCGACAGGGGTCCTGTCGATCGACACAGAGCCTTCTTGTCGACCCAAGGGCTGGCTCGAAGTGTTCTGT
Source organism: Plectranthus barbatus (assembly GCA_026898455.1). NCBI lineage: Eukaryota > Viridiplantae > Streptophyta > Magnoliopsida > Lamiales > Lamiaceae > Plectranthus > Plectranthus barbatus. The sequence continues at coordinate 25,057 of JAPKLW010000824.1, read as the reverse complement.
CGATCCGCTTCTGTGTCGATCGACACCCTGTGTGTCGATCAAAACAGAGCTCCAAATTTTTTTTAACATCAAAACCAAACACAAAGTAAAGGCAGAAATAAAAATACAAAAATCGAAAGGAATTGAAGTAAAAACAAATAACAGTTGGGTTACCTCCCAACAAGTGCTTTAGTTAACGTCGTAGCTCGACGATACCTCAATTCAGAACCAAGGCGGGCTAGATCGCACTCGCCTCCCTTGAGAATCCACCATATAGACCCACCGATCTTGGATGACAGCAGTGAGCTCGGGAAGAGACGGCGTAATTGACAATTTTGCCGACTCGTTCCCTCGCTCCCATCTTTCAGCGGCTTGGTCTTCTTTGAACTCCTCACTTGCTTCTTCTTCTTCCTCTTCATCCTCATCATCAGCCTCATCTCTGGAAGTGATCCTGAAGCACTCAGATTTCTGCCGGCTTCTGTCAAGCTGAAATGTGATCTTCTCTTCATTGGCTAGGAGGGTGATCTCTCCTCCGCGGCAGTCTATCAGAGCAGCACTTGTGTCAAGGAATTCTCTCCCCAGGATCAGTGGTGTGCTTCCATCCTCCTTCATGTCCAAGACTACAAAATCTGCAGGAAATATTAGATGACCCACACGAATGAGAACATCCTCTATAATACCTTTTGGGCGCGACACAGATCGGTCCGCCATCTGCAAAGTGATAGTAGTCGGCCTCAGTTCTCCAATCTTGAGGCGCTGAAAGATAGAGTAGGGCATAAGGTTGATGCTGGCACCAGTGTCGCACAACACCTTCTCGAATGAAATTCCCCCAATCTCTACTGGAATGGTGAAGCACCCTGGGTCACTTCTTTTGATTGGCATCTTCTTTTGGAGGACCATGCTGCACTGCTCATGAAGCTTCACGGTTGCATTCTCCACAAAGTGTTTCTTCTCGCTCATCAACTTTCGGAGATATCGCATGTAACCTGGAATTTCAGAAAGAGCTTCAATCAGTGGTAAATTGATGCTTACCTTCTTCAAGTTCTCGACAAAGCGCGAGAACTTGGAATCCTCCTTTTGCTTGGCAAATCTCTGAGAAAATGGCATCGGAGGTGGTCTGGCTGCTTTGGAAGTGGAGGAATGGGGCTGGAACTGTGTTTCTGTCGACTGGCCTCCTGTCTGACCTGCTTGTCGATCTACAGGGGGTGTGTTGATCGACACACCCTCTACAGTTCTATCGATTTCCTCTTCTGAATCTGTGTCGACTGCTTCTGGGCCTCCGTGTCGATCGACAGGATTCCTGTCGATCGAAACAGAGGCCGGCTTTGCTGGGTCAGCTTATTTTCTCCCCCCAAACTTGCTTTGGGGCATGCTCGGACCTTTCTAACTCTTTCCGGACCTCAGCTTCACAACCTTGCACTCTTTCTGGTTCTTGGGATTTGCTTCGGTGGTGCTGGGCAGCTTTCTAGGAGAATGTTGCATCCCGATAGTGGTAGCAATCTGGCTCACTTGAGTCTCGATGATCTTGACATGCTTTTCGAGTAGATCCACCTTGGAAGTCAGTCCTGCCACTTCTTTCTCCACCTTCCCCACTCTGTGATCTGAAGCTTTGATGAAGTTCTTGAGCACTTCCTCGAGGGACTCCTTCTTCTTCTCCACAATCTCGCCATTCCGCACATCAAAATCAGGAGGTGGTTGTTCGGCGGCTTTAGGCTGAGAGTAGGAGAACCCTGGATGAGGTCTAGGATGGTCAGTCCTGCCACTTCTTTCTCCACCTTCCCCACTCTGTAATCTGAAGCTTTGATGAAGTTCTTGAGCACTTCCTCGAGGGACTCCTTCTTCTTCTCCACAATCTCGCCATTCTGCACATCAAAATCAGGAGGTGGTTGTTCGGCGGCTTCAGGCTGAGAGTAGGAGAACCCTGGATGAGGTCTAGGATGGTAGTGTTGGTATCCCCCTTGCCGGTACTGATTCTGGTAGCCACCACGATTCATGTAGTTTACGTCGGCGATAGGATCAACCTGTGCAACAGAAACAGAAGCAGAAGTAGTTAGTTTTTCAACTTCCCCCTTTAGCTTCTCAACCTCTTTCTTCAATGTATCATCCTCCTTTGCTTCAACAGCTCGGATCTGTGGCCTCCTTGGATTCCCCCATTGTTGATCATGTAGGGCCATCTTCTTGAACAACTTCAGAGCCTTTTCCGGTGACTTGCTCATCAATGAAGCTCTGATACGTGCGTAAATTGACCTATATTTTGGTGTGTTTGTGTGCTTGTTTTGGTTATTTTACGCCCGTATCATAGGTTTTTCTTCGTGTTTGGTTGTATTTTGGTTTGGTTTTCGTGTTTTGTGTGTTTAATGAGTGTAGGTTCAGTTTTGAGCATAATCGAGCATTTTCAGTTGAGTTTCGGTGGAAAATCGCACGAAGTTGGAAGTTTTGAGGTGTCGCCCACCCAAGCCGGTGCAGGACCGGCCGAGCCGCATTTCAAAGAGCTCGACTGGTCGAGCGTGTGCGGGCTCGGCCGAGCCAAGCCTTCAGAGAGGTGGATCGATCGAGCCAAATTTGGCTCGGCCGAGCCACAACGTAATTTTCAGCACTTGGCAGTTTTTAGCATGGCAATGGATAGAGCTTCGAGCTAGCTTTCCAACGCAACTGGAATCGGGTCAATCGGAGTTCGGGAGAGGAAATTATGGCCAAAACCGTGAGATCGCGCAGATTTGGACCAGCCGAGCGTGTGCAGGCTCGGTCGAGCCATGGTTCAGAGAGATGGCTCGGCCGAGCCAGATTTGGACCGGGCGAGCGGAGCTGTTACTCAGCAATTCGGCGGTTTCTAACTTCGACCGGGCGAGCCATTCTTCGATCGGGCGATCCGAGGGTCATTTTTCTTGTCTATAAAAGGGGGAGAATTAAAATTAAGAGGAACTTTTTGCCATTTTTCATTTTTAGAAATTAGAATTCTCTCTCACGATCGTAACTTCCATTCTTCTCAACCACAACCAAAGAGCTTCAACCACATTCCTTGGAGGAAATTTGAAGAATCAAGCTTGGTAGATCAAGGCACAAGACCAAATTAGGGAAGAATCTTCGTTCTATTCTCAATTGTAATGATTTTCAACAATTTCTATTTTGTATTTGCACAATTGATGGATATGATGAGCTAAACTACTATTGGATGTTGAATTGAGAGAGGATGCATGAAATTAGAATTGATTTTTGCTTGTTTACCTTTCTATGTGAGATTGGAGCATGCTAGAGCCTTTTCACAATCCCTAAGTGTAGGTATTAGCCAATTTAGGTGATGATTGATACGAGTATTGCAGCCGTTACGCGGATATGAGTGTCACGATTAGCATGTTTCCTTGTGTTACTTTATCTAATCCATGTGCGGGTAGAGTGCATAGGGCAATGATTCATGTTCCTTTCGGAGTGAGCTATAGATGATAACGTGACTGTTTGAGGTGGTAGTTTCATCAACGGTCGGTTCACCGTGACAAGGGATCGACTAGGGTAGGGTGAGAGTCCATCCTCATAGGAATTAAATTGAGTTTACAACAAATATCGACCTAATTGATTGCATCCAAACTTGATTCAACATCCTTTCTTCCTTGATTGAGTACTTCGTCGTCTTGATTTACCGGTGATTGGCTATTGATTGTGTGAGTTGTAGATGAAATGATGATGATTTGTTATGTTTGGTTAGTTAGATTTACATTGCTTTCTTAGGATTTTAGACAATACTCAACGATTGGAAATTTACCTAGCTACACAACTTCACTCGGTACTTTAGTACTCTAGTAGGCGAAACGGAGAAGGAACCGGGTTGACAATTTATTCTTTGACCGCTCTTTAGAGGGTGAACTTCTAGAGGCGCGTCAAGTTTTGGCGCCGTTGCCGGGGACTTCATTTAGTAGGTTGTTAGAAGAAAAGTGAAGTTCGTAGACTAGGTGTTTGTGTTTTTGCTTGTGAAAAAATTATATTGCTTTGTACTTGTTGATTGTTTGTTAATTGTTTTTGCTTGATATAGTTGTTTGTTGTGTGATTGGTTTCCTTGGTGGAATTGTAGGTTGTATATGATAACGAGGTCCAAGGCTCGCGAGCTCTTAGAAAGGAAACTACACCAAGACCAAGGAAGTATTGAGATTGATTTGGAAATGGCTAATCCGGGGGAAGATACCATGAGGATTGGAGAGTTGGAAAGACAAATTGAATTGATGAAGGCTATGTTAAATGAAAGGAATGGTCCTCGTAGACCACTTCAAAACCTTTTCCGACCTCAAGGGGAGCCGATGACCGGAGGTTTCCGGTTAGGAGTAAATGCTACACAATTCGAGATAAAGCCACAGTTGGTTCAAATGATACAGAACAATCAATTTGGGGGACATGCAACCGAGGATCCGAATGTGCATATTTCTCGATTTTTGGAGATCACGGATACCATTAAGATCAACCAAGTTCCTCAAGGCCAAATACGGATGCGTTTATTCTTATTTTCTTTGAGGGATTCGGCGAGACATTGGTTCGAAGGTTTAGACAAGTCAAATATTACCACTTGGGAAGAGTTAAGGGAGAAGTTTCTATTCAAGTTTTTTCCACCAAGCTTGACATTGAAAAGGAGGGCGGATATCACCTCATTTGGGCAAAGATATGATGAGCCTCTCTATGAAGCTTGGGATAGATTTCGAGATCTCCTACGCAAGTGTCCTCGACATGGTCTTTCCAAGAGTCAACAAATATGCCAATTCTATGGTGGATTGGAGTATGAGATGAAAATGTTGTTGGATGCGTCCTCGGGAGGAGTGTTCCTTGAATTGGAAGAGGATGAAGCTTGGAGTTTGATTGAGCGGATAGCTAATAATAGTAGTCAATGGTCAAGAAGAAGAAGGGATCACGAAGCAGTGAAAATAGTGAGAGAAGCAAGTGGAATAGAAGTATTGCAAGATCAAATGGCTTCAATGCAAGAGAAGATTGAGAGGTTAATGTGTGAAGTTGAGAGACGAGGCAATAAATATGGAAGAGATGTGTACTCTATGGGAGTGCCATTGAGAAGATATCATGAATTGAGGCATGAGCCATACAGTGGAGACTTTATATTTGATCCGTGGGACAATAGGAGTGTGACATCACAAGTGTGGGAGAATTACTCGAATCCTTTGTACCTAGAAGAGGAAGAGAGGATGCCGTAAGTGGAAGAAAATTTTGAGTGGAAGTGTGAAAGAAACGAGACATGTTTGAAGGAAATTAAATCACAAGTGGCATGTATAGTGAATCAATTAAATCATGAGGAAGAAAGTCTTTTGGAGGGTGCTTGTGGAGTAATAACCACTAGAAGTGGGTTGTCTTATGATGGACCGAAGCAAGTTACTCAAGAAAGTGAGAAGGAGAAGGTTGATGGAGTTATTAAGAAGAAGGTTACGTTCAAAGAAGAAGAAGAAGTCATACCGAAAGATGCTAAAGAACAAGATGCAACGATAAAGAAATCCACTGAAAAAGAAGCAATTCCTTCCATGCCTTATCCTCAACGATTTGAGAAGAGTAGGAAGAACAAGAAGTTTGCTAGATTTCTTGAACATTTGAGCAAGATTCATATAAATCTTCCTTTACTAGAGGTATTACAATAAATGTCGGGACATGTTAAGATGTTGAAAGAGATGTTTACTCAAAAGAGTAAGTTTGGGATTGGTGAATATGAGACGGTGTACCTATTTGAAGAATGTAGTGCAGTGATTCAAAGGAAGATGTCATTCAAAAGGCAAGATCCAGGCAATTTCACTATTTCTTGTGTGATTGGAGGAGTTGAAGTCACTCGTGCTTTGTGTGATTCCGGAGCTAGCATTAATCTAATGCCATTATCTTTGTTCAAGAAATTGGAAATTGGGGAGATTAAAGCCACCACCATGACACTTCAAATGGCGGATAGGTCCTTGTCGTATCCTAAAGGGATTGTTGAGGATGTGCTAGTCAAAGTGCGAGATTTTATATTTCCGGCTGATTTTGTGATACTTGACATGGAAGATGACGGAGATGTTCCTCTTATTTTGGGAAGGCCGTTTTTGTCCACTGGAGGAGCTTTGTTTGACATGAAAGATGACCAACTAACTTTTCAATTTGATGGAAAAAGAATCACTTTTTCTTTTCCCGAAGCCATGAAGAGGCCATGTAGAGATAGTGAGGTGGTGAATGAAAGAACATTTGAGAAGTATGAGGGGAAACTTGAAGAGACTCCAATGCAAGAATCAACAGTTGTCAAGCCATGGAATGAAACAGATCAAGAAGAGAGAGTTTCAAAGGACACGAAACTCATTCCGAGGATGAGTGGCAATGTGATTAATGAAGGCATGGGGGATAAGAGTTCAAGCTTTGTGATGAAATCTAAGGAAACTGTGAGCGATGTTGAAGAAGGAATGTCAATGGAAGATACGAAGATGAAGAGTGATGAAGTCAAAGAAAAGGAGATAGAAGTAGTGCAAGAGGAAGAACCACAAAAGGAAGGTGAAGTGTTACCTCAAGAAGATGAGGAGGATAAGAGCACTAACGAGTTGGTGCAACATGAGGATTGTATGAATAACGGTGATAATGAGATACCTTCACCCGAGGGAATTCAAGAAATTCCAATTTTTGCACAACTATTCAAAGAAGAGTATGAGGAGAAGTCTATAATGGGAGGACTATGTGGAGAAATGGTGTTTGCTTTTCCTTCCCGGTTAATCGAAAATGCTGAAAAGGAGGTGGTAATAACAAAGAAGGTGAATGAGGTTTACGAGTTAGTTGATAAAGAAAACAGATTGAGGAGATGTAATAATTCCGATGTTGTATTTGAAAGGTCATTGGTGATTGAGACATGGGTAGATGGGGTGTTAGATAGCATGCTTGTGTTGAGAAAATTTCGAGTAGTAATGAGTGTGAGTTTGGTTGGAGGTAGCGTAGGAAGAAGATCAATCAATGAGTCGCTTCCAAGCAATATGCGATCGGTAGAGAAAGGTATACACAAAATTCACAAGATTTTTGACAACGGATGATTCGGTAAGGTCGTCTAGCTACCGACGTTAAGGAAGCGCTTGTTGGGAGGCAACCCAACCAATTTTGTTTCTTTTGTTTAATTTCTTTTAGTTGCTTTTATTTTGAATAAATGATTAGTTGTTTGGTTTTGTGTTTGTAGGAGGAGCTACAAGATTGAGAGGAGTGACGATGCACCGTCCACCATTTTTGTAAACTTAGTCTCACTTGACTAAGTTTGGGGGGATGTGCCGGTAGCCGGTGCTCTGGTTTATCTCTCTTCTCTATCCCTTTATCATCATTATCACTCGTCCTGAGCTAGTTAGTTTAGTCTAGTTGATTTGAATGAATGATTTGAAATTCGATATGGTTGTATTGATCTACTTATCTTACTTTGGTTGTGGATTGGATTTGACTATTTGGATGATGTTGAATGAATGGATGATCTTCTATTGACTAGTTATTTGTGCTTAATTCTTTCTATTTGACATTGGTATGTGGAATGTATTATGGTTTGGAATGAATGGTGGAGCTTGTGCATATTGCTTTATTAGTGTTGAATGCTTGGATTGTGGAAGTTGGTGGAAATGAGAACTTAATTGGCTAGTTTATGCTCAAGTTTTTGGTGGTGTGTTGTTTTGAGTAGGTGCAAATAAGGAAATGGAGAGCGGAGATCGTGCCTACTGATGCGTAACGCTTTCTATCATTCTTCTACCATTTAATTTTAATTGCATTGTGTTAGGGTATGTAGATTGTTTGTAGGAATGTTGTGTGCTTGTGTTTGTGTGTGATGAACCGGAATTAGACTTGAGATTTAATCATGATTTACTTAGTAAAGTTTGATGCCTACTTTAACCAATGATAGAGCGGAATCGAGTTGTCAAAGCATGATTTAAGTTTTAACTTTTGAATTGCCGAGCTTTGTACGTGGTTAATGCATAGGACTTGACAAAAAGCCGTGAGGTTTGAGCTATGATATTGTCATATCTATTTCGATTGTGAGTGGCAAGATTGAGAGTACGAGATCTAGAACTTGCTTCCGTTCTCTAACTATTGGCATGAGTGTGTAACTAGAAAATGATCTTAGGCCATCGATTCTTAGTCCTACCTTTTACACCGGGAGTATAAGGTGGATATTATTATGAGTTTGCCTTTCATATCTTTGATTCCCGTGATTGAGCTTTAAAAGTGAATGTTCTTTGATATAATTAGGATTAAATTTGGGGGATTAGAGTGTATGAGGGTGAATACGGTGATGAGAGTTGGGTTGGGAATTGATTGAATGAATGATGTTTGATGAAAGTATTGAGGCATGAAAGTATGAAATTAGGGATTGTTGTTGATCCTTGAAAAAATTGGGCACCTACAAAAATTTTGGTGCAATTGTGTGAAAAGAAGGAAAGGCACCTACAAATCATGAAAGATGGTGCTAGGAAAAAAAAAAGAAAGAAAAGAGAGAAAAGAAAAGAAAAGAAAAAGAAAGGAAGAAACATGTTGAGAAAAGAATTGCCTCGGGGTTTGTAGTGGTTTGAAAAGAACAAGTTTGGGGGTTTTGGGAAATTGAGGAGTTGAGTCACTTTGGCCCAAAACCACTCACCTTTTAGTTAGCCACGTTACAACCCAAGAAAAGACCTTTTTGATTCTAGAAACTAACTCATTGTAGTATAGTGGTGAGAATGGTTGCAAGCCTATGGAAATCAAGCTCGATATTTTGTGATTGTGTGAAATCTCATCACCCTTAAACACGTAAGAGAGTGCTTTCGTTTCTTGTATCCAATCTTGATGAGTGGTTCATGTCCTTGGCATTAACCTAGTTACAAAGTTAGGTGATAATCTCGTTTTACTTAAGCATGCTAAGATAACTTTGATGAGCTATGAGGAATCACATGAGGTAGGTTGAGGACTTTTCTTTGTTTTAATTGAGGACAATCAAAGGTTTAAATTTGGGGGATTATGATACGTGCGTAAATTGACCTATATTTTGGTGTGTTTGTGTGCTTGTTTTGGTTATTTTACGCCCGTATCATAGGTTTTTCTTCGTGTTTGGTTGTGTTTTGGTTTGGTTTTCGTGTTTTGTGTGTTTAATGTGTGTAGGTTCAGTTTTGAGCATAATCGAGCATTTTCGGTTGAGTTTCGGTGGAAAATCGCACGAAGTTGGAAGTTTTAAGGTGTCGCCCGCCCGAGCCGGTGCAGGGCCGGCCGAGCCGCATTTCATAGAGCTCGACCGGTCGAGCGTGTGCAGGCTCGGCCGAGCCAAGCCTTCAGAGAGGTGGATCGGTCGAGCCAAATTTGGCTCGGCCGAGCCAAAACGCAATTTTCAGCACTTGGCAGTTTTCAGCATGGCAATGGATAGAGCTTCGAGCTAGCTTTCCAACGCAACTGGAATCGGGTCAATCGGAGTTTGGGAGAGGAAGTTATGGCCAAAACCGTGAGATCGCGCAGATTTGGACCAGCCGAGCGTGTGCAGGCTCGGCCAAGCCATGGTTCAGAGAGATGGCTCGGCCGAGCCAGCTTTGGACCGGGCGAGCGGAGCTGTTACTCAGCAATTCGGCGGTTTCTAACTTCGACCAGGCGAGCCATTCTTCGACCGGGCGATCCGAGGGTCATTTTTCTTGTCTATAAAAGGGGGAGAATTAAAATTAGGAGGAACTTTTTGCCATTTTTCATTTTTAGAAATTAGAATTCTCTCTCACGATCGTAACTTCCATTCTTCTCAACCACAACCAAGGAGCTTCAACCACATTCCTTTGAAAAAATTTGAAGAATCAAGCTTGGTAGATCAAGGCACAAGACCAAATTAGGGAAGAATCTTCTGTCTATTCTCAATTGTAATGATTTTCAACAATTTCTATTTTGTAATTGCACAATTGATGGATATGATGAGCTAAACTACTATTGGATGTTGAATTGAGAGAGGATGCATGAAATTAGAAATTGATTTTTGCTTGTTTACCTTTCTATGTGAGATTGGAGCATGCTAGAGCCTTTTCACAATCCCTAAGTGTAGGTATTAGCCAATTTAGGTGATGATTGATACGAGTATTGCAGCCGTTACGCGGATATGAGTGTCGCGATTAGCATGTTTCCTTATGTTACTTTATCTAATCCATGTGCAGGTAGAGTGCATAGGGCAATGATTCACGTTCCTTTTGGAGTGAGCTATAGACGATAACGTGACTGTTTGATGTGGTAGTTTCATCAACGGTCGGTTCACCGTGACAAGGGATCGACTAGGGTAGGGTGAGAGTCCATCCTCATAGGAATTAAATTGAGTTTACAACAAATATCGACCTAATTGATTGCATCCAAACTTGATTCAACATCCTTTCTTCCTTGATTGAGTACTTCGTCGTCTTGATTTACCGGTGATTGGCTATTGATTGTGTGAGTTGTAGATGAAATGATGATGATTTGTTATGTTTGGTTAGTTAGATTTACATTGCTTTCTTAGGATTTTTGACAATACTCAACGATTGGAAATTTACCTAGCTACACAACTTCACTCGGTACTTTAGTACTCTAGTAGGCGAAACGGAGAAGGAACCGGGTTGACAATTTATTCTTTGACCGCTCTTTAGAGGGTGAACTTCTAGAGGCACGTCAACCTTCAGCTGCATAGTCCACCGACTTCTGGCTCTCCACAGTCAAACCTCTGTAGTAACAACTCCATGGCCCGGGCAACTCCTCAGTAGCTCATTGAACCTGGTCCACGCCTCAAAAAGAGTCTCATCCATCCTCTGGTGGAACTGCAGGATCTCCATCTTCCTTTGAATAATCACTGATGGCGGGAAGAACGCGCTGAGGAACTCTGTCCGGAGATCAGCCCATGTCCGAATGTTGGTGCAATCCAAAGAGGTGAACCACGACCTCGCCTGATCCCTAAGTGAGAAGGGGAACAGACGAAGCCGGATCACATCCTGAGAGACTCCGTTCTGCTTGATGGTATCACACACCTCCACGAACATCCTGAGGTGGGTGTACGGATCCTCCACTGCGCGGCCCCCGAACTGGTTCTGCTGAACCATCTGAATAAGGCCGGTTGTTGGTCCCGGTTTATCAGAGTATAACTTGGCAGCGGAAAATGTGTAAGTTCGTTTCTTACGCTCTGCTGGTTACTCAGCTGACTGGGACCTTGTCAGCTGGTAAGTCAACTGGGACTATGAGTACTCAGCTGACTGGCGACTGGCTGGTCAGCTGGTAGCTCTAGACTTAGAATATTTTTAAGTCGAGTTTGCACAGTTATATCAGTTTTTAGATATACACCAGCACTTGGGTGCTGGGTTTCAAATCAGTATGAAATGCAGAAAGCTGATAAAGACAAAAGGATTTTTATAGTGGTTCGATCAACTGATCTACGTCCACTCTCCAGTCGACTCACTGGAAATTCACTATAAGAGCAATCAGGTACAAAGAGTCCTACGATCTATCTCCAGCTGGTAGATGCCCCGTCTACCAGTCCACTGGATCAACCGCTCCCGGTCCTTGTCCTTCTTCAGCTCTTTTCAGATGGATGGAGTGCGAGCACGTCACTTCAACCTCCTCCTCTGACTGGTTGGGTGTTGAGTTCTCCCAAGAACGTGACTCCTTTGCGGCAAACTGCCCGTAATAGCTCAGGTGCTGGCTGGCACAAGAGCTGCTGTGAACTTCCTCGGAAGAGAAAGAACACCAACGAGATCAATAACTCACAAGCTAGAAGCTTGGAGTCTCGTGTTCGAATAATCGACACACGGAAGAGCTTTTAAGAAAAGCCTCGAAAGTATTTGCTTGCTGGCAATAAGTGCGATCGTTCTTTCGGTAGGTGAAGAGTATTGAATGTTGTTGGATCCCAGGTATTTATAGACGAGGGATCCCATTCAAATTTACTAGCCGTTTGGACACATCCGGGAAAGTCTTTGTCCTCGCATGTCCTTCTGCAGGCGGCAGGTAGGAATTTCCGAAAAGCGCCATGCTTTTGTCCACTTTATCTGACATAGATCTCTTTATGTCAGAACGGCACTATTCGTCAGTACGAGGAATCGGAACTGGTAGTCTTGAACTGATAGACTTTAAGGTATCCTCCTTAAAGTCATACTCTGTCAGTTAATTCCTCGACGAATCTTCTTCTTGTCTCTAAGACTCTGGGAGAGCGAATCTTCAATTCTGCTGATAACCTCCGACTGGTAGATCATACTGGTGATCTTGTGCTGGCAGTCTCTGCTGGTGACTTTCCTTAGCACAATCAAGGTCTACCAATTCGTCTGATGTTATCTCTTGGAATCTCCCGTGACTGGTGGCTTCACCGCTGGTGAATAGTGTCAGCCAGAACACATATTCTGCTGGTAAGATTTCTCAGCCTC
>JAPKLW010000823.1:240648-329972 GCA_026898455.1 Plectranthus barbatus | reverse complement strand
TATATATATATATATATATATATATATATATAGAGGAGTAATCATATGTGAACCACCTCCCAGATGTGAAATGAGAACTAATCTTATCCATCTGTATTTAATTATGGACGGTCCAGATTTTTGGTTTTATATAATTAGTTACTTATTTTATTAATATTGTAGGGTATTTTGGGTATAATAATTTGCCAATATTTTCATTCCATAACTGTTTTGCATGATTTTCTCTCTACATATTTTTGTAAAATCTTTTTATTCCTTAATTCATTCTACACGAATATTTTGTTTATTTTTTTTCAATCAATCGTGTATATTTTAGTATATTCATCAAGAAAATTTTCATTTTTTCAAAAGTTGTAAAGTCTTTTTTTTCTTTTTAAATCACGTTCTTTTATTATTTTTCTTATTATTGTGGTGCAGTTGGTTCTTCTTCGTCGTTATAGTATCAGTCTCTCTTGTGCAGTTTTTATTCATCGACATCTTATTTTTTGGTCGTCGTTGGTCGTTGGTCTTCTGCAGTTGACGCCATGGATAAATATGATGATGGTATTTCTCAAAATAGTCTTTTTTTTTGTTTTTTTTAAGCATTGATAATTTATATTTTCGTATGTAACCAGAGTTAGACATGAATTATTCAATCTTTGTGATTACGTTTGTGACGTTTTAGATGTAGTTTATACATATATGTGTTTTATTTTTTAATTAGTTTTTTTATTGCACGGTATTGTTTTATGCATGTGATTTTCGCGCTAAATTACATTAAAAAATATACAATATTGTCGCCTGTAAACATGCTAAAATAGATTTTCTTTATTGCAAATTTTATTGAGTACTGTTATATCTGTCGCATGTTTTTTGTCTTTTTTTATTTGCTGAAGTATTGTACATCCTGCTGCGAAATATGCATAAATTAGTACGTAATACTACAAATCTAGTTCATAAAACCTGCAGATATTGTATTATTATTTTAATACGAATTTTATTTGTTGTATTTTTTTTTAAGTTTTGAAATTGTTTGTTCTTATTTATGTTAATATGTTCTTTGGCTTTTGTGGTGCAGTTGTTATTTCCGAACACTGTTGATGTACACCCTCCTGATGTTGTTAAAACTAAAGGTAGTGAGAGCCGTTTTATTTCTCGCAAGGAGAAAGCTGAAAGAATGTTGAAGAAACCAATGAGGTTATGTAGAAAGTCCAAGCAGATGGATAATCACGATTCCGTTTTATATTTGTTGCATTTTTTTTTTAAGTAAAGCACATTGTTGCTTATTTTCATTTTGGATATTGATTAATTTCTTCGCTAGTGTTCTACATTTTTATCTTATATAAATTTTAATTTTCTTGTTTATTGTTTTATACTTTAATTCGCATTATTTCATACCTTTATTTGCAATAATTTTAATCATTTTATGTTCCTTTGTAAAATAATTATTTTTTGAATAAATTTGCAAAATGTAATATTAATAATAAAACAATCATTACGATTATACTTGTCACTTCTTGTTAACTTACAATGTTTCGTAAAATGTATACGAATTTAAAATCATGCACCTTTTTAAAGTAATATTCATTTTTATTACGTACATAGGATTTTTACATTCCTTTTTATGCTACTATTCTATTCATTTTTTGCACCTTTTTAAGGTATTATTTTTTATGGATTCATTTGCATTTTCTATTAAGTATAATATAATCGATCTTATGTTTATAGTCATCAATTCATCATGTGAAATATAATAAACTTTTAACAACTCTTCCAAAATAAATACTTTGACTATTATATTTAAAAACATAAATTTAATGCAAAGTGAATAGGGTAAGGAAATCTCCATGATAACCACGATTTAGTCAAGTCTCCAAAAACAACCAAATTTGATACAAAATACATAGATTAAAGCTTATATTATCTGTAGCCATGCAAAACACAAGTTTCCAATTTACTTCATCACTTAAAGCCTAATTTTCTCCAAGTAGACGTCCATTTCAAATTCCTTTGTCTTGCAGTTCTTTATAAAAAACTTCGCAGCTGTTTCGCAAACTTGTTCACCCTTTTTGTTGCAGTCTGCCCCCATAAGTTTCCGACAAATGACCATCCTTTTATGCTTTAGATCATTTTTGTTGGCATGAGTTAGATCACTTTCACATTCATCTGCATTTTGCTCCATGAATGCAATACGTGTTGGATTCACAGATAATATAAGAAAAGATGTTATAGGTGCAATGAATAACCAGTTAATTCATAATGCAGAAGGAAATGAATCTACAATTTACACTGAATGTATTATACTTTAAAATGAATTTAAGTACAGTAAAGATATGAATAAAAAACATAGATTAATGTACAGAAAATGAGAAACATATATGCACATAAGCTACTTAAAAACTTGCACAATAAAACTGTATTCTATAGGACAACATAAACATAAACTTTACTTCTGTAAATATGCACTATATCAAGATAATAATTGCACAAATAGAAAAGTAGTTATGTTGTTCATGTTGTATTTTACAGATTATATGAATAAATATTTTATACTAGCAATTAATAGACAATTAAGTTGCAGTAAATGTTCATTTCATATGCCATACGGAAAGTAATCTGAAGGCCGAGGAAAAAATAGCTTACACACAAATTTAGAATTTGTATAAATGCACTAAATGTATACAATTATTGCATAAATACGTATCCAATTATGCAATTCATGTTAAATTCAAAGCTCATATAATAAAAGATGTTATTGGTGAAATAATTAACCAGTAAATTTGTTCAAAATATTCATTTCATCATACATTAACCACACATTCCACGTATTTTGGATCGAAAATCACAAACACGTACTACATTGACTATTCAGTACTATGTTTCATACAAAATTGACAAGTTCAGGAAAACATTAATATATACCACATTCACTATTTTGTCCATTAACAAGATAAATATAATTAATCACGTCAAAAATCAATACAACCCGCTCTAAAGTATTCATTTGTAACGAAAAAGCAATAGTCAATCGCGATGTCACTAAAATATAAATCAACGAACCATTTAAATAGTTAAAATTTATCAAAAATAAAAACAGAGTTTACCCGATTACTCCTTGTTTGGTTGCTATAGTATGCAGTCGCCGGCGATTTTTGGGCAGTAGATTCCTGACTGCGAATTTTTGGGTATTTAACCCCCAAAAAAATTTAAAATGCGAATAAATGACAAGAAACATCAATAAATCATCTAGTTTGTACATTCAGCGAATTGAATAATTGGAACAAATTGTTCGACCTCTCGATTAAAATTTTAATTCAAAAAAAATTGCAAAAAAAACCAAATAAATGTTTGCAGTAGATGTAGATGTCGATGAAACTTCAAATCAATGTTGAATATTCTATGAAGAACTACAAAAGAAACTTACCCAACTTATGGTGACCTTTATTTCAATTCTGGATGGCGATGGAGGTTGGTTTTTCGGCGAGAGTGGATTTTTCTGGGAGAGAGGAAGTGCGGTTGAAAATTTACCGCAATAAATGTTGTTGTTGAAATTAATTGAGGAATTTAGAAAAAGATTTGATTTTTATTGTAACTGCCATATTCATGCATTAATTACCCCGAAAATTAAGCAAGCAAAATCGTGGGCAATTTAAACATTGCTTGAAATTTTACCAAAAAATCCTTTTGTGCAACTTTTTCCTTCTATTATTGCAGCGAATTTTTCAAGCTCTAAATTACATCTCGATCGTTGATTTACTTAATCAATGGATAAGATCTAGTCTTATTTCACATCTAAGAGGTGGTTTCCACCATAGTGCACCCCTATATATATATATATATATATATATATATATATATATATTGTTGTGATCACATGTTACCCAGTTCTCATAAGTTATCATGTTATCTCTACATTGTCTTTATGTAATATAGTACATTATTGTGTGCAATATTACATTTATGTAACATAATTATTGCATTACATTATATATAACAGTTTTGTGCATTATCTTCATAATGTAACTAATTTGCGTATTTAATGTAATTAGTTTGTCTAGTTAATTCACCAAAACTTAACATCTGGGAAGTGGTTAACCATAAAATGCATAAACTAATTTGAATTATCTTCGTAATGTAATTAATTTGCATAAATGCATTTTATGGTTAACTACTTCCCAGATTTTAAGTTCGGTGCATTAACTAGACAAACTAATTACATTATATAGGCAAATTAGTCTCATTACGAAGATAATGCACAAAATTGTTATAGATAATGTAATGCAATAATTATGATACATTAATGTAATATTGCATGCGATATAATGTACTATATTACATAAAGAGTTATGTAAAACTTTTTCGTGAGAATAAAGTAAAAACATACAAAAAACAAATTTATAAATTATAAATAACACTTATTTGAATCCTAAATAATTTTTTTAATATGTTCACTATATTTTTTAATGTTATTTATTATTTTTTATATGTTAATTATCATTTTTACATAAATAACATCAGTGAAAATGTTATTTATGATTCAAATATGTGTCGTTTATAATTTATGAATATGTTATTTATAAGTTTTTAGTTTATTCACATAAAATAGTTTTGACCTAACCCATCATATGTATATATAAAGAGAGAGAGAGAAATTCACTCAAGTGCTAAAATTAAAGTTTGTGTTAAATAGGAATGAATCTCAGCCTTGGTTTGATAGTGTCAATGGTTGAGATTAAAGCATAAAGATTAAAAAAATTAAGCATAATTTTGGTTCGTGCTTAATTGCTTTATAAATCGTGCTTAATTCGATTAAGTATGATTTATAAAGCAAAAAACCATAAAATTTGGGAAAATGTTTTAATGTCAACCATTGAATTTTTTAGATGAATGGTGTAGATTTATTCCTATTTAGCACAAACTAGTTTTTAGTATGTGAGTCACTCCATATATATAGGGGAGTAATCAATCACATGAGAACTCCCCTTACTATGTGAATAAAAAACTAATATCGGTCATCTAAATTGGTGATCCAACGCTCAAAACTAAATAAATATCGTTTGCATTATAGTGTAGTAAAACATGCATTGAAGGGTGATAACTGCAACAAAAACAAAGAAAACAGGAAAATCAGAAGCTGTGTCGATCGACACGGGTGTTTCCTGCGCCTGTTTCGGTCGACAGAGATTCTGTCGGTCGAGACAGAGGCCGAAAACCAGAAAAACTGAACAGAACAATCACGAAATTCACACACCAAAAATCAAAATCAACAAACTAAAAACGCGATTAAAAACAGAAAAACCAATAAAAATGAAATTAAAATAAAATTACAGCCTCAATCCATCAGAACTAAAAATAAACTAATAATTAGATTAATCTGACAATTCCCGGACAACGACACCAATTTGATAACTGCAGAAAAGCAGCGAGCAAATAATATTTTTACACCCAAGGGTGGTCGATCCCACAGGGAATGTGCAATGGAAAATCCAAAGTACTAGTTATAATTTCTAGGACATAGAAGTTTGAGGAAATAGAAAAGAGTTTTGTTTTGAAATTAAAGATGACAAGTGCAGAAAAATAAAGGATTTTGAAAACAATTAAAGGAAAGCACAGATCCTAGGGCAGATAATCTAATCATCAACATGCAAATATCAATCAACTCAGCAATGGGAAAAACATAGATTTTTGTGGATTAAATTCCGTGGTCAGATAATTAAATCCTAGATTATTAATTAGTGACTATCTCCTCTCGGTCTCAAGAACACCAAATTAATCAATCTCAACAATTATCTAATTAATTCATATGCAAGTTTCTTCCTTTTGAGACAGAAAATAAACACAATTAATTCTCTCTTCCTGTTAATAATTTTCATCTCTCGATCCATCAATTATTAACTATAAACCTAGATCTCAATTCACCTCTCATTCCTTCTTTTAATATAGATTATAAAATTAAATCAGAGAATTAATCCATGCTATATGAGATGATATCAATTAGACATGCATCAGAAAAGAAATCATAACCCTAGAACCTGTTTAGGGTTCTAGCCACAAAACATGACTAGAATTAAAGCAAACATATTACTCCCTCCGTCCCAAAACAATTGTCTTGTTTTCCTTTTTCGTCTGTCCCAAACAATTGTCCTCTTTCCTTAAATAGAAAGTTAATACACACTCACTATTAAAATACTAATTTCCTCTATCTCTACTCGCATTGGTATCTTTGCCATTTCCAAACAAGACAATTGTTTTGGGACGGAGGTAGTATTAATTGACTTACAAATGAAGAGAAACCTTGAATGTCTTGTAAAAACTCCAAAGCTCAATTATTCTAGGTGTAATAATGCATAAAAGATCTCTGAAATTCGTGCCTAAGAGTTCATATTTATAGAGGGGGAAAAAGACCTAATTTGAGTATTGAGTCAAAATAGCAAAAACTGCCAAAACAGGCCAAAAATAGCATTCTCGGACCTCTGTGTCGATCGACAGGCAGGCTGTCGATCGACACAACCATCCAGTCGAAATCCGGGCTGAAGTTTGTGACGTTTCTAAAATTTTGACCTCTGTTTCGATCGACAGGCAGGATTTCGATCGACAGGAATCTTGTCGGTCGACACAAAATCCTGTCTCTCGACACAAATCCATCTGTCTGCGCAGTCTCACGATTTTGGCCATAACTTTTGCTCCCAAACTCCGATTGACCCGATTCTAGTTGCGTTGGAAAGCTAACTCAAAGATCTTTCCATCAATGTACTCCATTAGCTCAGATTCCATCTGTGGAAGAAGTCGTGACTGTTCCTTTGAACATCATCTGCTTTCGGTACGGGTTTCCAATGAATTTGACCTAAAACCTGCAAAATTCACCCATCAAAGGCATAACACCCTCTAAAGTAGACTCATGCACATAAATAAGTAAAAATATAATGTAAAACACTTGAAACAATGGAGAAAAATATAGATAAGTGAGTATAAATATGAGCTTATCAAAGGGTAATTTGTAATATTTTTTCTCTCTCTTCTAAAATCATCCTAAATATTTAAATGATCATAACTCATTTGATTTAGATTATTTTTTCATGTATCATATATCAAATTCAAGGTACTTTAATTATCTTTCAAACAAAATCTCTACTGCATATGTTTCGATTTAAAAATCATCGTAAAAAATAAAAATTAGTGATTATATGCATAATTATCGTAACAGTGCACGAATTCTTATATAATGAATGAAATTGCACCATATAATGCATGAAGTTATATTATATAATGGAGAACATGATAGATAAAATGCAATATATTTTTTTTGCGAGATCAACAAAAAAATTAAAATTCATTATATTTGCATACTGTATAAAATATTATAGTTGTTATAAAAGTTGATCATACATTAATGCTTGTTTTTTTTTTTTATAAATGTATATTATTATTTTATATAATGCATGTTTGTTAGGTATATAACGAATGTTTGTTAGGTATATAACGCATGTCGATGTCAAAATAATGTGGTCCATGAAGTATTGATACAACTTAAAAATGAAGTTAACACGATAAACATTCAAATATTCATTATAACAATAATTTTAAATAGTTTGATGCACGAATAAGAATGTATATATGACAAGAAATTTTGAAAAAATTAATAATAGATATGATTAAATCTTAAAGATTAGAGAATTTTCCTTATTTATAATTTTTTATATTAATTAAGATATTTTCCATATCAATTTTGATATGAATATCTTATATTTAGTGCACATAATTTTATTTTTCTCTCTCTTAAAATTATAAATATCATGTACCAAAATAATATGATTTAATTATTTTTAAATTAAATCTCTATTGCACATGTTTAGTGGGGGTAAACTATGTAACTAATGAAAATTATTAATCTCATGCACAAATCAATTAATTTATGTACTATAATGAAAGTAAAATAATTTTGCTCTAAAATAAAATTAATACACTATAGTTTCGATTAAAAAATAATCGTAAAAATAAAAATTAGTGATTATATGCATAATTCTCGTAACAGTACACAAATTCTTATATAATGAATGCAGTTGCACAATATAATGCTTGAAGTTATAGTATATAATGCAGAATATGATAGATAAAATGCAACATATTTTTTCAGCGAAATCATCATTCATTATTATATTCAGCGAAATCATCATTCATTATGTAGTAATAACATATGCATTATAATGAAAGTGATATAATTTTTATCTAAAATAAAAGTAATATCATATATAATGCATGCAATAATCACGTATAATGATTATAATATTGTTCTAAAATAAGAGTAATACCATATTATAATACATGAAGATGTTTGTTAGCTATATAATGAATGTTAGGCAAATAATGCATATTTTCTATGCATATAATGCATATTTCCTATTCATATAATGCTTGTTTGTAGATATATAATGCATGTATAGGTTGAATATGCAAATCGAATCTTAAATAACTACAAAATGATAAAAATACCCTATAATGCAAATTTTTTGAAATGAAAAAAAAATCTTGTAAAATCCTGAGTATACATTCATCAAAATCAATGGCGAGGATTAGTTCTTATATTCACATGGTAAGTGGATTTCTCATTGGATCGCACCCCTATGTTAAATAAGAATAAATTTGGATCATTGATTTTGTTGATCCAATGGTTATGATAATTCAACACTTATTAGATAAATAAGGTAATTAGGGTATCTTAGTAATTTAGCCTTTAAATTTGAGTAATTGTCTTCTTTATCTTTAGATCTAAACATTCTCTCTCCTAATTTTCTCTTTCCTCCCATTATAATCAAACAATTATATATTTCTCGATTCAAATCTATTTTTTACAAATCATATATCAAATTAAACGTATTTTTACAACGATTCATATGGTATGTGTTCTTCGTTATATTTACTTTCAGGATAAAAAAATGCATCAATTAAGCATAAAAAATGTTCCCAATATTTGTATTTTTTTTACATTGAACGTATACATATTATGTTTTATGAACTGCACAAAATGAAATTCTTGAATATATATATTTTATATTTTTGCCCTTAAATGCTATATGGTAACACAAATAATGCACTGAAATTTGAACGGATTTAAATTGATCACATTTGTTGATTTTGATTTTTAATGGTTCAAATGTATACACGCACCACATGCAATGATGATAAAATGTTTAATTAATATTTAAAACCTTTTAACATTAGACCTACTATTTATTTTTTATGTGCATATATATGTTTATAATTTGGATATTAGTGTTTGGGCCCATGTGATATTTGTTTGTATGTGAGAATTGATAAAAAAGTAATCTTTAAAGGCCCAACAATTTCACTAATTAAAAGAAACTCGAAAACTCATTTTTTCTGCTAGTCCTATTTTTATAAACTAAATTAAATAAATAGAAAAAAAAAAATGAAAATGCACAAAAGAGACTTCGTTGGAAAAATAATTGCACGAAACCGACTAGCATCTACCACGACTCTTTCGATCGATAACAGGCGCCTAGTTGTGCAATTGTGTAATTTTGAGTTTTTGAAAGACATCAAATTCCATAACATTAAATTGGATTGAGATGGGTAAAAGTACTTTAGTAATATGATCTTGACGAACAATAATTTATTGAAATTTAATTTAATGAAGAAGGTAAAATATAGTTTTGATGAATTACATAACTTTTAAATTGATAAAAATACACCTACATTTCAAACTAATATGATTTTCTCACATATATTATAAATTAATCATATTCCTAAACAAATATTCAAATTGTTAGTTTTGTTTAATTACATGGTGACACCATAAAGTTGATGTTTTTAGTAAAACTTATAGACAAAGCAATGTAATTTCTTAAAATGTCACACAAAAACATCATTGTTTCATTTGAGATATTTACAAAAAAGTCAACTTTCTATGGCTGAATTTTTTATTTCATTATAAATTTGAGTCAACTTCGAGCCATTCCTTTCAGAATGATTGATTCAATTTTGGTAGCAGACGAAAAGCTGATTGCACGTCTTACATTGATAGTCTCCTATTGGATCTGAGGTTTTTTCCAGAAGAATCAGCGTTTGAAACAGTATTTTTATTTTTTCTTGGTTTTGTTCTTCCCGCCATTTCTATTTTCTTGAAGTAGACGAGTTGATATAGAGAGAGTGAAGGAGAGCGAGAGTTAATTAAAGAGAGTACACAAGAATAAAATGCATTATATTGGAAACCACAAATTAAATGTGATATAAGATCAAATTTAAACTAATAATTATTAAAATTAATGATTGAGATCAATCTAATTAAAAATAATCGCTGACTACTAGTGTAGTATATGCTAAAAATTGTTTATTGTCTTAGCAATTGGTCAAAGAAAGAAATGGGTTAAAATAGTTTTTATTTCTATGATCAAGTAGTCGATATTGTTTAAATGATCATTATTTTACATTAGTATTTCCTTCGAGAATTCTAAGATTATAAATTTACTTATCGCGTGCAATTAATAATTATCTAATAAAATACTTATTTAACTAATAAAAATTCAGAAAATATATAAAATAATAATGTTTTTATTTTTTAATTGATATAAATATGACAGTGCAATCCCGATTTATACTGCTAAAGCTAGGAATCAGTCACTCATACATTAATCTAAAAACTCTAATTAGTTTTCTATATTATTCTCAATCAATCCATACATTTCTATCTTCTAGAGAGCCCTATAAATTTATTAGAGTATTATTCTAGAAATCGGGCTAATAAAATATATGATTAAACTCTAAGAATTCATAATTATAATAATATAAGCCCAACTTATCAATCGTAAATAAAGTTTATATTTTCAATATCTCCTTAAACTTGTTACAAATAATTATTATTTCTAGGGAAGGTCTCAGGTTAGGTATGCATAAACGGTTTAGGTGGATTTTATACATTAATCCAAGCAAAATCCATCTAATATACCCTAATTGGTGATAAATAAATCCTATTTGGGATGAGTGAACCCATTTAGAATTAATAAACCCTATTTAGGGTTTATTAATCCCCAATTATGGTATATTAGATGGGTTTAACTTGAATTAATGGATAAAACCCGCCTAAACCGTTTAGACGTGCCTAACGCAAGTTTTTACCTTATCTCTATTATATTGAATTATAAATAATAGATACACTGCTAAGTTACTTCAAATCAAACTTGTGTTTCTAAATTATAAACCTCATAATTCAAGTTATGTGTAATAATGAATTTGTAACGCCCCCATCTGACCTTCCCAATATGAGGCCACGTTACATTGATGTTTCAGGTTTTGATGAACATTTCCAAAATTTTTAAATAAGATGAAGACTTAATTCAAATAAAAGTAGTTTAACAGAAACACAAATCCTTCGAGTCAGTTATCAACATAATTTCAGTCAACAAACATTAAAAAGGGGGAAGGGGTTTTCAGAGAGTGTAGCAGCGTGTGTGTAACGTGATGGTGACATGTATATGGAGATACATGTCACAGGATCTGTACATTTTTCTCAAAACACTTATTCTTCTTCTTCTGCTTACACCCGCTACTTCCATTCCTGCTGTTTAACCTGCACGATTTAGAAATATCGCGAGGGCTGAGTACTTTCGTACCCAGTGAGAAACATGCCAAAAATATACATTATATATATGAAACATGCTATGCAACACACACAGCTAAACACGGGGTTTTGTTGAAATAAACCGTGCTAGCCAAATCATTTTACTCACACACCCATTATTTTTAGTGATGTCTTCTCTTACTCAGTATTAAGTAACTTCGTCACACAGTCAATTAAATTCATAGAATTTATCATAAGGTTCGCTCGCCTTAGACAATTGGGCTCGCTCACCCTCTTCATGTCACGTATAATTCATCCTAAGGTTCGCTCGCCTTAGGTGTTTGGGCTCTCTCACCCCTTTCATTTCACATATATCTCATTCTAAGGTTCGCTCGCCTTAGATGTTTGGGCTCGCTCACCCTTTTCTTTTATGGGTTCACAAGATTAACGTAAGCACGTAACAGGCACTGATTCTTATTTCTCAGTCAATCCCTCTGTTGATGGAAATCAACTAGAAGTACATATATGGATCACAAAAATAAGCATAGCAGTTTCAACTTAAACACAAAACAATTTTCACACATTTTGGAAAGTAAACGCGCACTTTGAGTTTTTACTGAAATAGTTTCCCACCTCGTTTCCTTGGCTTTAATTTAGATGCTTGAGCTTATCGGTCCTCCGCTTTCAATTTCCTACAATCAGTCATAATTTACAGGTTTAGAATAAATATTCTAGGACCATAATATACATAACTATAGCCAACTAAATCCCCACATAAGTCTCATGATCAACCCTTCACCCTTCTATAACTTTTAAGTTCCAAACATGATAAATTCTCAACCCGAATTTGAAATCTCAACCTCCAACACTTTCAAACTCATTTTCCATGCTATATATGGATTTCAAATCATAATATATTCAATAGGGTTGAAAGAATATGAAATGGGGTTAGAAATAATTTAAAAACCATGTTTTGTACTCAAGGGTCGAAGTCCATTCCGAACAGAATGCGTTCGTCCCGAGCGGGACGAACGAATTTCGAAAATTGGCCGAAGGCCGTACCAGATTCCGAGCGGGATCACTTCCATCCCGAAAGGGATGCCTCATCCCGAAAGGGATCATCCTGTCCCGGAAGGGATGGCCCTGCCACCCTGCGCGACTTTTGCGAGAGCCGTCCCGAGCGGGATGGCTTCGTCCTGTTCGGGACGAGTCGTCTTCCTTGCGAACTCCGGCCCTGTAACTCCAATTTCCCGTCGTTCTACCTACCCAAATCAACATGCAATTACATAATTGAGTTCCCCAGACCATGAGGAACAAAAATCTACCCTAGGAACTCGGAAATAAGATGAAAAACGGAGACACTCATTACCTCGCCGGAGCTCCTCCACGTGCGGCGGCGACTGAGGTTTTCCGGCGTCCAAAAGGTGCTTTCTTGGTGTGCGAACGTTCCCTACGCGATGTGGAATACGAATCCAAGGTCAAAACGCCGAAATTCGGCCGGAAACTGGAGATTAAAATCAAGAAACTCAGATTTTCGCAAGAATTTCTTACCTTGCTTCAAACAGCGATAACTCTCTCAATACTTGTCCTCTCGAGACCCACAAGTAGCCAAATCGAAGCTCTCGACGGCAGCTACAAGGTGGTGTTGGTCACTCGCCGGAATGTTGCCGGAATCGGCCGGAAATGATGTCGGAAGCAGGCTGACGGGAAAAGGGCTGGAGAGGGTTTTTCTCACAAATTCTCTCTCTAACTTGTATAAAATAAGGTCTGAAAACCTTATTATATGTCTGATACATATATTTATATAATTCTCAATTATATAGATACTTATGAGTAAAGATACATCTATAATTATCTACATAATTATACTTGCTCAAAAATAATACACCTTGCTTCCTCAATTAAATCCATATTATTTTGTATCCCTCTCTCCAAAATTTCTCCAATCTATATAATTATTCACATAAACCTTCTTTCTTTAATGATCATTTCTAAATTCCAAATAATATAATTCATCTCCAATGGTATAAGACTTCAAATATCACAATCCAAATAAATTCATACTCCTTGAATTAAAACAAGTTTTCTTCCAAACTTCCAATAACTATTACAGGTTGAAAAGAATAATTCGGGGTATTACAGAATTAAGGCAAAAATTTGCGTTACCCTCCTAAACGGTTTAGGCGGGTTTTATCCATACCCAAATGAGTTCACCGACCCCAAAGAGGGTTTATTAATCCCTAATTAGAGTATATTAGATGGGTTTGACTTAGGGGTGTACACGGTTTGGTTCAAACGGTCAAATCGGCCGAACCGAAATGATTTGGCCGGTTTGGCAAGTGAATTAATCGGCCGGCCGGACCGTAAATTTCAAACAATATTATTTGATTTGATCCATGGTTTGAGTACAGAAACCGGCCGTTTGGACCGGACTGGACCGTTTATAGTTTTAATACATATTTAAACTATATATTGTACAAAAACTTTAATGTAGTACATTTAATGTAGTGGTTCAAGTTATATTTTGGATTTTAAAAGGTACAAGTTCAAATCTTATATGCAACATCATATAATTTTTTTTCTCCTACATTTTTATTTATTTGTGAACGTCTCTCCTTTTACTCTTATTATCTTCTCGGAATAAGTATGAATCCTATATTGTGCAAAATCATAGAATTTTTATTTTTCTCCTATATTTTTATTTATTTATTTATTGAATATTAAAATAAACCCCTACCCAATATTACAATTTCACAATTTAATTCAAGCGTCGGTCGGCTTCACCATTATCGCATCGTAATAATGTGACCTTTTATGAACTATTGTTTTTGAGAATGAGGTATGAACTATTATATTTTGATGTCATAAATTGTTTATTTCTATTATGATTGTCTTGTATTTTATCGATGAGAACCATTATTTATTTATTTATTTTTTATTTCTCAAATAAATTATTGCTAAAATTATTTTTTTTTAATGTTTTGACTTTGCTCGTTAAAGTGATGTTCCAAACCGTTAAACTGGCCGAACCAAACCGTTTTATTTGGTTTGAAAAACTAATTTGACCGGTTTGGTTTGAGAATTTTTCAAACCGGAGTATATGGTTTGGTTCATACTTCGACCTTCAAACCAGCCAAACCGGACCCTATACACCCCTAGTTTGACTTGGGTTAATGGATAAAATACACCTAAACCGTTTAGGCATGCCTAACCTGAAACCTTCCGATGAATTAATAGTGTAGCGACCCAAAATTTTCAACCTTATTTGCTATATTCTTTATTCATGTATACTAAATTATTTAAGTTACGTTCTTATAAGTCATGCCTAAATTTTTATTATTTATTTTATTTTAACTTTTATTTTATGACTTAATTTTAAACGTTAATAAATGTTTGGATCAAATTACTTTCTTGAGTCCAAATACCATTTTTTTTCTTGACCCAATTTACTCACCCCATGAATTATATTCTATCTGAGCCCATTAAGTATAAATTTTTTAAATCAATTATGTTTGGCCCAATAGTTATATTTTAGTCAAATTGAGCCTTGAGATCATGTTGACCATGGAGCCTTCTTCTCCAACAAGATCGGAAAAGAAATGAAGAGTCCCGCAACTCTTTGCATCACCACGATTTCTAATTTATTGCATCAAATTTAATAAGAATCATAGATTTCAAGCCTCACCAAAACTCTCCTATAAATAGGGTGCTAAATTATTTCTTAGAAGCACACCCAAAACATCTTTCAAGCTCTTCCCTCTAATTCAAGGTATTCCTCCAACGAGTTAATCTATTTCTTTTGCATAAGAGAGTAGTAAACAAGAGGGAGTTGGGTAAATTTTATTCTTTTGGGCCATGCATATTGATGTTTTCATTATTATTATTATTATTATTATGATTATGGTTTATGCGGCACGTGGAACTAACAAAAAAAATGATATTTTCAAGTAAGTTCAAGCTAAGGTGGGGATCTATGTGTGGTATATTTTAGTTTATCTTTTTTATGCTTTATGCAGGTATACATATTATCAGCCGGGTTGCATATTATAAAATTTAGCCGATGAGCTACATTGTCCTTTTTCAGTCGCAGGCTGCATATTATACTTGTCATAATTGTATAGCACGGATAAATATTTTCACCATTGAACCAATAACGTTCACCCAAATTATTACATTTTTCAGGTTAAGGGCGAGACGGTGTGCTGAAGATGGAGATGTTGGAAGAAGATTTTAAATAATATTTATTTTTTTTAAAAAAAAGTTGGTTTCAAATGAAAACAATTTGTTTTTTTAAGTTTTATTTAAATAAAAGTGATATGATTGTTTTATTTAATTTTTTTTAGAAATTGGGATGTTACAAATAGTATATTATTAGTCTCATACTTTCATAGACCTCATACAAATTTACAATACATTCTAATTTGAAGTTCGAGATCTCAAATGGCACGTGAGCATGCAATATGCTCCGATTCACTAGTATAAATTGGTGAATAAGTTATTTTTTATTAATTAAAATACTTCAATCGCTAAAACATGATTTTTTTAATAATGTATAAGAACTCAAGAAAGAAAAATAATGGAGGAAGATATAGAGTTAATTATGGAATGAAAAATGACAATTAAGAAGTAAAAGTTTTTCCAATTTAACAACACGCATATTTCATCCCATAATTTTATCATCCATAACTCTTGATGTAATTCAAATAAAATTCTCAAATGAGTTATTAAAGCGTACATTCATATAATTCCAATAAAATCTTCAAAAGTGATCTTTAACTTCTCATTAATTCCATACTGAAAAATTCAAACTTGAAGGAAACAGACCACCTACGTACCTTTATGCCTAACTACAGCATATCTCTATTCAGTTTTATAAATCACAATTTTAATTTTTAATTAATTAACTAGCTTAGTTAATTAATATTTTTACGTGGAAGTCATATCACAAATTATTATTATTTTTATTGATTTAGTTATATCTCATAGTTATTGCTCTCTCGATGCAATTATTTTGTCTATGTTAGTATTCTATTTATATGGTCTCATGATATCTAAATTTAATATTATTTTTTATACGTGTTAATAAATCTACCCTTTAATAATGATGACAATTAATAAAGTCTATTGTATTAATAGTTATTGATAAGTAAGGGTAATTAAAGAAGTTTGTTCAAATATATAAGTATCCATAAATAATTTTTGACATTCGTACAAGATAAAATTGGACGGATGGAAGGAATAATTATGATTCATAATTAATCTTATTTAGTTTTTTATTGATTATTCCTTTTTAGAATTGATATTCCATGATGAGGATTTATAAGTTTTGTTTATGATCTGAATTATTAGCAATAAATATTAATTTCTTTATGCATAATTATTTAGTCGTTGAAGTATAAATGCATGGGAAATATATAAACCAATTGTAGTAGCCTAATAGGTCAGATATTTTTATTAAAATCTTGAAAGAATAGGCCTCGAGATTATTCAACTTCTTTCCTTATTTTGAGTATAAACAAATATAGTAATAATCCATCAATTTTTATTTTGCAAAATAAAATATTTTCTCCTGGCATTTACATAACAAAAATTGGTCATTAATTCTCTTATCTAAATTGAGAGCATGAATGTATATAATAAAGATCTATTACTATCAAGAGAGAAATTAGAAGGAAAAGAAGAAAAAAATATAGAGAGAGAAGCATGGAGAAGCAGAAGGCATATATTGCAGCAATATTGATACAGTGCAGCATCGCAGGGATGATGGTGTTGTCTAAGGCTGCTATTTCTTCAGGCATGAAGCCTTCGATATTCGTCGCGTATCGGCAGGCTTTCGCCACCGTTGCCTTGCTTCCCTTCACTTTCTTCTTCTCCAGGTTTCATTTCTGAAGCCTGCTCAAATTAATTTATGTCTTCTTTTTTTCTTTTTTTATGATGAGGGTGATTGCAAGCTCTTTTACAGTTGCACTCAGCATTATGAAATGGTTTTCGTTATTGATTTATTTTTCTACATTTATTGATGTGCAGCAAAGATTGCCCTCTTACATGGACCGGATGCTGCAAGTTTTTCTTCGCTTCATTATATGGGTACGTATTATTACTTTGTTTTAATTTTTATTCATTTGTTATTACTTTGCCATGATCGTAAAATTTGCTAGGCATATTAATAGGGCGTTTAAGTATAGCCTGTAGATAGGGCTTAAACGATTTATAGGTGGTAT
Source organism: Plectranthus barbatus (assembly GCA_026898455.1). Taxonomy (NCBI): domain Eukaryota; kingdom Viridiplantae; phylum Streptophyta; class Magnoliopsida; order Lamiales; family Lamiaceae; genus Plectranthus; species Plectranthus barbatus. The sequence goes on along the minus strand of JAPKLW010000823.1, from coordinate 312,197 downwards.
CTAGTCGTTTAACCTTTTTTTATTATATTAAATATAAATAAATTTTTTTTATAAAAAAAAGGTAAAAAATAAAAATTAAGGCGCTAACTCTCCTAGACGGGTTAGGCGCCCGACTGCACAACAATCCGTTTAGAGCCGATTGTTGCAAGTTGCAACAGAGTTTAATGACACAAACAGAAAATTCAATATAGTGTGAAATTAGTAGAAAAATTGATTAATTAAAAAACGAATTGGGAATTAAAAATTCCAATTTGAAAAAAAAATTCAAATCTAATCCGAAAGAACCCAATCAAATAGTGTGCATGATAATTTGATAGGCTAGATGAAACTCAAAGAATTCCCCACATTATACCAATTGACATTCATATTATTATTTTTATCACAACTAATAGCATCATAATGTAGCTTCAACATTAAAGTCATAGTTTTTTCCTTACATTTTAAATTGTTTGATTGTATTTTACAAATAATATATATTCAAATATTGCAAATAGAAGATTAACATATATAATTCGATTATTTAAAATAAATTTTTTCGTAAATTTGTAAATCTATCAATGTAAACAAACAATTGAATATAGTTGACTCAAAATCTGGATTATGTTCATGAGAAAGTGCAGGCTCGCATTGAGTATGAATCTTAGTTTTGGTGGATTGGCATATGTTCCTGCAACAATCTCCGCAGCTGCGTTACCTATCATTCTACCGCTCGTCTTCATCATATCCGTTTGTTTTAGGTAATCAAGGATTCTCGACTTGATAATTTACTGAATAAATGATTTTAATGAAAAATGGCGTATCTAGGATTGAGAAGCTAGGCATAACTCATCGGCATGGAGTAGCGAAGACGGTGGGAACCATAGTTTGTCTGTGTGGAGCCATGGCCTTCACCTTCTACAAAGGCCCCCTTATGTATACCGATTCAAGAAACAATAATCACGCACACCACTCGTTCGACGAAATGACCCCACAAAAGCAAGAATGGGTCAAAGGCTCTCTTCTCACCCTTGCATCCACAATATCTTATTCCACCTGGCTAACTCACCAGGTCTCCTTCTTCCAAATAGTTTCCATTACATTTCTCATTATTTGATGAATCAAAGATTGATCAACTATGTATTATTCTGTTAAATATTATGAATCTTCAGGCTCAACTGTTGAAACAATATCCAGGAAAGTTGAGATTCACAATTCTGCAGAGTGGATTCAGTTGCTTAGCAGCCTCGGTTTATGCTGCTGCTACACAGAGGCATCTATCCTCGTGGAAGCTTGGATGGAATATTCAGCTTTTATCCATAGTATACTCTGTATGTTGTTCAAGAAATCTCAAATTTATGACCTCCTGATCACATGTGAAATGCTTTTACCACCTTGCCAAGTAGTGAACAATTGAAGATAGAATATATATAAACACTGGCGGATCTAGTCAAGGGTTAGGGTGGGCTAAAAAATTTTCGGTTTTAATAATAGGACGATATGATATTTTATGATATAATTCTCTTCATTGGTAAGTTATTAAAGTTGAGATGGAAGAAAAATAGGGTGTGAAGAGGCTAAGAGACAAGATGAACCGAAAATTCTTTATGTTTTAGTATTGATATTTTAGATTTTTATGGAAGAGTGAGATTAGTTTTGATATATAAATTTTTATATATTTTTTATTATTGCTATGAGTAGATTTTTAATTTAATCACGTAATTTTTTGTTACGAAAAATTCAAATGAAACCCTCTTACGAATCATTTCTGGATCCGCTTTTGTATATTAAATATCAACAGAATAAAATTAGTTTAAATTTTGCAGGGAATAATTGTGACAGGAATGAGTTAGACCATCTCCAACCAGACGGCAAACGCAAACTCAAACTTGCTTTTTACAGTTTTTTCTCTCCATCCCTACTGCAATTTAGAACGCAAAATGAGTTTTTTATTTTCTCTCTCTTCCCTTCTACGCAAATTTGCGAATGGACTGTAGCATACTGCAAAAATTTTCTTTTATCTACAAACAGGCCCATTACTTTTACACTTTTAAATATTTGGACTTTTTTATCGTTTATTGTCTTTCGATTTTTTTACATGATTTTCCTATTATTTTGTTTATATGATTATATTCTAGGAATTGAATACATATAATCTAATTATAATAGTGAAACCACTTTTATTTTATCATATATCAGTTTTATTCCATTTATTAGGTTTTTAGTTTAGTTTAGCTTTTTTATTTGGATTTTCACGCATTTAATTTCTTTTCTAGAAGATATGAACAAGACATAAAATTACATGATTTTATTTTAAATTAATAAAGAGATCAAACTGCAAATTTGGTAAGTATATTGGTAGTATTTGAAAAGAATAAAATTTATGATAAAAAGGAACATATATTAATTATATTATAATAACTTATTTCATTGAATTTAATAAAAGGATCAAATTGTAAATTTGATAAATATATTGATAATATTTGAAAAGTATAAAAAGTTGAAAATAGAAAGAATATGCTGAGAATATTCTTTTGGGTTTGAGTTTGGTGTTTTGGGTTGGAGATAAATTACTGTTCGATTTGATATTTACTGCATTTTGGGTATGAGTTTGGTGTTTCGGGTTGGAGATGGCCTTATTGGCTGCAAGCTTGGGTAATCGAGAAGAAAGGCCCTATTTTTAATGCGATTTTTGGGCCATTAGCGCTTGTGATTGCAGCCATCTTATCAGCTATTTTCCTTGAAGAAGCTCTTCACTGGGGCAGGTACCTCACTATATAATATTTCTCCCCAATTTTACATTTTAACGAATTTTAATTTACTGCAAGATAATAATCAATTAATCACCTTCATATATTTATTGATAAATATATTAATATATTCGTTTGATTATTTTATATCTAACTATCTTAATGCAATACATGTAAATGTGACAATTACTTCATGGATCAAATAAAATGATGTTTGTTTTATTGTAGTTTTTTGGGATGTGGATTAGTGGTTGGTGGGCTGTACATATTTCTGTGGGGAAGCAACCAAGAAGCCCAAATTAAAGCCCGAAAAGAATTGGATCATTCTACTGGGCAAACAAATATTGAGAGTAAGATTACACCAATATCAACCGATGAAGATGATCTCAAAGAGACACAAAAGTAGGATATATGTCCATCAAATGTGTTATAGTTTAACGATATTTCTCACTTTTAAGTATCTAAGTAAGTACTCCAACCTTAATTTTATATTGTGACTCAATTCAAAAAAGGAAAGAATAGAATATCCACCTATCATTTTCTAATATAATCATCATTCTATTGAAATGCCATATAACAAACTTATTTAGACTATCAATCTTTAATATGGATAATATATTTGAGTTACAGCCCCACAATCCTAGATATTTGACGGTAGATATGGAAACTTCCGAGGTTGGTGGGGACAAAATACAGATTCCACTTGAAGAAGGCAGAGTCGTATTCTAGTAATCCAACATCCAAGAAGTGGCGGCTTAGGCATTTGGTTTAATAAGTGGCGGATCAGTAAGGGGGTTCTATTTTTTTTTCCTACTACTTAACTTCAACCTTTTTATATATATATATATATATATATTATTTTCATCCCTTTTTTTCCTTCACAAGGCCACTATCTCATAAATTACAGGATTATGATATTATAAAAACAAAAAAAATTCGAAGCCCCCAGCCTCTATGTAGATCCACCACTGTGTTTAACTAATCGAAATTATTATTAGTATAAGTTTGAAAGTAAATGGAATGTGGTGTGAGTTTATAAATAATATTAATTATTATTATAAAAATAATATTAGTATTATATTGTTTTTTAGTAAATATGGTGATTACAAAAATCGGAGGTTTTATAAAATAATAAAATAAATAAATGATATATTGAAAATAATTGGAAGTAAAATTTGGGAATGAGAATAAAATACAACATTTAGCATTTAACATGGAAGAGTGTCTAGAATCTTGTTGGAGACAAAAAAATTGTGCTAGTCTATAAGGGCAATTCTAATGACTACAAAACTTTTTAAGGGGTCCATGAGAAATTCAAAAGCAATATTTAGAACTTGAAAATTATATAAACTATAAATGCTTAATCAAACAAGTTATAAGAGAGAGAAAAACTGAAATATTTTTCATTATGAAAGATAAACCTTTTGTCTACAATATTAAGTATATAAAAAATGCTCCAATGATTATTGTGAGTAAATATTAATAGACAAGTCTATTAAAATGGTCAAATGGCAAAATTAATAAATATAAATTTAGCAAAACATATATATCACACAGTAATAAGTGGCATATATACAATCCCACTTAAATACAGACCATAGAATATTCATTAAATACAGACCATAGAATATTCTAACACATCCCATCAATAATGAAGAAAAAGAAGCCAAGGAAAACACTACTACTTGCATACGTTGCTTCCTCATTCCCATTCAAATTTGGCTGCCCATCAAATATCTAGCTCAAGTATTTATTATTTAATAAGGATAAATCATACAAATCTCATCCAAGTTTGGTCTGAAAATGGCATCTTCAAACATTAACGAGGAGAAATACAGATCATTCTTGAATGAAGAGGATGTCAAGTCCATAAAATGGAGGTATGGTTCTGCTCCCAACTACGACATAGTGAACAAGCTCTTCGAAGAAGGCAGAACTAAGGTATATATACATGTACATCAACATGTTTCCTCGTAAATATTCTTAAAATCATAAACAATTGGTCTGAAATATTAGTTTTCACTTTTCAATAGGTATGGCCTCCTGGCTCGCTGGAAGATAAGGTGCAGAATCTTGTGAAGACATGGGAAATGGAGATGTTCCACAAAGTTGATTTCAGTGACTATAAATCAGTGGATTCAGACAAATATAGATTCAGTCTTAATGGTATATATATAGTAGATTCAGTCTTCTATATATACTGCTAGCTAGTTTCTTACTAATTCAATGATTTTAGGAAGGAAGGCATTGTCTCTTGAAGAGAAAAGGAAGCTCGGAGGAGGCTACATCTCCTTGCTGCAAACATCACTACCGGAGAAGTTCAGGTGCTTCAATCCAGCAGAGGAGACGGTGGATTCAGCCCACCGCGCTTTCACAACCACGTTTCCACGAGGGTTTGCCCTGGAGATCCTTGAGGTCTTGTCCGGGCCACCGGTGATCGTGTACAAGTTCAGGCACTGGGGTTACATGGAGGGTCCTTTCAAAGGGCATCCCCCAACTGGTGACTTGGTGGAGTTCTTTGGAATGTCCATTTTTGAGGTAATAAATAAGCTTATATATAATTAACATCTTCTTCCATACATATATGTATATAGTTTTTTTAACTAACTCAGTTAATAATATGTATAGCTGGATGAGAATTCAAAGATTGTGAGAGTTGAGTTCTTCTACGATCGTGGGGAGCTGCTGGGAGCTCTTGTGAAAGGATCCAGCTCCGACAATGAAGTTGCTGAAACCTTAGATTCGGGCTGCCCCTTTTTGAGGAACACAGGATAAGAATGTTTACAATGAGAGAAGTTCAATCTGGAATGTGTACTAAAATGTGTGCTTTGGCTTGGTTGTCCAAAAATGATATTTTCTTAATGATCTATCCTTTGATAAATTGTGTTGGCTAAGCTTTCCAGAGCCCTATTTGTATTTCTTGGCAAGAGGAACAAACAAATCGGCAATTAATTAGTACCATTAGATGATGCTCCCCACTCGGCAATTAAAGCACCTAATTAAAGTTTGAAATAAATTACTATAATGTTTTCAACTCAAATAATTATCTAAGTTCTTTATTCAATTTAATCAAATTAATCGTTCAATTACAAATTATGCAATTCGAAATCATTATTAAATAAGATTATGGAATTCTAAATTCTATTTTATTAAACAATAATTAATAACTTAGTTAAAATTATTAGACTAGTGAGCATGTTCAATCCAAATTGCTTTATCTATTATTAATTAATGAAAATGAAATTAGTGATCTAATTAACAACTTATTATTAGTCTAAAACAATTATTTTTAATTAACTAGATGAAAAAATTATGCATTTAGGCCTTAAAACATTTTAGTGAAATCTGAAAAATTATCCAAATTATTTTATGTCCAAAAATATGAATTTTTGCCTAGTTAAGTATTCCCCTTTTCAAAGTAACAACAAAAATGATCTAGACATCTAGTGAAGCTGATTTTAATTAATAAAAACTAGATTTCCACGTGCACGTGCTCAAAGTGATGGTTCGTTAAAGTGAATTTTTGTTTGAAAATGGTGACGTCCAACATTATGCATTTCTTGAAAACTTTCAGCATTTACAGATTTTGTTAACCAACTTCGCGAGTTTTTAATAATTAATCTACTCGGAAAAATGACATGATTTTCATACATATTACCAATTGATGTGTCTATAATGCATATTAGGAAAATCAAATATTTCCCAAGCCCAAAAATAAGTTTTTAAGGTCGTGCAAATTCAGTTGCCAAAAACTGCGACACATTATTCAAAAGCTTCAAACTTGAGTTTCACAACTCCAATTCATGAGATTCCAAATCCCACATATTCCTAAATCGATCTAGTTTATACAGTAATAAAATCAATCCAATCCCATCATCACATACACAACCGATTTTGATTTAAGACTCTGTCCAAAACAGGACATTTTCCAAAATTCACCAACACTTAATTCTTTCAACATTTATGCTATTAACTCATTTCCAAGCTTCACATATATCAATTTCAGCTTCATCCACGTTTGCAAATCATCTCTAAACATGTAAGAACATAATTTCTAGACTTGATTAAACATGCAATCCATCACATAGATTCTTTACTCAACAATAAACAACATATATCAAATCAAGTCCAAGTTATGCAAATCTCAACCATCTCCCTTGAAATTTTATTTGTGACTTTTTGATTCTACATGCAATCATATATTCATAATAAGGAAGTCATAGGGAGTGTAGAAATCATCTACTTGGATGGAGAAATTTTCAGCAATTGGTTTTCCAAATTTTCGAGTTGCTTCCAACATTGCCTCGCTTCAATCTTCACGTATTCGTGCTCCTCTCCTCGTGGCGATCACGATTCTCCCACTTGTTTTTTGTTTTGTTTTGTTTTTTTTTTTTTTTTAGTTGTAAGTTCACATTCCACAAACTAAAGATAAGTGTAGCCAAGAACACAGTATGGAGTATAGAGTAAATACGAACTATACTCATTCCATATGGAAATATATGAATTCAAATTTTCTTTAGAAGTAAGGCATTCGTTGTAGCAACTACCAATAATTCGTGTAATGAAACATTAACTGAAAATGAATCTACAAAGGTGATACTTTGAGATCGATCGGGTTTGCCATCTATTCAACTTACTGCATCACCTTCATCTATCACGGCGGAGAGCTCATTCAAACAGTCAGAATCTCAAGAAAATTTAGCAGCGGTGATGGCTGCAGAGAGAGGGACCTTTCAGTGCCTTAGTGGGCTCGGACTAGCTTCCTCCTGGCTCTGCCCAGAAGCCCGAAAAGGGGCATCGGGCTTTGAGGTTCCGCCATTCCCATTGCTGCGGTAAATAATTACATGTTCCTTTTGTTTCTGCTGTTGATACTCTGCCAGGGATGAAATCAAGATTTTTATTTATTATTTTTTTTTTCTGTCTTTGGTTTGAGTTGCATTGTGCTGGTACTTTAGATTTTCAGACAATTCTAAACTACTTCTCTTGCATCATTTTCCATTGTCTCTTTCATTCCCAAGAACATGCTCAAGTTATTTCAAGATGTATACATCCACCACTTCTCTTTGAATAAAACTGACAAGTTTCAACTTCATCAACAAATACATCAAATCCCAAGACCAACCAACATCACTAGTCATTCAAACAACCACAAACCAAAATTCTTATGCTTTCAAGGAGACTCGCTGCCTCGGGGTGAGCGTCCTGCATCATCCTCTTCCACAGGGCTTCTGTCCTCTCTAGGGCTAGGGCTGCGATTGCGCCCATTTGCATCATAAGGGCTCTTATCATACCTCCTAGCTGCAGGACTCGCAGGACTACGACTAGTCTCCTTTGGGCTCTCACTATTATACCCATCTTGCTCAGTTTCCACTCTGCCTCTACTTGGAGAAGCACTTCTCTCTCTTGGTTCATCTCTATCAGGTGTAGGACTAAGTTTCCTTGATTTAGAAGGAGATGTGGCCCTCTTAGCCTCTGGGCTTTCATCACGAGGACTTCTCGACCTCCTTTCTTTGTAATCAGCATCGCGTCCTCTTCTGGCAGCAGGGGACCGTCGTGCTTGAGAAAAATGTTCTCTGATCGTAAAATTCTTCACTTCATTGCGTAAAGGAGATCGAGATGAAAAGCTTTTTGTGAAAATTGTGACTCTTTGGGTAAGAGAAAGATGGGTTTTTGAAAGTTTAAGGGGATGTTTTTGAAGGTTATTTTAATGGAGTAGAGAGAGAAATGGTTCCCGGGTTTGTTTTGAGAAGATGATGTTGAGAGGGTGAAATGATTTTGAGAGATAAAATAAAAGGGAATTTTGTATAAAAATGGAGAGGGGTGTCGATTTTGTTGAGGGAAAAATAAGGGTGAAGTGTGAAAATATATTTGCATGACATGATGGAAATTTGTAATGATCACAGTTCTATTTTTCACATTTGCCCAAATTCCTTTGCAACAATTTCTTCTAAAAGGCCCTTATAGGTAAAATAGCAAAATAGGTGCTAGAGTAATCATGCCACTCTATAATAATTTGAAATAAATATAACCCATGATCTCTAATTAATTTATTTCACTATGGTGTTGCATCCGATAATTAAATAAATACTATGATAATGTTTCATTCTTCTAGCTCGTGCTTTGGAATTTCGAATCGGCTCAATCGAACTTCGTATGAATATTTGAGCATAAAATAATAATATGAGTCCTCCCATATTTAATTAAATTTCTCACCTTAAAGTTAGAAATAATATAACTAATAAAATAAATAAGTTGGAAATTAATTATTCCAACCACTCATTATAATGTTCATCGGGTGCTTCACATCCTCGGCTCGCGATTAAAATCGATCATTATATCGTGTGCATCCATGTGGGTTGAAATTATTTGGTATCCAATTTAATGAAATTAATTTCAGAATTTGTCTTGGAAGTAATATCGATAAAATATAATTTTTCGATAATAATATAAATATTTTTCGGACTATATTTCTCGTCTCGATAATTATTTCAATAATTATGAATTAAATCTGAAAATAGATGTGGGCTTGCTTAGTTTATTAGTTGGGCTATTTTATTTATTCTCATATGGGCTTCTATTTATTTGGCCCAATAGATTTTAATTAAATAAAATCATCTTAGCCCAATTCTCTAATTAAATAAAAGGTTGGGCTTAATTAATTAATTCGGCCCAAATGCGTTGCTGCAGCAAAAATAATTATTACCGAGTCGAATAAATTATTCCGATCGTAGAGAAGTCGTTTGAAAATATTAATAATAATGTTTGTAGCGACATTTGCTTCAAATTTTTATTTAATCGAGAGATCAGAAAATACGGGGTGTTACAAATTCACATAATGCACTTCCAATTTATTTTATTCATATATTGTATCCCCTAATCTAAATTTCTAGATTCGCCACTGGTGTGGAAACTATAGTTGGGAGAACTTTATGAGCGAGAATCCATTTACCGTGACTTTATGTGCTCCGGTGTTGCATGGTGGGATGTTGTATTTTGTGGACATGAAAGGAAATGTTGCAACCTTGGATGTTGATAGAGGTGCGTCCTCATGGATGGTATATACCACATGTCTTTCATTCCGTCGGCTTTGTAGCAAAATTTGAAAGCATTGGCTTTGTAGCAAAATCTGAAAGCATTTTTAATTCGAGATGGATGATGATGGTAAAGGGGGGTCATATTTTATGAAGGAGGAGAATGGTAAATGAGAGGCTGCTTTGTATGCAGTGTTTATAATACAAGATAATGAAAAAGTAGAATTATTTAGAGTACTGTTAGAGGAGAAGATGGATAGGAATTGGTGGGAGGATTTATGGGGGCGAGGTCACTGTATCTGAGACATGCATGTACAGTTGGACATTTTAGTCATTTCCCTGTTAAGGTTAATTTCGTATTTTTCCTTATCTTGAATTATATTTATATATTTGATCTTTAAAAAAATGGAATATAATTCCATAAACTTCTAAAATTTTGGGATACATAATCATAATTACCTAATATAGTACTCCCTCCGTCCCGGCTGAATTGTCCCGGTGACTTTGGGCACAATAACCAAGGAGTGTGAGTGTAAAGTAAGTTGAGTGGAATTAATATTTTATTGTTGAGTGTGAAAAAGTTGCCTTTTTAAGTAATGAGACAATTGAGGTGGGACGGACGAAAAAGGTAAGTGGGACAATTGAGGTGGGACGGAGGGAGTATTAAATTAATAGTAAGGAAGATTGAAACTCATAACAATGAAATCAAAAACATATTTCTTACACAAGTAGGAATCATTTCTCCTTTTTTTTCTTAGAACACTAACATCATAAGAGATGTCGCATAATATTAAAAGCGCGATGTGGGATTAAATTGGTAAAAAACAAAAAGTGGGTCTTACAAAGCCAGTGGAATTTTCCAAGAACCAATGAATCACTATTTATAATATTAACTATGACTAAGAATTAGTTATCCCTTCTTTAATCTAATAGCTATGATTAGTTATCTAAACTATTCTCCATCCATACATTAATATCTTCTAGAAAACCCTATAAATTTATTAAGGGAATACCCTTTAATATATCCTCAAGTTTACCTAATTAGGAAATTATGTCTCAGTCTAGCTTCTTCAGATAAATATATTCTAATGTTTCAACGTGTTATGTAAAAATGTCCTCTATCATTAACAGTGTTAATTTTACACTGACTCACACGTTAAAAATCTGTGTTGTTGACTCATTCATTAAGATCTAAGTGTAAATGATATAAATTTATCTTGGCAAAAACTTGCGTTAGGCACGCCTAAACGGTTTAGGCGGGTTTTATCCATACCCAAATGGGTTCACCCATTCCAAATAGAGTTTATTAATCCACAATTAGAGTATATTAGATGAGTTTGACTTGGATTAATGGATAAAACCCGCCTAAATCGTTTGGACGTGCCTAACCTGAGACCTTTCCATTTATCTTTTTTATATTTTAATTAAAAACTTTAAAAAATAATATATTCAGATGTTTTTTCACCTCCTCTCGTCCTCGTCGTCCCATCCCCCCTCCCCCCGCTTTCATCCTCTCATCTCTTTCGTCATAGTTCTCCCTCCATTAAAATGTAAATAAATATTAGGTTAAAATCTACTTCAATTCAGATTCTTAATAAATTTACTATGTGGTTTTATTTTATTGACATATTGTTTGATTGAACTTCATTTGAGTTGTGGTTATATATAGATGGCTGGAGGAATGATGGAAAGAGGGGCAAAGGGTGAGTCGGTGACGAGGGAGGGCGAGAAAGAGAGTGAGGCAGGAGAGATACAATAATGGGGAAATGGACATCGAAAGAGATGGGAAAGGGGAAGAGGGGAGAGGAAGGGATAATGAAAGAGATGAACGGAGGGGAAAGGGAGAGAAGAAGAGTGGGGGAGGGTGGAAATTTCTTAAAATTATAAAATAAAACCAATATAATTTACATGTAGATATTTAATGTATGAGTCAACAAATCTATACAAATATATGGACATTTAACGTATGAATCAGCATGAGATTAACATCGATAATAACAGATGACATTTTAACATAACGGAATGAAACATTGATGTATATTAATTTCACTTTAAAAAAAAAAAAAAAGAAACTGGAACAAAATTTCTTATTTAAATAAACTTGGGGATATATTACAGGGTTTTCCCAATTTATTAGAATATGCTTCTAGAAATGGGGCTAATAAAATCTATGGTTGAACTAAGATTAATAACTAAAATAATGTAAGACGAATATCAATCTTAAATCAAGTTCTATTAATATATTGAATATTTTAGAGATAATATCTTCTTAAATTACGTTCTTAGAATCATACTTAGGTTTCTAATTAATAAACCCCATAAATCAATTTAAGAGTAATAATGAATTAACAGAATAAAACTTATGTTTCTAAATAAACCCCATAAATCAAGTTATAAGGAATAATGAGTTAATAGTATATTATTAGTCTCATAGAGCTAACACAATTTTAATATTCATTTATACATTTATTTATTATTTGAAGTAAATAAAATGTACGTATAAACTAAGAATACATTTTAATTTGAGGTTCGAGATCTCAAATGGCACGTGAGCATGCAATATGCTCCGATTCACTAGTTTAAATTGTAGGGTTGTAATTGAGCCGAGTAGTGTCGTACTTAAGTTTGACTCATTTAGTATCGAGTCAAGCTTCGAGCTTTTTTGTCAAACATTTTGAGGTTCACAAATTTTATCGAACCTTAATCGAGTCTAAACGAACTTTCTAAATTTGGAATATATTTAAAATATCCATTATTATTTAGAAAGAAAAAATTATTTATTTCATATTCTTGCTCAAATTTTAAATTTTCTCATAATTAGAAAGACTTGTGATTATTGTTACTCTTAGTTCATGAAAGATATTACTTTTGCAAAATTAATTATTTTATATCTCTTACTAATTTTAGCTAATGAGCTTGCTCACGAGTCAAATATTATTATTCTCAAGTTTGGTTCGTTTAATAAATTAACAAGCTTCTCTAAACGAGCTTTTAGCGAATCGAGATCCAAGTAGCTCACGAACAGTTTCACTCATTTACACACCCCTAATAAATTGGTTTACAATAAATTTTTTATTAATAAAAATACCTAAAACATGATTTTTTTTTAGTATATATATAAAACCTGAAGAAAGAAAAAAAATGGAGGATGATATAGAGAATTATGAAATGAAGAATGACAAGCAAAAAGTGAATTTTTTTTTCCCCAATTTAACAACACGTACATTTCATCCCATAATTTATTATCCCTAACTCTTCATGTAATTCAAATAATATTCTCAAGTGAGTTGTTAAAGCGTACATTACATCATACAATTTTATCTATAACTATTCACATAATTCCAATAAAATCATCAAAAGTGATCTTTAATTTCTCATTAATTCTATACTCAACCCTAAACCCTAATTAAGGAAACCGCAACCACCTACGTACTTTTATGCCTAACTACAACATATGCCTATTCAGATTTATAAATGACAATTTTAATTTTTAATTAACTAGCTAGTTAATTAGTATTTTTACGTGGAAGTCATATCACAAATTCTTATTATTTTTATTGATTTAGTTTTATCTCATAATTATTGCTCGCTTGATGCAATTATTTTGTCCATGTTACTTTTTAGGGTGTCCTATTTATATGGTCTCATATTTAAATTTAATACTATTATTTTTTATACTTAATATACCCTTGAACTTGAATAATCATAACAGTTAATAAAATTCTATTGTAGTAATAGACTAATAGTTATTACTAAGTAAGGGTAATTCAAGAAGTCTGTTTAAAAATATAAGCATCATAATGATTTTTTGATATCTGTGCAAGATAAAACTGGATCAAATAATTGGAATGGAAGGAATAATTATGATACATGAATAATATAATTTAGTTTTTTTTTATTGATAATTTTTTTTAGAATTGATTATCCATAATAAGGATTTATAAGTTTTGTTTATGATCTGAATTCTTTGCAATAAATATTAATTTCTTCATGCATAATAAGTGCATGGGAAATAAACCAATGGTAGTAGCCTAATATGTCAGATATTTTTATAAAAATCTTGAAAATTAGGCCTCGAGATTATTCTTTTTTTTTTAAATTTATTTATTTTGAGTATAAAGATATATAGTAATAATCCATCATTTTTTACTATGTAAAAAAAAAAAAACAATTCTCCTGCCATTTAAAAAACAAATTTGCTCATTCTCTTATCTCATAAATTGAGAGCATGGAAGCACTGTAAAGATCAATTACTATAAAGAGAGAAGTTAGAAGGAAAAGAAGAAAAAATATATGGAGAGACGCATGGAGAAGCAGAAGGCATATATTGCAGCAATATTGATACAGTGCAGCTTTGCAGGGATGATGGTGTTGTCTAAGGCTGCTATTTCTTCAGGCATGAAGCCTTCTGTATTCGTCGCGTATCGGCAGGCTTTCGCCACCGTTGCCTTGCTTCCCTTCACTTTCTTCTTCTCCAGGTTTCATTTCTGAAGCCTGCTCAAATTAATTTATGTCTTCTTTTTTTCTTTTTTTATGATGAGGGTGATTGCAAGCTCTTTTGCAGTTGCAATCGCATTATCAAATGGTTTTCGTTTTTGATTTCTTTTTCTACATTTATTGATGTGCAGCAAAGATTGCCCTCTTACATGGACCGGATGCTGCAAGTTTTTCTTCGCTTCATTATATGGGTACGTATTAATATTATTACTTTGTTTTCATTTTTATTCATTTGTTATTACTTTGTCATGGTTGTAAAATTTGCTTAGGACTTAGTAGAGAGTGAGTAGAGCCTCTAGTTAGGGCTTAAATGATTTCAAAGTCGTATTAACTTACTTTTTATTATATTAAATATAAAAATATTAAAGAATAAAAAACTAAAATTTATAATTATAAATTTTTTTAAAAGCAAAAATAAAAATTTAGGCGCCCGACTGCACAACAATCCATTTAAAGCCTATTGTTGCAACAGAGAAATACATTAAAAAAAAATTACTGATAATTAAAAATATTCCAATTTAAAAAAAAATTCAAAATCTAATCCGAAGTGACCCAATCAAATAGTGTGATAATTTGATAGGCTTGATGAAACTCAAAGAATTTCCCCAATTATACCAATTGGCATTCATATTATTATTTTTAGCTTAATTCAATATTAAAGTCATGGTTTTTAATTACATTTTAAATTGTATTTTAAAAATATGCTCAAATATTGCAAATAGAAGATTAACATAATTGGATTTATTTAAAATAAAATTCCTTGTAAATTTATCAATTTAAACAAACAATTGAATATAGTTGACTCAAAATCTGGATTTTTTGTTCATGAGAAAGTGCAGGCTCGCATTGACCATGAATCTTAGTTTTGGTGGATTGGCATATGTTCCTGCAACAATCTCCGCAGCCGCGGTACCTATTAATCTACCGCTCGTCTTCATCATATCCGTTTTTTTTAGGTAATCAAGGATTCTGGACTTGATAATTAACTGAATAAACGAGTTTAATGGTGAGATTTAATGAAAACTGGCGTATAGGATTGAGAAGCTCGACATAACTCAGCGGCATGGAGTAGCGAAGACGGTGGGAACCATAGTTTGTCTGTGTGGAGCCATGGCTTTCACCTTCTTCAAAGGCCCCCCTATGTATACCGATTCAAGAAACAATAATCACGCACACCACTCGTTCGACGAAAAGACCCCTAAAAAGCAAGAATGGGTCAAAGGCTCTCTTCTCACCCTTGCATCCACGATATCTTATTCCACCTGGCTAACTCACCAGGTCTCCTTCTTCCAAATGTTTTTCATTATATTTCTCATTATTTGATGAATAAGAGATTATATTGATTTACTATGCATTATTCTGTCAAATATTATAAATCTTCAGGCTCAACTGTTGAAACAATATCCAGGAAAGTTGAGATTCACTATTCTGCAGAGCGGATTCAGTTGCTTAGCAGCCTCAGTTTATGCTGCTGCTACACAGAGGCATATATCCTCATGGAAGCTTGGATGGAATATTCAGCTTTTATCCATGGTCTACTCTGTATGTTGTTCAAGAAAACTCGGATTTATGACATCTTGATCACATACAAAATGCTTTTACCACCTCGTCAAGTAGTGAGCAATTGAAGATAGAATATATATAAACACTTGGTGGATCTAGTCAAGTGCTAGGGTGGGTTAAAAAATTTTCGGTTTTAATAACAGGACAGTATGATATCTTATGATATAATTCTCTTCATTGGTAAGTTATTAAGTCTGAGATTGAAGAAAAATAGGGTGTGAAGGGGCTGAGAGGCAAGATGAACCGAAAATCCTTTCTGTTTTAGTATTGATAATTTAGATTTTTATAGAAGAGTGAGATTAGTTTTGATAAATAAATTTCTATATATTTTTTATTATTGCTATGAGTTGATTTTTAACTTAGTAACGTAATTTTTCGTTACGAAAATATTCAATGAAACCCCCTACGAATCATCCGCCTTTATATATAAATATCAACATAATAAAATTACTTTAAATTTTGCAGGGTATAATTGTGACAGGAATGAGTTTTTGGCTGCAAGCTTGGGTAATCGAGAAGAAAGGCCCTATTTTTAGTGCCATTTTTGGGCCATTAGCGCTTGTCATTGCAGCAATCTTATCAGCTATTTTCCTTGAAGAAGTTCTTCACTGGGGCAGGTCACTATATAATATTTCTCCTCAATTTACTGCAAGATATAATATAATCAATTAATCACCATCACATATTTATTGACTAATATATTAATATATGGCAAAAACTTGCATTAGGCACGCCTAAATGGTTAAGGCGGGTTTTATCCATATTCAAATGAGTTTACCCATCCCAAATAGGATTTATTAATCACCAATTAGGGTATATTATATGGGTTTGGCTTTGATTAATGGATAAAATTCACCTAAACCGTTTAGGCATGCCTAACCTGAGACCTTCCCTTAATATATTCGTTTGATTATTTTATTTCTAAATATCCTCTTCTAGGCAATTCATGGATCAAATAAAATCTTTTTATTTTTATTATTGTTGTAGTTTGTTGGGATGTGGATTAGTGGTTGGTGGATTGTACATATTTCTGTGGGGAAGCAACCAAGAAGCCCAAATTAAAGCCCGAAAAGAATTGGATCATTCTACTAAGGAAACAAATATCGAGAGTAAGATTACATCAATATCAATCATTGAGGAGGATCTGCACAAAAATAGGATATCTACCTAATCGATTGTACTTTGTAGTTTAAAGATATTTTTCACTTTAAGTATCTAAGTAAGTGGGAGAGGTCCCTTTGCTCGGGGTGTAATGGTTAGAACATATTGTCTGTGACTCAGAGATCATATGTTCGAACTTCAGGGGAACATCTGGGTGTATAAGGGGTGCGTGTGTTTAAGATTAATATATTTTTATTAAAAAAGAAAAAAAAGTAAATAGGAGAGTAACATCGAATTTTCTCCAACTTTACAAAAGTAAGATATCCTCCTAATGGGTTGTAGTTTACCAATATTTCTTACTTTAAGCATCCACATAAGCGAGAGAGTAAAATCGAACTTTCTCCAACTTTAATTTAATGTTGTAACTCAATTCAGAAAAAGAGAAAATAGAATGCATACCTATCATTTTCTAATATAATCATCATTCTTGTGAAATCCCATATAACAAACTCATCTATGCTATTAATCCTTAATATAGATTCTTATTATTGAAGGATCAGTACTGATACATAAGCATATGTTGCCTATTATATACTATGATTAATAATGACTTTAACTTATTCATTTTTCAATTGTTAAAACCGAGTTATAAACTCAACATGATATACATAGTGTACTTGTAGAACAATTAGTTATAAATTAATTGGCTATACTATAATGTGCGAATAATTTGCTCATACCGAATATTCTCTTAATCAAATAATTTTCTTATGAATCAGATTATGAATTCATTTGATCATAACTGTATGTGTGATAAAGCAAGTAAACTGCACATGGAATTGTAAATTGTAATATACGTGGAATTTTATTTAATTTCATATAGTAGGTCAGGCATAAGGTGATCATAGCAAACTCACTCACGTCCGATGGTTATTGGTCTAAATTAAAAGGATATTTAATTTTCGATAATGTGAAAATTTTAAGTGACGCAAAGATTTGGTATTTGATTAAAACTAGAATTATACTCGTGCGTTGTACCAAAGTATTTTACTTTCCATGTTATAAGAGAATATAATTATTTTAAATTTATATTTTATCCAAATAATCTTAATGTTATATCTATTAATCCAATTTACTTTTGGCACATTTATTAATGTTTGTGAGTGTAGTGAAATTAATATTTTATTGATGTGAGGAGACTGAGGGAGTATATATTAAGAAAAATATTTTAATATTTAAAAACAATTCTATAAAGAATACTAATAATATAGTTATAAAATATAAATTTTAAACTGAAAGACTAGCTACACGTAAAGGAGAATAAATGGATTTTCGTATTTTGAGTAGCAAGATTGTGTTCAATAATAGAAGGGTATGTGAAAGAAATTGGAAAAGAGAAGTAAGCAATTTATATTTTTCAAATGTACAAAGCTGGCTGGTATACAATGGTTATGATGGTGTAAGATACTTTCTTCAGGTAGACTTCAGTTTGTCTAATCCATAGGCTCTCTGCAGCAGGCCAAAAGAAATCAGATAAATATCAACACTAATGAAACAAGACATATATATATAAATGACATCCTTCGCTCGGGGGTGTAGTAGTTATAGCACCTTGCCTGTGACTGAGAGGTCATAGGTTCGAGCTCCCAGGGGATATCTGGGTGTGTGAGTGTGTGTGAGAGCTTAATATTAATGTACACTTATTAAAAAAATAAAAAAAATAAATGACTTACAAGAATATCATTGTTATGATCTAGCACTGGTATGAGCAAACAAATCAGGTTTTGCATGTCTTTCTTCAGCATCTCATCTTCTTCGCCTTTGGCCTTGAGAATGTCAACCAAAGTCCGGTTATCCGGCACCAGTTTCAGGGCCACCTGCAAAATTAATGACAACATTCATTCAATGAAAATGAAAAGTTTTTTAGTTTTTTTTTTTTTTTTTTGGCAATATTGTTAATGTTATTACTTTGTAGGCAGCAGAAGAGATCCATCCATGCCATGGTTTTAAGGTGGTGTTGTAAGACTCTTCCACTGCTTGCTCCATATTTCTTCCTAAATCCTTCACAAGCAGCTGTAACAATGCCACAGCAAAATCCAAAGACCTGCATATTGATGGAATTTATGACATTTTTTTACCTTTTTTTCAGTTAAGATTGTCTGAATATTGAAAAAAGTAAAATAAAATGTTAAAAAGGAGGGAAAATGTGGGAACCTGGTGAGCCAAACAAAGGCTTTGCTGCAGGTGGGACCTTTTCTTGCATTGCCTTCACTCACCTCTTTCTTCAAAATCTCAACCACATCCCAATATATTGATGGATCACATTCATGGAACTTCTCTAATCTCTATAATTAATCAAACATAAACTAATTTTTTTAAGGAACTAAAACAAGATTATTATATTCTAAGCTTGTATTCTATTAAGATGTGGGCTATAGCAAGAGAGCCATTATGCTCCGTAGAAAGAAAACTAAAAAGTCAGTGGTTGACAGAAATACCCTCATGGAGAATTCACTAGTATCAGTTAATTATTAGTAGTAAATAGTAGTAATAATACTAATACTAGCATAAAAGGAATTAAAGGCAGTGCCCAATGAGGATGAAAAGGTCATTTTACAAAGGTATTAAAGCTAGTTTGCGATGCAGACATTTTGTGGGGATCAGTGCGTGTGTTTTACACACAGTGAGAGTGACAAAGTTTTTGCAGGCGTAGAGATTTAACGTGAAGACTTTGTTTCCCATACGTTTTTTACAACTGAAAATAAATAATAATAATAATTAATTACCTCAATATTTTGGTGAATATTTTGTCTCATCACAGTCATCGTTGGCCCTATCTTATCTGCAAAACAATTCGTCCACGCCAGCAATTCCAAAGAATTTAAAAAAAAACGAACTATCATACTTGTGTGCGTGAGAGAGAGAGAGAAACCAACCAAGAACTTGACCGAGCAGACTGCAGAGAGAGAGAAAGGGCTTGAGGGGAATATGAGCATTAATCTGAACAGCATCATCAGCGGCGGCGGCGTCAGCCACCACGCCAGTTTTGAGGCTGACCGCAAGTAGGGACACTTCCTCAATGGCTGACCTGATCTCCGATGTCACCATCTCCACCTCTCTCCGCCGCTTCATCTCTCACAACACCAGATTTCTGAAGCCCCACAACATAATATATATATATATATATATATATATATATATATATACATACTCCCGACGTATAGGGAGTTGTTTATAATCAACTCAGAAGATTCTTTTCGAGATAAATTATTGTAAGCTGGGAATTTCTTTACAATTTTTGTTTGTTTAATGAAATAATAAATATTGCAGTATATTAAAGTAGATTGCTTGTAGTTATTACAGAATTAAATTGATGGTGACCACTAAATTTCACCACGTATTCAGTGACGGATCCAGAAAATTTCTTTGAGGGTGGCCGAAAATTTTTTTTTTGGCCTCCACTCGACTTCAATTCCTTCGTATCATATTTTTTTCTTATTTTCATCCATTTTTTCTTGTTTGCGAGGGGGGCTAGTCTAGAAAATTTCGGATCACAATACTATAAAAATGGAAAAAAATTCCGGCTGGGGCCCCCCCAGCCTTAATGTAGATCCGTCCATGCTCGTATTTATCCAACAGGCAGACAGACAATGCATGTCTGCAACTACACTGCCAGTTTTAATTTTTACATTTTCTGCAATTTTTATAAAGTTATTACTCTTTCTCCGTTCCATATGAATTGTCCACTTTATTTTTGGCACAATAATCAATGCGTCCGTCCTATATGAATTGTCTACTTTGCTTTTGGCACAATAATCAATACGAGTAGAGATAGAGGAAATTAATATTTTATTAGTGAGTGGGTATTATTCTTCCATTTTAAGTAAGTGGACAATTAAATGAGACGGATAAAAAAGAAAAGATGGACAATTGAAGTGGGACGGAGGGAGTATTTAGTTTTCATCAAAAAGAAATTCGATACCATTTGGTAATTGTCGGGAATGGGGCTCATTTAGGCCGAATCTACAATTGAGGAGCACTATAATCTTATCCCATAGAGTTCTTAATAGAATTGTAAATAATCCAAACTGTTAGCGAATAATTTAAAAATTGATTCGATAAAAATTCATTTATTAAACGAAACGAATTTAAGCTTCGTAATATTTGACTCATTAGCTAAAATTATTAAAAGAAATATAAAATAATTAATTTTATATAAGTAATATTTTCAAAATTTAATAGTCATAACAATGATAGAAAAGTTGAATATGAGAATGAGTATGATATTAAATTTGGTATAAGTAATATTTACTTTCAAAATAATGATAAACATTTTTACTATATTCTAAATTTAGAAAGTTCGTTTAGACTCGATTAAAATTTGATTAAGTCTATAAACTTCAAAATATTCGTTTAAAAAGTTCGAAGTTCGACTCGATATTAAATAAGTCAAACATCAGCACAACACTACTCAATTCGATTTGATTATACTCTTTTAACTCTGGATATAAGTTTAATAAAGAAAAGTTGAAATGATGAATTAATTATCATACTGTGCCAGGAAATACAATTAGTTTAATTGCAATGGAATCTTTTTACTTTCACCAAACAATTCGAATTACGACCACATAACCTCCCCTGAGAAATGTCGTCATATTTTGGACACAAATTTGAAAAATGTTGCATCGATGGGGCACATCTCATGCCATCCATATAATATATTATATAATTTAAATCATAATTAATTATAGTATTAAATCCACAACTATACTGTACAAAACTACCTACCTTAATTTCATTTTGATTTTCCACAAAATCCCTATTACTAATTTTCAATTAATTTATTTTATATATATAATGCATAGTATTGTTTCAGATTGTAGCTTTTAAATAAATCTAATTACAAATTATCAATCCGAGTGATTTTTACACTTGAAATTGTTGTGAACGATGACAATACTAGTGGTTAAAGTACTTTTTCTGTGACTGAGAGGTCACAGGTTCGAGCTCTCAGGGGGACATCTGGGTGTGTGAGTGTGTGTGAGTTTGAGATTAATGTAGACTTTTCAAAAAAAAATTGAAAAAAAAAATACATGTGGTATTTATATAAAATCCTACGAGGTGCAAAAAATCTAAAATACCCCGTACCATACCGCAGGGCTCTGCCCTCCGCTCGCCTCTCGCTTGCTCCATACCGCGGGGCTCTGCCCTCCGCTACGCTCCGCTACGCTCCGCTCGCCTCTCGCTTGCTCCGCAGGTATCTGCCTGCCCCCTTCCTTGTTGATATATGAACCACATCAACAGAAATTTTATACTCCCTCCGTCCCGGCTGAATTGTCCCCGTGACTTTGGGCACAATAACAAAGGAGTGTGAGTGTAAAGTAAGTTGAGTGTAATTAATATTTTATTGTTGAGTGTAAAAAAATTGCCTTTTTAAGTAATGTGACAATTGAGGTGGGACGAAGGGAGTAGTTCCCTTGTGATATTCTTATAAGTGCATTAATCCAAGAGATTTTTCAAATCACACGATGAAATAATTTTATTTTCAGAAATTGAATATTGTATATTCCGTTCATATTAATCATCAATTAAGTATAACCATCAATGCTACTATGGAATAATCTTCTGCCTGAGTTTATGATTTTGATTATTGTAGGATGATTATGTATATGTTTCTAAGATCTTAATTAACTAGATTAATTATAAATTTCATTTCATTAGAGTATCTAATAGAAGTTCTTACTATATTTCAAAATCGCTCATTTCCAAGTGAAAAAAAAATAACGAAAGCAAGTTTAGCACATTAATTATACCATAAAAGTATAGGGGTGAATCAAATAAAAATAATTTTTATGATGAGAAATAAGAATAAATCTTAACCTTTCAAATTTTAAATCTAACTTTCAAGAGTTGATTAATTTTATGTCATTTTAGTTTAATTTATATGCATTATATGATAATTAAAATTTTTCCTTCATTTTAACTAATATTATATGCATTATAAAACTATCATATATGAATTATATTAAAAAAAAGTTATGTATTTATGCATTATTTGTTTCCTACCGCATTTTATGCACAATTTTATTCATTTTACGAAAATAAATAAATTACATATAAACCATACTAAAATGCATATACATGACTTCTTCGCATTTCTCATTCTCACCTGATTAAGTCTCTATATATATCCGATGAGAAAAATCATTCCTTGAGAATAAATACTTCAAGCAACGTGCTAAACATAATAATCAAGCTTCTCTCACTTTCTTACGAGAGAATTTCTTCATATATATCTATATATATATATATAATAAAATACGTACTTCCGCCGGGCGGTATCTGCTGACATACGTACCTTCTCCCCGGTATTGTCAAAATATATATAATAATAATTTGTTCCTGATGCCCAGATTAAGGATAAGCTTCTACTAGTATATATTATCTATTGCTTGCTAAATTTCATTGACTTGGAAAATATAAATGAAGCACATAAGAATTATTATATATATGCATATATATTTGCGCCGATGGCATCTGGCAAATAAAAGTCAGCCATGTAGTTTTCCATCTCTTAAATTAAATTAATCACGGCTGAGAAGTAGATATATATATATATGAACATGGAGATTCTCCCACATATTTAATTGGGTTTAAACCAATTAAACAAGACTTTCACCCGGAATCTTAAGAAATTAATCATCAACTTAGGAAAAAAAAAACAGGATTATTCGTTGACATAAAATAACTTTACATCATCTAACTGTGTAGTGTGTGGCTCTAATATCAACATCTTCACAAATTAAATGATATTGTGGTCTTTTTAACTTATTGAAAAGCATATATGCACAAAGAGAAGAGATCATATGTTAATAGATTAAAATATGCTAAACGAGAATAATTGTGAACTATTAGATTAGATGTGATGGACAGTTATGATAATTATTTTTTTTATTATTACTATTTTTTAATTATTGCATATGGGTAAATTAGAGAATTTAAATGTTGCAGTTATTTAATAATCATAAATATGAAAAATCTCAGCCTTAGATTTCATCAAAATCAATGGATGAAAATCATTTCTATTTAACATATTTAATATTTTAGTATGAGATCCAATTTCTATGCACAAATATTATAAACACACGACACACTTATATCATATTTGTATCATGATTGTAAAAATCAAGCTTGGGCGGCCTCTATCCAACCCAAAAACTAGTTAATTGACTCTGATTGGCGGTTTTAATTGTTCAGCGTCTAAGCGGCACTTAGATGGGTGATTACGCTGGATAGGTGTATCCTAGTTGGCCTAGACAAGATTTTTTAAATTTTTTTAGAAAAAATAATAATAGTCTTTACAATTTATATATATATATATATATATATATATATATATATATATATATATATAATATAAAAAATAATAAATTAATTTACCGCTACCTAAAAACAATGTAAGCCTTAACTAGAACCTAGCAATTTTTACAACCTTAATTCATAATATATATATATAATTAATTAACGCGAGAAATAAGAATAGTTCATTTTCCTTTATTTACTTATATTTTTTATACATTTACAACATTTATAAAATATTAAAATGACTTCAATGCAGATAAGTGAACAAAAAATATAGGTAAATGAAGAAAAAATGACCTATTCTCATTTCTATTTGTTGGTCCCGGATATCAGGGTATACTTTGGCAGCGGAAAATGTGTAAGTTCGTTTCTTACGCTCTGCTGGTTACTCAGCTGACTGGGACCTTGTCAGCTGGTAAGTCAACTGGCAACTGAGTATTCAGCTGACTGGCAACTGGCTGGTCAGCTGATGACTCAGGACTTAGAAAATTTTAGGTCGTCTTTGCACAATTATATCAGTTTTCAGATATACTCCAGTAATCAGTTACTGGGTTTTAAATCAGTATGAAAATGCAGAAAGCTGATAAAAGACAAAGGATTTTATAGTGGTTCGATCAACTGATCTACGTCCACTCTCCAGTCGATGCACTGGAAATTCACTAAGAAGAGTAATCCGGTACAAAGTATCCTACGATCTATCTCCAGCTGGTAGATGCCTCGTCTACCAGTCCACTGGATCAACCGCTCCCGGTCCTTGTCCTTCTTCAACTCTTGTCAGCTGGATGGAGTGCGAGCACGTCACTTCAACCTCCACCGGTACCACTGACGACGTGGGTGTTTAGTTCTCCCAAGAACTTGACTCTTGCTGGCGGCAAAACTGCCCGTAATAACTCTGGAGCTGGCTGGCTCTAGAGCTGCTGTGAACTCCCTCAGAAAGAGAAAGAACACCAAAGAGATCAATAACTCTCAAGCTAGAAGCTTGGAGTCTCGTGTTCGAATAATCGACACACGGAGTAGCTTTAAGAAAAGCCTCGAAAGACTGCTTGTTCGCTGATATGAATGCGTTAGAGCTTTCGGTAGTTGAGCGTTCAAAGAAGAGTATCAAGAGTTTCAAGAGATTCAAGAGTATTGAATGCTGTTGGATCTCACGTATTTATAGACGTGAGATTCAGATTCAAATACTAGCCGTTGCACACATCCGGAATGGTCTTCGTCCTCGCATGTCCTTCTGCAGACGGCAGGTAGGAATTTCCGGAAAGCGCCATATCTTTGACCGCCTTTTCTGACACAGATCTCTTTGTGTCAGAACGGCACTATTCGTCAGTACGAGGAATCGGAACTGGTAGTCTTGAACTGATAGACTTTAAGGCATCCTCCTTAAAGTCATACACTGTCAGTTAATTCCTCAGACGAATCTCCTTGTTGTCTCTAAGTCTTCGGGAGAGCGAATCTTCAATTCTGCTGATAACCTCCGACTGGTAGATCATACTGGTGATCCTGTGCTGGCAGTCTCTGCTGGTGACTTTCCTTAGCACAATCAAGGTCTACCAATTCGTCTGATGTTATCTCTTGGCATCTCCCGTGACTGGTGGCTTCACCGCTGGTGAATAGTGTCAGCCAGAACACATATTCTGCTGGTGAGATTTCTCAGCCTCCTGCTGATGAAAACCTTCCCAACTGGTGAACAGTAACCAGTCAATAGCTCCACTCATGCTGATGAACAGTGTCAGCACGAGTCTTGGTCAGTCGCTTGCTGGTGAGACTTCTCTCAACTGGTAAGCACATCTCATGCTGGTAAACAGTAGCCAGCATGAGTCTTGATCAGCTGCGACTTACAACTCAAAATACCTATACAGGACTTTATATTTGAGACTAGAGCTATTCTAGAGACAAACTGACACTGGTTGGACTTAGGGTTTGATCCACCAAAACACTTAAACACCAGAACTAAGATCTAATCTATCAACTGGGGAAGGGAACCTTAGACAATTTTCCCAACACTATTTAAAATATATTATTTTTTTATATATATTATGCTTAAAAAGTCACTTATGTTTAGTGCTCAAAATTATTATTATTATTATTATTATTATTATTATTTAACATCAACTTTACTTTTCGAATCGGATTGAATTCCTATATATGCAATCAATAAAAATGAGAACACATTTATGTTGATTGATTACAAATTACGAACCACTTCGATGAATTAGCATTTTCTTGAAATGATATATATAAATGAGATGCCGTACATCTCTGATAGAATATATTTCAAAATATATTTAGATATGCTTCCTAGATTTTATATATCTTGTATCTAGGGTTTTCTAGCTTACGTATATCTTTTGTACTCTATATATATTCATCAATAAAACATTTTATTTCTTGCGGAAAACCCTATCATGGTATCAGCCTATTAACGATCCCACCCTCCCTCCTTTCTCTCCAATCGGCCCTCCCTTCCTCTCTCTCACGTCGCCAGTTATGGCTGCCGATCCTCTCCCTCTCTCAACCCTCATTCACATGGTCATGATCAAATTATCGTCGTCCAATTTTCTTCTGTGGAGATCGCAACTCATACCCCTGCTCACGTGTCAGGGATTAATGAAATACGTAGATGGCTCATCACCACCGCCGCCTGCCACCCTCTCTTCGCCGAACCGGACCGTCATCCCCAATCCGGCGCTTTCGGAATGGCAAACTCAAGACCAACGTCTTCTTTGCCTACTGCTCTCTACGTTATCCGAAGAGGCGATGGCTGAAGTGTTGGGCTGCTCCACATCTCGTGCCGTCTGGCTTGCCTTGGATTCGGCCTTCAGCAACAAGTCCAAAACACGTGAACTCCGACTCAAGGACGATCTTCAACTCATTAAACGAGGCTCGCGCACGGTCACAGAATACGGTCGGGATTTCAAGGCCATCTGCGACCAGTCAGCCGCCATCGGACGTCCAGTCGATGATACAGACAAAGCCCACTGGTTCCTTCGTGGTCTTGGCTCGTCGTTCGCCTCCTTCTCTGTCGCTCAGATGGCTCTCATCACTCTCCCCTCCTTTCGTGACTTGCTGACCAAGGCGGAAAATTTTGCCTTGTTTCAGGATTCGATGGAGAACAATCCCTCATCTCAAGTTGCCTTCTATGGGCAGCCGCAATCATCCACGTCGCCTCGCCCCAGCAACAACGACCGCCCTGCCTCTAACAACAACAATTCGCGCAACAACCAGCGCCGTCGGGGCAAAGGCAAGAACAACCAGCGTCGATCTCCGCATTGCCAGATCTACCGACAGGATGGTCACTATGCAAATGTTTGTCCTGATCGATATTCAAGGTCCACGCCGGCAAACATTGCCGAGGCTTTCAACGCCAACTACTCTATCTCTCCGGCCTCTTCCTCCGACTGGTTCTTGGACATAGGTGCTTCAGCCCATATGACTCATGATGACTCGGTTCTCGACACATCTCAGCCATATTCTGGTTCGGATCGTGTTATTGTTGGTAATGGTGCACATCTTTCGATTTCTCGTATTGGTCGTTCTGCTATTTCTAATTCTCTCAACTTATTTCTGGTTGTTCCGTCTCTCACGAAGAACTTACTCTCTGTTAGTAAGCTCACCAATGATTATCCGGTTGATATATTATTTTCTGATCGCTGTTTTACTATCCAGAATCGTCACAGCAAGGCCGTCCTTGCCAGCGGTCATCGTAGTGCTGGTCTTTACATTCTAGAGCATGTGCAGCCGACTTTTATCTCTCAGCTTAAGTCTAATCACCTGCGTGCATCATTTGAGCTTTGGCATAGTAGATTAGGTCATGTTTCCTTTGATTCCATTACTTTGCTTAGTAAACAAGGTCATATCTTTGTTACGTCTTGTTTACCTAGGCCTGGCATTTGTTCTTTCTGTCAAACTGCAAAGAGTTCTCGTTTACCATTTACTTTGAATGAAAAACGATCGACTTCTGTTTTGGATTTAATTCATTGTGATTTATGGGGACCTGCACCTGTTTTATCTACTAGCTCTTTTCGATATTATGTTATTTTCATTGACGACTTCAGCAGATTCACATGGTTTTATCCACTGGCTCGAAAATCAGATTTTTTTCTGTTTTACAATCTTTTACGACTTTCGTGGAAAATCAATTCTCTCGCTCAGTCAAAATATTTCAGAGTGATGGTGGATCAGAATTTACCAACAATGCCGTCCAGCAATTCTTTCAAGCCAAGGGCATTCTCCACCGACGATCATGTCCATATACACCTTCTCAGAATGGTAGAGCTGAACGCAAACATCGACACATCACAGAGACGGGACTAGCACTCCTCTTCCAGTCGCACCTTCCCATGCCGATGTGGGTCGATGCCTTTTCTACGGCGACTTATATAATCAACCGCACGCCATCCTCTATTCTAGGTGATCTTTCCCCATTTCAGGTTTTATTTGGTTCTGCTCCAAACTTCGCCCAGTTTCATCCGTTTGGGTGTCGGGTTTTTCCTTACCTTCGTGATTATGCAGCAAACAAGTTCTCTCCGCGGAGTATTGCGTGTATTTTCATTGGTTTTTCCTCTCAGCACAAGGGTTTTTGGTGTTATGATCCATCCACTTCACGAGTCTATGTCACACGGCATGCTCGGTTTGACGAGCTCTTATTTCCCATGGCCGGCTCTCATTGCGGCTCGTCTCCGGCACTATTAGATGTTTCCATATTTCTCGAACCATCTATTATGCAGCAGCACGTCGATCCTCCAAAATCGCCAGCGCCGCCGCCTCCTCGTCGTCCATGCACCTTATGCCCAGCTGCTTCGCTTGAGCCATCACCAGCGCCCGTTCAGGCACACGCTCCCACGCAACCGCCGGCTCAGCATGTTCAGCCTGCACTGCCTCCGGATCCTCCTATTCATCCGATGGTTACTCGCGCCCGGGCAGGGATCTTCAAGCCGCGTCATCTCGCGTACTACGCAAACACTGCCCTACATCATGCCCTTATTGCAACGTCCGAGCCAAAAGGATTCAAATCAGCTACTAAGAGTCCTCTTTGGTTCGCTGCCATGTCCGAGGAGATGGCCGCATTACATAAGAATCAGACTTGGGACTTGGTACCGGCTCCACCAGACTGCAACATCGTCGGCTCTAAATGGGTATTTCGCACGAAGTATCGCTCCGACGGAAGCATTGATCGCCATAAGGCGAGGCTAGTCGCTCAAGGGTTTTCTCAAATCCCTGGTCTCGATTTTTCACATACCTTCAGTCCGGTTGTCAAAGCTACTACTATTTGGGTCATGATTTCTCTCGCCGTTATACATAATTGGCCCCTCCATCAGCTTGACGTCAAGAATGCATTCCTCAACGGTCTTCTTACTTCGCCTGTCTTTATGCGCCAACCTCCAGGGTTTGTTGACCCCCGTTATCCGAATCATGTTTGTCGTCTGAAGAAGGCACTATTCGGGCTCAAACAAGCACCACGTGCGTGGTTTCAACGTCTAAGCTCGTTTCTTCTATCCACGGGATTCAAGTGCAGCAAATCGGATACATCTCTATTTATTTACTTGCATGGGTCAGTTCGGCTATATCTTCTAGTATACGTCGATGACATTATTCTCACCGGTAGCAGCTCATCGCATATCTCGACGTTTATTGCTCGGCTTCACTCAGAATTTGCTATCAAAGACATCGGCAAGCTCAGCTACTTTCTAGGGTTTGAAGTCACATATTTAAAGGATGGTCTTCTTCTATCACAAGCCAAGTACACACGGGATATCGTCGCCCGTACGGATCTTCTAGAAGCTAAACTAGTCGGGACACCGCTTCCGCACGGCCTCACACTTTCCCAAGACGGCGATCCATTCTCCGACATTACTCTCTACAGATCCATCGTCGGCGCCCTACAATACTTAACAATCACTCGCCCGGACATCTCTTTCGCCGTTAACTTGGCTAGTCAATTCCTCCAAGCACCTACAGTTGAGCATTTCCAATGTGTCAAGAGAATCCTCCGCTACGTCAAGGGAACTCTCTCGCATGGCCTCCTATTTTCCAGGCGTGCCTCTTGCGACTTGACTGCCTATTCCGATACATATTGGGCGCGTTGTGTCGACACCCGGCGTTCCACATATGGCTATGCTATTTATTTAGTTGGTAACTTGGTTTCTTGGAGTGTGAAGAAACAACCAACCGTCGCTCGATCTAGCTGTGAATCCGAGTACCGCGCTATGGCGAATACAGCTGCTGAAGTAGTTTGGCTTTCCTCACTTTTACGTAAATTGGACATTCCCCTTGCACGGCCACCTCGTCTATTTTGTGATAACAAAAGCTCGATCTTTTTAACTCAAAATCCTGTGGCTCACAAGCGCGCGAAACACATCGACATCGACTATCATTTTGTGCGCGAATTGATCCAGGCCGGAAACTTGGTTACAGACTTCGTCCCGACAGATCTTTAGATTGCCGACATCTTCACTAAAGCTCTCCCTCGGCCCTTATTCGAATTATTTCGGGACAAGCTTCAACTCACGTCAATTCCGGACGTTTCGCTTGAGGGGGGATGATAAAATATATTTCAAAATATATTTTAGATATGCTTCCTAGATTTTATATATCTTGTATCTAGGGTTTTCTAGCTTACGTATATCTTTTGTACTCTATATATATTCATCAATAAAGCATTTTATTTCTTGCGGAAAACCCTATCAATCATAGCCAAAAAAAATATATATATATACAAAAAATGTCTGCCTAAACCCCAGCACATGCGCTGCTACAACAATTGCATTCTAACTTATCCGAATTGCAGCTATACTTAAACAAAACAATCATGAATTTATTGGATTGAAAACTCTACTCTGTCGGAATATTCATTCTTGTACATGCATCTTCTAATTAATATTTTTTATTTTTATTTGAGTTTCAATTTTACGGGACGCATATTCATAGTGTATAGTTTTTTTTTTTTTTAATTTTTTGTAATTTTTATTTTTAAGTAAACCTTCAAGCCTTGGACCACAAAGAAAAAACTAAACGTTTAGAAAGCAATGTCATGTCGTGAAGTACGATAAATTGTGTAAAAATGTTGTGGCTAGATCTAATATAAATATTTTATAATACATACAATTTCTCAATATATAGTAACAGTTTTGGATGGGAATATTATGAAATTAAAGGACTAATTAAATCTTATGCATGTATATTTACTGGTGAACTAGACAAAGTAACTAGCTAATATAATCCAACTTGTTATCACATTCATGCACCTATCAAGAGAGAACAAGATTCATAATGATATCAAAAGATTGGTGCAGTACGTACGGTGCATTCACGAATCATAATCAATATATATACATATATATATATATATATATAATTTATATTCTAAAATACAAAAATGTATATGTATTATTGGCTCATAAATTCACAATGAGCTTTGTTTTTGGGGTGGCATAATTTGGCTTTGAGAGGATATCCAAGCATATCCTTAATTTTCTTGCTGCGGTTTATGAGGGAGTTGATGGTGATTTTCTTGTCATGACATGTTGCTACGTCTTAACCATTTATATATTTAGATGCTTGATGTTGAGGATTCCTTATACTAGTTATTGTCTGCAATGTCTTAAGATGAATGTTTTACAAGGTGATAAAATTTAGTGTCCTTATCCCAACAATGTTAGTGTTAAAGTATAGTAGAGTTTGGCATAACGTAATATAAAATTTAGAAATCCGGATTTATTTCTAGATCTATGAGTGTCTTACGGCTAAAAATAGTTTCACTATTATAAACAAATTTACACAGTAAAACAAAATACACAAAAGAAAATTGAATTTTCTTGGCTTACTCAGCTTGAAGAAATTCAACAAAATTCTCTCAAAAACAATCAACACCAAACAACTCTTATACCGTAGGATTTACTCTATAGATTTCACTGCAATCTTGTTTGTTGATGGGTGAAATTTATCAAGTAATGTAAAAGCGAAGAAAAAATACTGAAGACAGAGAACCGTGTAATAATTTTATTAAAGAGAAAATATGAGAAATTCCAAGATCCCCTTTATAAAATTAATACCGGTATTTATAGGGGTGAGACCGTTGATTTATAACGAAAACAACTAGAGATAGTGGCATGAATGAGCCTTTCCTATTCAAATCTAATCAATTTTGTCAATTTCCGCCTAATCTGCCGCATTTTACTTGCCCTTTTCACCATGTCGGGCGCTTTGAGTGCTCATCAAATGGGCCGGTTCTGTTTGAGAAGCATCTTGACTAGTGATTTGAGTGGTTCTATTGTTGGTGTGGGTCATCAGACCGCTGGACTTGATTTTTCCCGTTCGATCACGTAGTGGGCCTGGAATAGGCTTGACCATTCTAGGGCGCAACATTTGTTGACCTCGTGTGGAGTTTGATACGTAAGGATGGGAGACCGATTGCTTGAAGAACTTTTCGTCGAAAATCTTATATGCCTTAAATCGCTCAAATTTTCTTCATGCTCGATTTTTCTCTTATTCACCAACTTGGAGTGCACGATTACAATTCTCACATTCTAGTCATGGCTATGCTTTCTTTCCACTTCCACTTGTTCCGTAGCACAAACTAGAAACACCCATAAAGCTCTTGTTGATATGGTTCATATATCAATAGTGACAATGGTACAGGGTATTTTAGATTTTTTGTACCTTGTAGGGTTTAATATAAATACTTGATGTATTTGTGTATTCGTTGTCATTCCAAATAATAAAAAGATCGAACTACTTCTCCTCCGTGGACGTAGGCACATTGCCGAACCACGTAAATCTTGTGTTATTTTAATTCTCGTTTACAATTCGTATGTTATTATTATCATCGTTCACAACAGCTCTCGTAGGTGGTGGTTTTGAATATGAAGGCACTCCTCTTATTTAGGACTAGAAAACCATAATATATAACAACTATGCATAATATGCACGCACGATTCCTGAAGAGTAAAGGAATTAGGATAAAAATTTTCTTCTCTAAAAAGGAATTAGTTATTCCATACAAGGCAAGGAAGGGTGAGCTTAACGGCATGCTGTCGGAGAAGGATGTTAAACTTTAAAAAGTAAAACACCGACACTGAAATAAGGAAATACAAACTCTTCAGATCTTTTGCCTTGGGGATTAAGGTTGAATTCCTTTCTTTTCTTTTCTTTTCTTTTTTTCTAAAGAAAAGTGTTAGCTGAAAACATGATGATGTGATGTTTAAACTATAAGGCTAAGCACAACAAATTTGTCATACACATTGGAGTAGTAGCAGAAAATCATGAGATCAATCTTCTTGAAAACTTGGCCTAAATGCAAATTCATCTCTAAAACATGATGATTAGTGATACTTACTGTCTTGATTGGCTGGGAGAAGCTGAGCCACTGAAGTTTGATAACAAAACATAATTTTTGTGGGCCTAATGCCTTTACTTGATAGAGATGCTGTGGATGAGTTGTGTGGGATGATGATGGTCCCTTTTCCACCCATAATGCTACTGTCATTAGGGTACTGCTACACAAGATCTTCTAGTTGGCCTGTCGCTTTCTACGTCGCTTTTGTTTACATACATTGCATGGAAAGTGAAAGCAACCACTCTTTTTGCAGGTCCCAGTTAGGAAAACTCAAATTGTTGGCCCAAACAAACACTCTTCTGTAAAGTTTTTCTTCTTCTTGAAATGACTGTTAAGACTTCTGTGATTAAAATTTGTGCAATCTCTAATGTCATTCCACCTAGAACTTGGCATGCAAGGAATCTTTACAATCATTATGAAACTAAAAAAGAATGAGTTTGAGCTACATGTATAGTAAGGTAGAACATGAAGTGGCTACTGTGAATGAAGAGGTGATACTATGAGAGGTTTAGTTGGCCTTGAAAAACTTGAACAATGATCAGCTGCTCTCGGGTTTGAGGCGGTTTCCTCTCTGATGGATCTTGGTTTCTCGAGCTCCTCGTGTGCATGCTTGATGCCTTCCAGCATAGCTATGACATCCCTCATTGTAGGTCTTTCATCAGGGCTGTGGTTCACACAGAGCAGAGCTATGCCGAGTACTTGAAGCATCTCCTCTGTCTGTGTGCTTGACAGCTGCAGAAGCTGTTGATCAACAACAGATGTGAAATCTCTGAGCTTAGTCCGAAGCTCTTCATAAACCCACGGAACAATGTGCTTTCGGTCTGGGATTCGGGGATCACTTGGTTCCATCCCTGTTAGCACCTCTAGGAGCACAATGCCGTAGCTATATACATCACTCTTCTCTGTGATCTTCAAGCTGTATCCATATTCTGCAAAGTTTAGCATTCCACCATGTCAGAAGATGGTATGAGTCAATGAGATAGATTAAACATTGCTTAAATGGGATAATGTACTTACCGGGAGCTATGTAACCGTATGATCCTGCAACAAAATCTGAAAATCTTGCAGAATCTGAAGGACTCATTAGCTTAGCTAGACCAAAATCCGCGAGAAAAGCCTCGAACGTTGGACCGACCAAGATGTTGTTGGTCTTAATGTCTCTATGAACAATAGGAGGGATGCAATCATGGTGAAGGTAAGCCAGACCTTGAGCAGCTCCCATGATGATATTGTACCTCGCATTCCAATCGAGACACATTTTCTTATCGTGGAGCAATCCTGCCAAACTCCCATTGCTAATGTAATCAAACAAGAGCAATCTGGTTTTCCCATTGTCACAACAACCTAGAAGCCTTACTATGTTCTTGTGCCTTATTATTCCTAGTGTGGAGACTTCTGCAGAAAACAAGTCCCTTTGTTGAATCTCATCACTCTTCTTTGGCCATAGCCTCTTCACAGCAATCACCTGCCTCGTGGGAGTCTCAACACGGTAAACAGTTCCCGAGCAGCCTCTTCCCACAATGTTTGGATCTGTAAGCTTTGTCACCACATCTTCTACTGAGAAGTTGAGCTTTTGAAATGGGGTGAATTCCCACTGAAGTCCCTTTTCTTCGTCGTTTTCCTTGTATGTCGCGCCTCGAGTTCTGTTATAGTACGTTGCTCCTGAAGTTACCACAATCAGAACTATGATGAAAATGAAGACACTGAGCAAAGTCAGATTTCTAATGTATTTCCTTCTGTGGATGT
Organism: Plectranthus barbatus; assembly: GCA_026898455.1. Classification (NCBI taxonomy): domain Eukaryota; kingdom Viridiplantae; phylum Streptophyta; class Magnoliopsida; order Lamiales; family Lamiaceae; genus Plectranthus; species Plectranthus barbatus. The sequence goes on along the minus strand of JAPKLW010000823.1, from coordinate 276,840 downwards.
CTTTACTAGGATAGCACTTGTTATTCACAAAACATAGCTCCTGGTTGCCAGAAAATGATTCATAAGGAAGGTTCTGAAAGAATTTAGTGTTCGGAACTGGACCTGAAAAATTGTTGTAGGAAACATTCAAAGAAACAAGATTATCCAGGTTGCTGAGGACTTGCAGGCTCCCTACCAAAAGGTTATGAGATAAATCCATGTTAGCAAGCTTTGAAAAAATCGAAAAGCTTTCTGGGATGGCTCCGGTTAGATGATTCGTACTCAAGTTTAATAGTATGTCTAACTCCTGCAGATGGCCAATCTCTTCTGGGATAGAGCTGCTGAGCCTGTTACAGCTCAAGTCAAGTAACTGCAAATCCTTACAAAGGCCGAGTGATCGAGGAATAGAACCTGAGAGATTGTTGCCACTCAGCACAAGTTTGTTCAGTGATGTGAGGTTGCCTATGCTTTCTGGGATGTTGCCTGAGATCTCATTCCTGGAAAGATCCAAGACGTTCAGCTCGAGAAGAGAGACAAAAGAAAGAGGGATCTCCCCTTGAAGCTTGTTCCCATGCAAATCAACCATTTCCAACTCTTTGCAGTTGCCTATATCTGGAGGGACTCTCCCAGAAAGCTGATTTGCAGACAGTTCAAGGAACCTGAGATTCTCCAGCCTCCCGATTTCTGAGGGAATCTCTCCATCTAACATGTTTGCTCCCAGACGCAGTCGGATCAAGCTGATGCAGTTTCCAATATCAGCTGGAATCCTACCAGAGAGTTTATTTGAAATCAGCAGCAGCTTAGTTAGATTCCTGAGATTGAAAAGATGCTTTGGGACTGGCCCTGTGAGGTAGTTGTTTGAAAGGTCTAGATCCTGAAGTTTCTTGCAATTCGATAGCTCTTTCGGTATATCTCCATGGAGATGATTCTGCCAGGCAAAGAATAGAGTGAGCTCTCTCAGTTGCCCAATGCTAGATGGAATCCCTCCAGAAAGGTTGTTGTTGTCCAACTCGAGCTGCATTAAGTTGGAGAAGTTGCCGATGTATTCTGGTATCTCCCCGGAGATATGATTGTCCGACAAAAGAAGCCCCTCCAGCATGACAAGATTTTGAAGAGAAGCAGGGATTTCTCCAGACAGAAAATTCAGTGAGAGATCTATTACTGTCAAGCTTGAGCAGTTTCCAAGGGCCCCGGGGATTGTTCCTCCGAGATTGTTCTGCCACAGTAACAATCTCTTGAGATTTTTTAGGCTGCCAATATCAGTTGGAATCTCACCAGAAACTTGGTTTTGATATATATAAAGGCTCTCTAAACTCGAGCAATTCCCCAACTCAGAAGGGATGGCACCAGTTAGGTGTGTTGTGTATACTGAAAGTGTCTTGAGATTCTTCAGAGCCCCTAAACTACGCGGAATGTGGCCAGTAACTCCAGTATCCGCGAGACCTATGAAACTTAGCCTTGTGCAGTTGGATAACTGAGCAGGAATATCTCCATCAACAAGGTTTCCACCAGCTCTGAAGATTTCAAGCTCTGTCAACTGGCCTACTTCTGCGGGGATTCTTCCAACGAGCTGGTTGTCGAAGAGCTCAAGCAGCTGCAGTCTGGTGCAGTTCCCTACCTCTCCCGGAATCACTCCCTCCAAGTAGTTAGAATTCAGAGACAGTTGCTGCAACTCTGCTAGTTTTCCTATCTCTGGTGGTATTCTCCCTGTCAGGCTATTGAAACTGAGGTCCAACGTGGCGAGGGACGAGCAGTTTCCCACCGAGGATGGGATCTCACCGGTGAGGTTACCATTTGAGAGTATGAGAACTGAAAGGAAGTTGAAGGATAAGACATGAATAGGAAATGTAGTGGGGAGATGGATGGATGTGATAGTGATCTCAGAGACAAATTCTTGGTTGGTACATTTGATGTAATCCCATTTACATGGAGTTTGGTCAGTAGATTTCCACGACGAGAAGGAAGCAGCAGAGGATGAGGAATTGAAAGTTGAAAGCCATGCCAAAAGAGACAGCCCTTCTTGGCTCAAAGCAGAAATTGTTGGAAATAGTAAGGATTTTATTAGAAACAATTGAAAAAAGGTAAGTACTCTGGTTGACATGATTCTTGTGTTGTTTTTCATCTCATTCTAGCAAGAATGCAGCAACTTGTCTCATGAATAATGAAATGATATCTCTATCATTGCCATTAATTTCTAGACCACCCGGTTTTTCGCATGTGTTTCTTGTTTCTCTCTTGCGTTGAATCAGAGAGGGAATGGATGGAAATGTTTAATGTTTCTGAATTCTACATATATATATCTGTTGCAGGTTATGCTATGGCCATTACAAGATAAGATATCTTCTACTACACATGCAAAGTACTAAAAAAAAAAAAAAAAAAATCTCTCCTGTCCACAAATATGCTGTCCCTACCTTGAGCCTTTTGCTGTAAAATTGTGACAAGACCTTCAACTTCTGATCCTGCATATCTTCTGCTCATTCGTTCATTAATCTGCAATTTGAAATCCAAATCTGTTGCTACCACAGTATGTCTGAATGCAGATTAGATGTGGATATCTTAGACCAACTACAACTAGGATGTTTCTTGATTCTTGATTCTTGATTAGTTCATGTAACTTTTGCTTAAGATCTTGATACAGTGAGGCTAAATGAGCCCAATTATGAGGTATGAGCCATGAAATTGATGATCCCAAAATCTGCTTCTTTTTTTGTGATAAAAGTTGGGTCTTCACCACCCCCATACATGAACCTGCCCAAGAAACCTTTGTTGTCACATTCTTTTAGTGTTTCTATGTATGCAATAATTGTTTTGGCTAAGATTATACAAAATCCCTTGTGTCTAAATAATTGTGTGTAGGAAATCTTTGTTTGATTTTTTGTGGCTCCAGTGGTGTTTAATGCAGACTTATTTCAAAGAATATTCCAAAATAGGGCCATGGGTTTGTTTGGAGTGATGGGAGGTGTGGGGCAATTGGCTTCCCCCCACCATGTGTACTCACACCCCAACTTTTTCTTTGTTGCTTTTCAATTTGGATTTTTTTTCTTGATATAGACTCTTCATTCCTCTTTACAGCTCTTCTAAAATGACTCTCAATGTTACATTGCTCCTTCTATGCATTTGCATACTAAGATTTTCTTACAAAATATACTCTATAATATGATTTTTAACATCTAATTATAAGAAACTAAACGAATAGTTGCATTGTTCTTCTTATCATAGTATTTAGAAGAATTGTCAATTCAGGTACTGAAAGATACTTTAATTACTAATTCATGAATCGAAATAAAATTGGACCTGATATTGAAGTCCTCAATTTAGAATTTTATAAGTTTCTGGATTTAAGATTGAGAATTTTTGAGATTTCTTTCCGATCGCGAATTGAGAATTCATCTTTTAGATTCTGGATTATTGATAATACTTCTTAAAAATATATGGTATAAGGATTCAAAAAAATTATAGTGGTTTAATACGAAATTTAAAACTCATGGATATGTCCAAATGGATAAGCAGGCCGAAATGATGACTGCCAATGGTATGGTATCTATGAAAGTAGGCCCATTATTCCTAAACCCAAATGATGAATCAGCCCATATTTTATGTAATCACTTTAAAAAATAATAACAATAGAACGCAATGATTTGAAACTTCGATCAAAATATCTCAAATCCATAACTTCTCGATTTTAGACAAGACGTTTTTACAACTATGGCCGAATGGAGGACACACCTTTTATTTTTATTTTTTTAAAAAAGAAGTTTACATTAATTTTAAACAAACATATTCAGATGTTCTATCGAAGTTCGAATTTATAATCTCTTAAATGTGGGTAAGGTGCTTCAATTATTACACTCCGAACAAAAGGACACACCTTTTTATCACCTTTCAAATCCTATCAAGGAGAGCTAAGCACATATTTGAAGGAGCGTCTTCGAGGGAATTCCTCGAAGTGCGAGTTCAGGATGATTCATGGAAATTCTTTGTGAGCTTGTCTCTTCTAATTGACTTGATGGTTTCAGGTTCGTGGGAGATTTTTTATGTCAGATAACAAAATTGTATTAAATTCAGACACAACTACCTAGCTGCAACTTGCACGAAGCAATTATGCAATAAATAAACCAAACCCTAAAATAGTAGCAAGGATGGTCCCTTGTTCTTCCCTGTTACTTCAACCATCCCAATTTCATTTCATTATTACCATTCTTTTCTTTTCTTACAGACCCATGCTCCACGTGCCTTTTTCATTCTCCTACAGGTAAAAATAAATTTACTCTTTTGACTTTTTGTTTCTACGATTTATGTGTGTGGAATTGCCAACTCTCCACAATTTCACTAGTTAATCAATTCATTACTCCATCCGTTCTAATTATTTGGTCCGGTTTATTATTTTAAGGTGTTTCTCTGATAATTTACAGTTACACCCTAAATAACTTTGAAAAATAAAATTATTAAATGTAATATTATAAAAACGAGAAGTTAATTAATGCTTTAAATAAGGATAATGTTGGAAGTTATGCTTATGCTTAGGAATATTGATTATGTGGCAGATGGGGCCCCTAATCCAGATTTCGAATTTTTTTTGAGATAACCCCCGCTTACGAATAAAAAGTAGTGGTCGAAGATAAGAAAAAACCAAATACGAGAGGCTGAGAATTTGGAGGAGCCAGAATTTTTTTCTTTTTCCATTTTACTAAACTTTGTATACATGCTCTATAACAAATTTTTGGATCCACCACTAATATGATCATTTTGTAAGAATTATTTGTTGCAAAGTTTAATTTATTTCTACATTTTTTTTTTCAAATCTGATTTCTAATATATTGCTATAAAACGTGACAAATCACAACACAAGTGATGTAGATGTCTTGTTTTTCTTCACCAATAAGGTGTTCTAAACAGTGACGACTTTGATGTCGGGTCATTTGAGGAAAATTAACATTCTTTTTCATATTTCGTTATTCAATAATATAAAACATGATATGAATTATAATATTATAGAAGATAGAGTGAGCTTGGGTTAAAAATATGAAATCAAAAAATGCGTTATATTTTTTACTTTTTATCTTTTGAATGTTTATAAAATATGATGCTATGTGCATACCTAAGATATTGAGCGTTTATTTAAGCTCTCAATTATTGCACTTTATTCTTAACAATGAATACCAATTTTTGTACTACCATAGCCGACCCTATATTATTCTCTCTCTCTCTCTCTCTCTCTCAGTGTCCTCACCTAATATCGTTAAGTACAATTAATTCCCATTACCATACCCTAATCTCTCAACTGGTTTTGGTCCCTTTTTTTTAATTACAAGAAGAAGCATTAATCTCGAAAGTTTTTATTTGCAATTTATATAATCAGTTCCTCAATGCTACATATATTGAGAATTAAATTTATATATCTATATATTGAGAATTAGAGTCACCTTTAAACGTATGATTTATCCCTCCGTTCCAATTATATCGTCAATTTTGATCTTGTACGTTTGTCAAAAAATATTAAATATTTATACAATTTCTAATATCACCCTTATTAAAAAAGGATGTAATTGTAAATTAGTACAGAAAAATAATATCAAATAAAAAAAAATTAAATCATATAAATTGAAATATACTAAAATAATAACATGAACAATATAATCGAAAAAGAGTCTGTTTATTTATTGACGGTAGAGATGGAATGATATCGGCTGAAAAGATTATAGGTTAGTGAAGTTATCAATATCTTGTATGTTGAATTTATTACTTATAAGCTTATTCATAATTTAATTTACTTTTCAAATGTAGGTTACAAGCTGTTGTACATTAACTCAAATTAAATGCGTTTCGATGAAGAGCGATTTTAAAATCTTCAAATAAATTGCAATTAGTAGTATGTCCATGTGCCATAATTGTGTGACACGTTCGAAAGAGCAAAATTTCATTATTTTCTCATAAACGTGTATAAATAATATAAATATATATATATAGACATCATTATATTTTGTCACTAGTCCCTTTCACAGAATTGTGACAGTTAACTTCCAAAAATCAAAAGAAGAAATCAAGAAGCCAAGGATTTGGATCTTGGGGTAAGAAAATTTCATAAATAATAAATAATAAATAATCCCCTATCTCAAGGAGTTGAATAAAAATCGTAGGCAGCAGAGAGATCGAAAGCGGCCCAATTCTCAGCCGCTAGATTTGCAGAGATTCTCAGCTGATCATCAATGTCATCCGCTGCGAACACCCCACACTCCTCCACCTGCGCCATCGGCTGCTGCGCCATATAATTCGCTGCACCAGTTGTACCTTCTGACCACAATACATGCTCGTCGCAAAGTACACCCTGCTGCAGCTCCAGCCCATTGCAATCCTCGTACACGAACTGCAGGCTACCCAAATCCTGACACGTGGACGACGACGACAGCTGCTGCGGCATCGACATCGACATCATCTCATCACTCATCATCAAACCACCCCCCATTCCCAACGCTTTCTGGTGCTCGAACGACGTCGTAATCTCCTCAAACGTACAACTCCCCTGAACATTGTCGGAAGAGGAACCAGTGCTGAACGACTCCTCCATCTCCGCATTCCGGCTCACATACTTCGCGAATACGGCGGCCATGTCAATACACGCGCCGCCGCCGCGGTTGGATCCGTCCGCGGACGCTGCAGCAGCGGCGTCGGCGGATTGTCTGCCGGCGGCCCTGGCGCGGCGGCTCTTGCGGCAGCCGCCGCCGACGGGGACGTTGCGGAGGGAGCCGCCCTTGGTCCAGTAGCGGCGGCAGGCCTTGCAGAAGTAGCGGGGCTGGGAGAGGCTGTAGTTGTTGTAGTAGCAGAATTTGGTGTTGGAGGAGGCGCATCGGGGGCAGTTCGGGGCGACCTCGATGTTGTTGTATTTCCATTTTGTGGTTATCAATGGCGGCATTGAGTTGGAGTAGTGATCACTAGTGGTGGTGCTACTACTGAACATCATTCTGGGGATTTCAATTTTTTTTTCTTTTTTTTTTTTTTTTTTTTTTGGGAATTTTCGGTTTGCAGAGGAGATCTCCAAAGATTGTGTTGAGAGAGAGAGGGAGAGGGGTGGGCTGAGGCAGGAAGGGACTATATATATATATAGAAAATGTAGGTAATTAAGTATTTGTCTCAAGTTAGAAGTTGGTGTTGGATAATTATTTTAATATTTTCCGCAAGTTTGTTAGTATAGGTTGTATGGGTGTAGGAGAACTTGAGTAGTATTTTATAAATTGAATATTATTTATAATTCAAATAATAATAATTTTTTAAAAAAATAAATTATTTTATTCATAAAAAAACTATGTATTGTCATTAATTAGAGACTTAATGTACTTATTCTTAATTAAAGTAAAATATATATGAATTTTATATAGAGTTTGTAATTTTATAAGTTTAAGATAACAAGTTTGTTCATAAATTTACGAATCGAATAATATCAAATTCAAATTTTCATAGGACAATGGACTTTTTTCTTTATCAAATTGATAGCATGATAAATTTTATTTATTGAGGAAAAAACTTACTTATTTTGATAGTATGGGCGAGTGAATTTGTATCTAAGGCTTGCATGTGGAATGCTTCGTTTTCTTTTATGAATGTTTGGTGTGGTGAGATTTGAATTCTAAACCTTCTAATTTGGACCTTAGAAATTGGAGTAAATACTATTGTTTCAATTTGTAGTTCAATATCTTCAATTGTGTTTATATGCAACATATATTTCACTTCATGTATAATATAGGGTTAGTAATGGCTACTGTCTGTGAGCTTTTATGTTTTGGTCACTGGTTAGTAGGGGAGGGGCTACTCCCAATTAATTCAGTATTAATACATATAAAAAAATTTATCAACGTTGTGAACACAATCAAACATCTTTCTCACTTTCTCTCGGATGAATTTTTTTCACTGAATTCACTCCATATGTATATATATATATATATGGAGCGGATCCAGTGAGAAAATTCTTAACGTGAGAAAGTGAGAAAGATGATTGATTATGTTTATGATGTTGCTTGATTGTGTTCAGGTCGTTGTTTGATTGTATTTAAGTTGTTGCTTGATTATTTTGTTCCTTGATTGTGTTTTAGTCATTGATTGTTTGCATATCAGCCATTGATTTTTTTAGATATGATGGACATGATTCATTCCTTTTTCTTACAGTGAGATTTTTTTTTACATGATACCTCCTCTATATATATATATATAAAGTGATATATATATATATATATATATGTTGTAGCTCACAGAAGCTCACCATAAGGTGGACAGCATATCATTTATATATATATACATATATATATTTGATAATACACCCCATCTAAATTTTATTTGAGAAAAAATAAAAATCTTAGAGAGAGAGAGAGAGGAGGGAGAGGAGAGGGCGTGGGCGGTTAGCGAGGCGTTAGGAGTAAGGAAGTAATCACATGCGAGAGGGAAAATGGGATGTTAAGACATAATCATGTTTCATTGGGGCAAAGAGTTTACGTTTGGGTATGTGGCATTTCCTCATTGGTTGATATGACTGCGATTGATGCTCTTAGTCAATCCCATCTTCCTTGCCATTCCTCTTTTTTTTTTTTCCCCTCCTCATATTTACCATTTCTTTTGTTTTTTTCTCCATTTTTGCATCGCATAGTTTGTTGAATTATCGACAGCGAGTCTCTGAAAAAGAATTTTGCTTCTTTTCAGCAATTTTTACTCAAACTAACATGATCAATTGCAATGTTGACACCTATTTTTCCTTTCGTTCAAACCCTATTATTTTGGGTTATACGAATCATTGCAGTATCAAACATGTATTAGAATATCGAGTTTTACTAGTGGTGAATCCAGAAATTTTATCTACGAAGGCTTCATTATATTTTATTCAACAAAAAATGTATAATTGAATAAAATTGAAATAGATAATATACACATTTACATTTTGGACCTATTATATTTTTTTAAAATATTCACCTCATTTTTCTTCTTCACAATTTCAAAATAAAGAAGGTAATTTATAAAAATATGAGTCACTATACTATTAAAACTGAAAGTTTTGGATTAGGGGAGCCCCTCCTCCCTATATAGATCAACCAATTGTAAACTAAAATATGTTAATTGATGAAGTAAAGGGTTGAAATTCTCAATTTAAGACTCCCATTAGCATTCTTATTTACTTTCATATGAGCTATTAATAAAACTTACTCCCTCTGTCTTATTAGATTAGTCTTATTTTTGGAAATTAATCCTACTCATCAATAATTTTTTTTTAAATTTCTATGTCTTTAATTATTATACCAAAAGCAAATGAAACTAATCTAACAAGAAAGATGGAGTATTTTCTATTTATTGCTTAAATTAAATAAATAATTTAAATGTGTCATTCTTTTGGATATTTGGAAGTTCTAAATAGAAAATATCATATCTTTCAAATTCTAAATCAATAATATTTATTAAATTTAACTTCCTATATAAATAATGTTCAATATAAAATAACTAACTATTAGTACTGGTGGTGTTAGTAATATGTAGCATTATACTAGACTGAATTAATTTGTATAAATTATTAGCTCATCTACTTTGTTTTCTAGAATCTATATAATCAAGTTAGTTAATTAATTAAGAAGTAGCATCATATAGTAGACTGAAGGAGGTTGTGAAATAGCAGCTGATAATTGAATAATTTTGGTCCCAAAAGAATATTCAAGAAATTCTCATTTTTTTTCACCTACTTTTAATTTCTTTTAAAATATTTTTTCCTAATATTGTGTGTTCAGGAGTTACCCCTAAAGCAACATCTATGTATTACAATATAAATCTTTAATTTATTGAAAGAATTCATAATAAATCCCAAAAGTTTTCACTATATGGTTCTTGCCTCCTACATAAACACAAACCATATCCAAACGATCTTCCATATCCAAAGTTAATTACTAATTTAAAATTGCCATTACTAATACTAAGAAAAATTAATATTTCTTTTCAGAGGTGATAGTCTTAAAATGAAAAGTATCAATTATATTACAAAGTATTATAGTTTTCTCAAATATATTACAAACTATTCATATTATCAAAATATATTACAAACTATCGATTTGGTTTCAATTTCATGCATTACAGAAACAAATTTTCGGCGATGAAAAGTTGACCTAGTTAGCCGAAAATTAGTAATTTTTCACATTATTAATATATATTACAAATTATGCATATTAAATAGTAATTTTTTTCGGTACTACATCAACTTTTTATTGCCGTACATTTGCTTTCATCATAAATTTGAAACAAATAAATAATTTGTATATATATAATACTCCCTCCGTCCCACAAAATTAGTCACATTTGCCTTTTTTGTCCGTCCCATCTAATTGTCTCATTTCCTAAAATGGCAAACTTTTTTACACTCATCAATAAAATATTAATTCCACTACACTCACTAACATTGGTTATCGTGCCAAAACCAAATGAGACTAATTACATAGGACGGAGGGAGTAATAATAATAAAGAAATACATAATTGTATATATTTAAGAAAATCAGAATACTTTGTAATATAATTGATACTTTTCATTCTAAGATTTCACTATCTTTTTTACATAAACAATAATTTTATAAACATTATTTTTACCAATAAAAAATACTCCCTCCGTTCCACTAGATTAGTCCAGTTTGGTTTCGGCACAGAAATCAATGTTTGTTAATGTAGTGGAATTAATATTTTATTGATATGAGGTAAATTTTTTTTATTTTGGAAAAGTTGACTAATCTAGTGGGACAAATAAAAATGAAAATATAGACTAATTTGACGGATAGAGCGATTATATATGATCGATATTGGAATGTGGGAAATTCTTTAACCCAATATTTCCCTTTTACTTTTTGTGGTTCAATTTTCGAAATATTTTTCAATCATCGTCGGCAGGCATTGGAGAAATACAGCGAACTTCACTCGCCTAGGGATCAGAAAAGAATTAGTGTAATTAATCGGGATTATTAACTTTCACATTCAATTATTATATAATAATTAATTCACGCGACGAAACGGTGGATTCCACGTTGCCTTGTGCCTACGTGGCGCAATTTGATTGAACCGGATGTTATAATATTGTTTAATCATGAAAACTAATTAAAAATCTGTAATTAAACAAACTCCCAGAAATATCTTAGTACTGCTTCGATCACGGTGCCGTGGTAAAATCGCACTTCACGATCACGTCATTCCCCTAATTCGCTTCCTTAATTAATTGCGCCTTTATCTCTTAGTCAACCTATTTAATCGAAGATTTAAAAAATAATAAAAATAGTCAAAACTTCGTGTGGCTGTGAACTGTGATTTTCTTTTGCTGATTGGCCTCCCTTCTTTGGGGTCAAACTATAGTCGAAGATTTTTCTGAATTTTATTTTTGTTTAAGCAATGTATATATAAAAATTCATATGTATATAAGATGTCAATTACATTGTGACAATTGAGGAGTTGTTGAATCATTATATGAAAATTAAAGAACTAAAGATATAATTAATCCATGTGAAATTGGAGAACGGCAACATTAATAGTTTACGGAAGAACAATGAAAACTAAATAGAGAATTATTGAGGACGTGCAATTAAGTTTTGTAGCTAGGTATATCTAAATTAATGTTAATTATTTTAATTATTACATATGTTTAAAGGTGTCACACTATACAAATACGATGATTCGGTTACATGGGGATTTTTTTTTTCAAAATTTTGTTATTGCTATGAAAATAAATAAATTTACATTTAACATAAACGTTAAACAACCCACCGTAAACACAGGTTAATATCTTAATTTTTGCTACATACTCATAAAATATCAATCTCCCATTTTCTCATTCTTGAAGAAAAGCCAGAATACTAAAATAAAAAAATAAATAAAGGAAGGAGTTTTATCAATTCGGGATCTCATATTGAGGTCCTGGATTGAGAATTGCATGATCTTTTGATTCGAGTTCTGAATCGATAATTAAACTATCTTTTGGTTCTGAATCGATAATTCTCCATAAAGGAACTAAAGGGGGTATGGTCAATTATTAATAATTAATAGTTATAAAAGTATTTTGTGGAGGGTGCGAAATTGAAGAGAGCAAAGGTATTCGATCTCATGTGGGAGTTTTGGGTCATTTTCGTGCATGAGATATGCAACGAGATTGGCTAGGAGACACAAGAAAGAGATCAACACACAATTCCTTCCACGCATCTAATTATTACAATTGTTTTCTTCCAAGTATATATATATACATACACATACATTCTTCACACCTCTCATTATTTCGATCCATGTACTCACCAATTGTACTTTATTTTATGAATATAATAGATAATATTACTTATATATTAGAAAAAAAAAGAATGAAATGTGATATGAATATGAAATGATGGGAGCGTTGGAACATGCAATGATCGGTGTGCAGGAGAGGCCATGTTCAATGTGTTGAATTGGATATTGGAACAACATAGAGATTGAGAAAATTGTTTGCATGTGGGTGGTGTTGGTCTATATTTGGGGGGTGTGAGGACTAGGAGTACATAAGATCCTATTTGTTTATGGTTTTCATGTTCCATTCCTTATTCTATTGTTAAAATTATTAATTTTTATTAATATTATTTTATAGTTTTAGTTTATGATTGTTGAGGGTGTTTTTTGTCGAACAGATAGACCCCAGGAACTTATATAAAATCAATGAAATAAATTGCAGAAAATAGCTAGATAAACAAGTTTATTGAAGATTGATTCAAACCGTATTTTGGTTCAAGTACGAGACCAGGCGATGATTGTAACGAAATCAATTCGAATTACTCTATCTTCAAAGAAAATCATTGTGCGAAGAACTCTGTAAATTAGAATTGCCAGTAAATCTATATACGAGCTTAGATACCCCAAAAATTAGTGTACAAAAGGTATTTATAGACATATTCGAACTTCAAGCGTTTCCTAGATTTCCGCCAGGTGACAATTAATGAGCTTCGGGTCTCCCGCATGCGTTTTTAGCCGTTTTGCCGGAGAGCTCGCAGTCATAACTCCTTGTCATTAAATAGCACTTCCCGACCGTTAAGCAGTTCGCCTGACTACTCCGTTACATCGGCTTTACTCGTCGAACTAATTATTGACTGAATCGGACTCCTTTTGAGCGAGCTGCTCTCCATCGGACTATTTTATTTGGTCTCCATTGATCGATCAGTATTCGAACTGTTTTCCTTGGGTCAACCCACTTCTTTCACCAGCACAATATCATGGGCCATACTTATTGGTTTTTAATTGGACCGTATATTTGGACCAGTAATTGGGTGGTTTAATATCGACCCCCAACAATGATATTTTAGTTTAATTTTATAAGTTTAACGGTAAGGTTAATCCTATTCATTTAGGGTATATAATATTTTTAAGTAATTATTTTGCAGCTTTTAACTAAACTTTGATTATTTAATAAACCATAATTTTTTTATTTTATTCTTAAAAATATATATTTTAATATAATTAATTTTATTTTTGTAAAAATAATTATTAAAATTAATAATGAAGACATTGAAGGACTAAAGAGAATACCATCATATTTGAACTAGTAATCGAGATAGTGGAATACTATTGTGGAGCCCCGAATTTGTGAGCTGCCGTTTCTACCATTTGTAGTTGGGATATTTGGAATTAGGTCATGATGTGCTTAATTTTGGGATCATCAAAATAATGCCCTCACTCACGCATGCTCACAACTCCTAGTTTTTAGTATCTTTGGCTTTTGAATACATCCAAGCTCAATGAGATCATCTCTACCAATTATTCCATAATCATCTCATCACTCCCGTTTCCCTAGTTAGGATTTATGTTCCTTTTATAAAAAAAAAAAAAAAAAGAAAGAAAAAAGTCCTGATTTTTGGTCTTAGTTGTTGTACATATTCAAATATTTAGAATTCATAATTTTTATTATTATTTATGCTGCATTAAATAAAAATATCGCGAATACTACATGTAATGTTATTCAAGAGATATAACTCAAATAAACATATTGGCCCAACTATGCATTGCTCAATTTAAAAATGTCTTGATAAAAAAAAATACTATGGTAATTTACGATAAATTACTAAAATATAAGTGTATATAGTTTTTTTAATAAAGGCAACTATTATCTCAACAAGAACCAAAATTTATATATACAACTTAGGGTAGATTTATGGGCTTTGCGGCAAATCCATTTGCAAACTGGGCCCATTTTCCTAATTTGGGTGTAGCCCAATCCTCAATTGGTTACACTTTATCAATAATTAATACTCTAAATCATAAGTTCTAGGCAAAGTCTCCTATGAGACGGTCTCGCAATTTTTTTTTTATTATAAAACGGATTGAATTATATCCATATTTTTTAATTGGATCTTTTAATGAATACTCATCTTTACCAAATAAAAATAATCTCTCTCTCTTTAGAATACACGACACAAACTCCCCAATGTCGTCCTCACGTTCACAGACACGACGACGGAAACTTGAGCTCGTGGCGGCGGTGGTGGTGCTGGTTCAAGCCGCTATCACGAGGACAAATAATCTGTGTGCCGATTAAGAATCCTCCTCAGGTCTGCTGAGATTCGTCGGTCCATCTCCTTCCTCGCGATTTCTTTCTATTTTTATTAGAGTGGGGGCTCGGCAATTTTGCTGTCGAATCAGTCCAAGGATAGGAGGAGGGCCAAGTACAAGCTTGTTCTCATGTAGTGATGATGCATTAAGGCGCAGATAATAAGAAATTTCGTTGGGTGTATCAGGAGCAGGATGTTGTATTATTTTACTGTAAATGATGTAATACTTTACTGTAAATGATGTATTCAGCAATTAAGTTTTTTTTTGTTCTCAAATGATGTATTACTTTACTGTAAATGATGTATTCCTTTACTGTAAATGATGTATTCAGAAATTAAGTTTTTCTCTTCAGCAATTAAGTTTTTCCTCCACCACCTATGGCTTCTTGACCACCCTCAACCACCACCCTCCTCCCTCGTCGCCCCAAGAAGCTCCTCCACCACCACTTTTCGCCAGCATCTTCTCGAGGCCATCAACTCGTGTGACCTCATGTCAAGCTTCGACTCCAACCACGTCCCCAACTTCCATTAATACTCGGAAATTTCAAACACCAACCCAAAATATAGATACTTTTGTTGAGAGATTTGAAGAGCTCTGCCGGCCGAGGGGGAGCAGAGGGTGGTGCTGTAGACAAGGAGCTTCAGAGGCGTTACTGCGAGGAGAAGTTGAGAGGTGCTTGCAGGTGATGTAGTCTTTGGGCTGGGAGTGGTGAGTTTGTAAAAGTAAACTCATAATTAATTTGTTTTGTAAAGAGTATGAATTTTGATCCGTCTCATAATACTCCCTCCGTCCCGGTGAAGTAGTCCCTTTTCTTTTCGGCACGGGAATTAAGAGTTGTGAGTGTAGTGGAATTAATATTTTATTGGTGAGTGTGAAAAAGGTTACCATTTTAGGAAAATGGGACTATTCTATGGGACAAACAAAAAAGGAAAGTGGGACTACTTCAATGGGACAGAGGGAGTAATAAATAGTGAGACAGTCTCACAGGAGACCAACTCTAAGTTCTAAGGTTATCTCCTCTCCATTTAAATATTTTTCCATTTTTTCTAAAAGAAGAAGCTAGAGAAATTTTTATATATAGCTTATTATTTACATTACGAATAAAAATATTAATTTAATTTATTGTTTTAGTCCTTCAGAGTTATATTCATACTTTTATTTCACTCTGGAGAATGGGCAAAAGTTGTCATTGAAACTTTTTTTTTTAGATAAAAACATGCGTTACGTTTAAGTGAAAAAAAATTCAATTTAATATTTTCTTTGATTGTTTAAAAAGAAAAACATGGATAATGAGTTTTTCGCATTTATTTCAGGTAATTACTTCGCTTTCTATACATAATTAAGATTGAATATTTGAATAATTATATGGTCCAATTAGCTCACAAATGCTCAATCTAAATTAAAATATTTGATAAATGATTGTATATTATTTTTATATATCACATAAATCTAAAGTAAAATGCACCCTTGATAAATAATATTAATTTTATAATATAATGCCAGTTTGATTACGGAGTTAGATATATTTGCTTGGTCATCGCCAGAATTGATGGTAATAAAACTTGATGGTAATAAAAAATGTTGAATCTGTCAACTGTTATAATCTCACTTTCTTGACTTGCTAATTAGAAGAAAATTACTAATTATAGAAGAACTATCAAATTGCATTTAGATTGACTTAATGCGAATTTCGTAAAAGAGTGTGAAGATCTTAAATAATCTATTTCACTATATTATAATCCTAAATAGCCACTTTTATTTATACATTCAAATAATGGTCATTTTTAAAAAGTAAGCTTATTTCTTCATTAATAATAGTAAGAATTGATTAAAAATAATATACTCCCTCCGTCCCATTAGAGTAGTCCCCATTTCTTTTCGGTTCGGAGATTAAGGGTTGTGAGTGTAGTGGAATTAATATTTTATTGGTAAGTGTGGAAAAGTTTGTCATTTAAGGAAAATGAGACTAATTTATGGGACAAACAAAAATGGGAAATGAGAATACTTCAACGGAACAGAGGGAGTATTAAAATCTTAAATAACCTACCCACTATATCAAGTTATCAACGCTTATGAGTGAAAATCTTAAATATTACAGTAGCAGTATTCATAATTTATATAATTAAGGCTTCCGCAAACACAAATTATGTATGGGACATTTTAATGCTGCTATTATTAATTATGGGTATTGATTTCTTATTAATTAATTAATTTTTCTTTAAAAAAAAAATCACCTAGAATGAGAAAAGAAAAAGAAATTAAGCCCTCCCCAGCCGACTATATCCGATTCCACCGCCGTTGAAAGTGAAGCCCAAAGCCAATCGCCATATCTGTTACGGAGTTGCAATATTTTTAATAATTTTCCAGATTTAAAATTGACAGCTGACTTTTTATTACATGATTATTTTAGAAAACTTATTTCCTACTCATGAAAACAAAAGAAAACGAAAAAAGAAAAAATCATCAGTTGAGTTCATCACCAAATACAGCGTCGCAATTTTATTTTAATTTTTCATTCAGAAAACACAGGAACTCATCAATTCCATGCAATTAATAAACGAAGAAATTAATTGAATTGCATGCAATTAATTTAGAGAATTTAATTAACAGCATCTCACCTTCGATCTATATATGTATATTTAAAGAACTACTTCTATCTTCCATAATCGGACGTCGCAGTGGATACAATTAATTAATAAACTGCATGCGGTGCGAATTGTCATAGTTATAATCTCATCTCATTATATGTGATGCTTAATTAATGAATGTTAATGTTTGATTTTTCTGTTTTTATAAGGTTTCGTGTTTGTTGTGTGTGATTCTTTCAGGTATTGATGAATTATTCCACATCGACTATAGACTTAGCAATATATATCACTATATAATGGTGAATATCTCATTTCCTTACAAGTTAGTTTTATAGGGAGAGAGATGGTCCAACGTCGAAAATAAATCAAAAGAAAAAGGAAATTACTAAATTTTTTATTATGAAGAAAATAAATTTTAAAGAATATAATGAAGAAATAAATAAGTACAATTTCGGTGGAGAATAAAAAAAAAGAACAATATTTTAGAATCAAGAGATTTGAGTTTTTGATAGGAATCATGAACCTAAATTAATATATTAAAGTCACTTTATTAATTATTATACATAAATAAATTGTTAAAAATATAATATTTTATTAATGGATATTCGTATCCGATCCGTTTAACAAATTATCCGTTCCTATTCGTATCCAATCCAAATTCGATCCAAAATTTTCATGTCATTATCATGTCGATCCGATAAAAACCCATATCTGATAAGCTTCAATCCATATCCGTTATTATCGTGCGATTTTGTGTCAGATCGGATAAAAAATTGTTCAGCCCTACTATAAACTAATTTATTTAATTTCAACACCAAACTTTGAGCAAATATTTTCATTCATACAAACCATCATCTTGGACAAAGTAAACATACGATTTTACTGAGACGCGTTGTTACCTTTATTATTTTCCAAAGTTGCAGAATTTCCTTCCTACTATCCACAGTTTTCAACTCAAATTAGTTTTAGATCATAATTACAAGCGGTAACGTAGTTTTCACCATTCAAGTCAAGGCCGTAGCATTGCCGCTGCCGAGATATGATCTCACCATACACATTTTGGATTTGCTCCTTCAAAGTTAGGTTTTTTTTTATAATATTTTATCTGAGATCGTTTTCAATCATGAATCATCGATAAGCCTTATAAATATGCTACTTCTGCCACACCCTTCTCCCCAGAAACTCGATATACATAATTAATACTGTCGACAATGGCCTCTGCAAGTGGGAGCAAGTTCTTGATTGTAGCCATTTTCATGGCATTAATCTTGCTCATCATTTCATCCGAAATCGCCACTGCTGAATTCGGTGAAGCTGCCGCTGAGCTTCCACTTGGTATATAGCAGCATAGCGTGGCATCTCTCTCAACTTCATTTTGTTTTAGTTTGAGAATGTATTTTGTCTTGATCATTCATGTATGTCCCCTTTTGCAGGCAGAAGGCTTCTTGGAGGAGTCAACACAACCGGGCGCGGTGGATACAATTAAGAAACTGATCAGTTGATGATGATGATGATGATAATCAAATATATATAATACTATATATGTGATGTTTAATAGCTGATGAAGTTTGGTTTTTGTGTTGTTTAAGGTTTGGTGTTTTTGTTGAGTACTAAGAGGGACATGGTATGTATGGTTTTATATATGTAATAAAATAAGCTTGCGTTGCATTATTTGCAGCTGCATTTGCCTCAGCAAACAACACTGCTAAATGAAATGACTCATTGAGATGCATAGTTATGCTTTAGCTCTCAATTTCATTCTTCGAAGTGAGATATATGTGAGCAGCCGGTATCCAACTATCATCACAACCATTGCTCCCACCTCGGTTCCACTGCGTTCGCGCTCTCGAGCCTTCACAAAGGCCAGGTTGCAGATTTCTGAACCAGACTCCTTCCCATTGCAGCTGCACTGAATCTTCAAAAGCAGCTTGTACGTGTGGTAGTTCAACGATACGTTTCGAATCCACGACATAAATGGAGGGACTTTCTGCAAGCACCAATAACCAACTTATAACTCATTAGCATGCTAACTAATTAGTTCAACAAATCCAACTGTTGGAGAGGTTGGTTACATTAATGAAGAAGCCACCGGCTAACATGGCTGCCATGACTGTAACAGAAGCCAAAGCTGTTGCTTTCTTCATATCCATGACTGCTGCTCCTATAGCTAGTCCTAGCCCCTGAAATTTTCACAGCAAATGTGGTGTTTCTTGTTTTTTTTTAAATTTATCAAAGATTTGAGGCTAAGCAATATCTCTTGCCTGAGCAGCAATGATGCTGAGGAAAATGGAAAGAAGAGTTGATGAGAATGCATAGAAAGTTGGCTTCAATCCCACCATGAAATAGATGATCATGAGGAATATGACAGGCAAGGTGAGATCCAGAGGCAGATCACTCGCGTTTCTTGCTAACAAATACGCGCTGAGTTTGTACATGCCTACTGACCTCTCCTTGGCTAGCATTGCCCTTTCTAGAGGGAATGTGTGGATGGCTGTGAAAACAGGAAAGAATGCCCAATACACAGAGATGAAGAACAGCAGCCCTGCCTGCATTGTTCAATCACAAATGCAAAAAGTTTGAAACTGATGAGATTTGATAAATTTGGATAGGATAATATGTATACTAGCCTGATCTTGAGTCATGCTGGCAGATGAAGCATCCGGCTTCCACCAAATCAAGCCCGCGATCACGGATGTAGATACGACTTGGATGACACGAACACTGCTGAAATACTCGTGTCGCCTCTCCTTTAGGCCTCTTTTGAAGAGAATGCAGAACTGTGCACTCCAGGATGCTCCGCATTCTTCTGCATCACACATGTTTTGCTTCTCGAACTTGTCTTCGAACATCGCGAGTTTGTTTACTTTTATCTTCTCCATTTTTGAATTTCTTGATTCATATGCCCCCAAAAGATACTGCAGGATTGAAAAAAAACAACATAAATGATTCTAAAAAAACTTGATTTTTTACTGTATGTTCTTACTTTATGCACTTCACCAGGGGAGATCCCTGTGTGTTCTAGCTCTGAAGGAACAGATTTCTCCTTCATGTTTCCACAGGCAAGATCAACCAAGAACTCGGCTGGATTCATCGCGATGAGTGGGAAGCACCCGAGGGATGAGAAGTACTCCATTGCTTCTGAGGCTTTCCCAAAATACAATGAGCTTCCACTGCTCAAGAGGATCAGCTTGTCGAATTTACTGAATTTTCGGCTTGAGGGCTGGTGTATGGTGGTCACCACTGTCCTCCCGGCCTATGCAATGAACACAAGAACATTAAGGAGAAAAACAGATGGCAAACGTAGAAGTTTGTGATCGATGGGATGGTTTCGAGATCACACCAACCTGAGCAATGTCTCTCAGCATCTGGATTATATGAAGGGCAGTTGTGGAGTCCAATCCAGATGTAGGCTCATCCAGGAAGAGAAGTGAAGGGTTGAGAAGAACTTCATTGCCTATGCATACTCTCTTTCTCTCACCTCCAGACACTCCTCTCACAAAATCCCCTCCAACCATTGTGTTTTGGCACCTTAAATCATGAGATTCAATCAATAAATATTTACTTGAAAAATCATAAAAAAGAAAAGTATATATATATATATATATATATATGTATTGAACCTTTCTAGGCCAAGCTGTGAGAGCACATCCATTGCTCTATCTTTCTTCTGTTGTTCCGACAATGTATTGGGAAGGCGAAGCAACGCGGAGTAGGTTAAGGTTTCTTTCACAGTTAGGTGTGGGAACACAGTGTCATCTTGCATCACAAATCCAATCCTATTTTCATCACAAAATAAGCAGAGATCAATGCATGAATCTCATATAAACAGACTGTGAGTTTCTTGACAACCTCCGTTTCAATGATTTCGTGTACAACCGATCATTGTAAGTGATGATCCCACCATTAGATCTCACTCTCCCACTTAGCAGATTGAGTAGAGTAGTTTTCCCACCTCCGGACGGACCCATTAGAGCAAGAACTTCTCCTGGATGCACTGAACCACTCACTTCTTTCAGTATGCATTTTTCGACGGCTGAGCTCTCACTCCCCTTCGTTCTCACACTGTAATGCACATCTTCAAACTGCAATAAAGCAAGAAACCAAAAAAAATCTCGATCATTCCTTCACAAAAATGATGAACTGCAACACATTTTATTACCTTTAGAGAAATCCCAAATGCGGGCTCCATCTCTACTTTCCATCTACATGAATCAGACTCACTCTCACCCTCATCAGCTGCATCTGATGATCACAGATTGATTACTATTTACTACACATCGCATTGATGAACTAAACATGAAGCTCTTGAGGTTAACTCTCACCTGATCTTGATTCTGTAAGCCTCGTGGGATGATCAGAATCGGATTCATAGATTGAGAGGAGCTCTGTTTCCTCATTGCTACGCAACGAGGCTTGCACATTTAGTTCATCAAGATTTACTACAAAGTGAGAGCTCAACGACTTTGCTTTGCTCAGAGGTTTCATCTTTGAGGATTCGTTAACGTTGAGATCAAAGCTTCTCATCTTGATTCTTCTAGTCTTGGTTTCGTCGTCTAGTTTCATCCCATCATTATTAATCTTCTCGAAAGATTCCGACAAGCCATGGACTGCCCTCTCCTCCCCCATCGCTCCGAAACCTTCAAGATTTTAACTGCATTACAAATATTTTAAAAAAAAATGAAGTTGGTGAGTTGAAAGAAAAAACATATGATGAAGAATTAATAATGCTAGAATTATGAAGTGAAAAAATGATTCTTCTACATGTATGTGGAAGAACAAGACAGAGAGAGAAGTAATATAAGCAGCTTGAATCAATGTTGAAACAGTTTTGGTCGATATATATAGAGAAACGGTGACTAAGTTGTAAGAAAAGGAATACACTCCCTATCGTGTATGGTGAAAACATCTTGCCTCCTAGTAAAAAATCATAGATTCGAATTTCTGTGGTAGATAGGAGGAAATTTAAATCGATAGATTACTATTTAAAAAATACATTCCATTATCCATTGGTATCAATAAACGGGTTCGGACCGGGTTTCGGGCCGATCTTGCCTAGTCTACCACCCCATTTATTTTTAGTTTAGGAAAATTATGAAAAATACCCTAAAGTATTGATATAAAATAATCTAATGTTTCTTTTTTTCTGAATTATACCCTAATGTTTGATTTTGTCAATTAAAAATACTCTCAATTATAAAAATACCGAAATGTTTCTCTTATCTATGAATTATACCATAATGTTTGATTTTGCCAATCGAAAATACCCTCAATCGTTAATGGTGTTAAAATTTTAATGAATCATTCATTAACTAATGTGTGAAATTTCCTTTTTGCTTTTTGGTATATATGTGACATATATTTTATTAAAATTAACATATGATTCATCATAATTTTAACACCGTTAGCAATATAGGGTATTTTTAATTGATAGAATCAAACATTAGGGTATAATTTTGTGATATGAGAAACTTTAGGATATTTTTTATAGTGTAGGGTATTTTTAGTGGACAAAATGAAACATTAGGGCATAATTCACGGAAAATAAAATATTATGGTATTTTTCATAGTTGACTAATACTTTAGGGTATTTTTCATAATTTTTCCTAGCTTTTGCTATTATATTTCTTTTTTCTATTTTTTATAACTAAACAATTGAATTTTTTTTAATAAAATGATTAGAATTTTCTTTTTTTGAGTTGTGAAAAATTGTTAAAATCATCTATCTTTCTTACTACTCAGTCTAACTCTATCCACTTATTTTAAATTTGATAAATAATCTAATAGTGTTAAAATAATTAGCTCACTTAATTTAAATCTCCTTTTCTCTTATATATCATAAACCAGTTTAATTTACATATACTTTTAATTATATATGACTCAAGTTGCATACTTTCACTATTAAATATTTGTACAAAAACTGCAATTAACGTAAAATATAAACTAAATATAACAAAATACCATGTTAAAAGAATGGCTTAATTGGATGCAAGAAAATGAGGTTAACTAAGGACAAAGTTACAGTACTCGTAAGGTCAAGTACCAAGTGGTACAATAAATAAATAAATAAATATATATATATATATATCCCTAAAATATTGTTAACTTCATAAATTCCCATTTTTGTCATGTATATAATAATTAGTTGAAAGCTACAGTCTCTTTTTAAATCTTATTCATGCTAATAAAATCCTTTCATTTTGTGTAGACGTGATCACGAGTCGAGTATGACAAACTCGATAAAAAAATTCGAGGTTTGAGCTCGACTCGATCGAGCTCAAATTTTCAAGTTCGAACCTGACTCAGTGTCAAGTTCATTAAGCTTGATCAAGCTCGATTATTTAATTTTAATAAAAAAAAATTAATTATTTATAATTAAATAATAAATTTAGAGATAAAAATCTTATTTTATTAATCTCGATAAGGTTCGTGAGGAGGAATGTCAATCAGACCAACCCATCGATTTTCGGTCAGTCCTATCAGTGTATCGAGTCGATTATGAATTTCTTTCGAGACAAGTAGCTAGCTTAACTCATACTTACTCCTAATTTTGTGAGCCTATCGAGTCGATTTTGAAGTTCTTTGGAGTCAATTCCGAATTGCTCGCGAGCCAGCTTACTCCTAATTTTGTGTCATGCAAACTGTAAATAAAGCTAGCCCTCTCGCTGGCTGGCTGTTGTTTGAATGGGTACAATTCATGATGAGAGTGATCATACATTGAGTTGCTTGAGTTTAGGGATGTCAATCGGGTTAACTCGTCGGGTTTCGGGCTAACCCTATCGGGCTGCGGGCTATTCGGTCCGGGTTGAATCGGGCTGAATTTTTATCGGGCTAAAAATTCTTGAACCTAACCCTAACCCACCGGTTTTCGGGCTGACCCGTCGGGTTGGCAATATTTACGAGTTTATTTTTGTAAAGATTTTCTTAAAATATTTTAACAACCCCTAAAACAAAATAAAAAAAGAAAATGATGAACCAACATAAATAAAAGTCTTCAAATAACAATATCTTTGCAAAAAATTAGTGATAAGTGGATAATCATAGTTTGAAAAGAAAAAAAAACATCAATCCTTATATACCAACTAATTTAAGTAATAGAAGTACATTTCTCAACGTATAAAATGATAAAATAATGATTAAAAAATTAAATATAGCTTTCACTTGGGTGAACATAACAACGAGTGGCTAAAGGTTCTTGAAAGGAAGAAATGAGTAGGTACGCTAATTTGGAGAGTAACGAGTGGAAGACAGTGAAAGAGGAAGAAATGAGAGATTTTTTGATTTGAGGGTAAAGGACTACGTCATTGGGAGAGATTGATGAGATTTTGTGTGACGGAAAATTAGGTCTAGGGAATTAGGTATATAATTAATGGGTATAGTAGGATATAAATAATATTAGAAATAATAAATAATAAATTATTAAATATTGCCGGACCTACGGGCCGACCCGCAACCCACCGGGCTCAGCCCGTTCGGGCCGCCAACCCGTCGGGTTCAACCCGTTCGGTTAAAAATAATTTCGGGTTGGAAATTTCTTATCCTAACCCGCATTTTAGCCCACCGATTTCGGGCCGATCCATCGATTTCGGGCTTTATTGACATCCCTACTTGAGTTAATGGAGAAGCGTGATATTATTTTCTGATGTGATACCATACATATTAATGGATGAGCCCCACAAAGCAGGATTGCCTTGGTTTGAAGGGCATATATCATTTTTAACACAGGTAAAGAAACAGATCACGTTTGATGCAATCACAATCTTCGTACGTTCCATGTTTTACGTAACGTGCTTCAATACAACACAAATTAATAAACATAAAAATTAAGTGGTGAGAATTTAATATCATATGTACGAGATTGAAAAGAGTGGCCTAGATCATGTGCATGAAAGCATGCTCAACTTATCTTATCATTTCACATTTGTCATTTTCTTCTCCTTTTTGTCACATTTAATTTCCAATGCAACACTATTTAGCAGACCAATAAATTAAATGAGTATGAGTGGTCACAATTACATATATGATGTATTTTAAAATATCGGAAATACTTCGGTGCCCATCGTGGCTACGTTACGCAACTGATGCGGTAATAAAATAGAAATCTATAAAATAATTAAAATTGATCCCACTATTAATATTATATTGTTATATTAATCTATCAGCATATTATTCATGTATATGATGTGCATTGGTACATTTATGTTTAAAATATAGGGATCGATAATGTCAATTTAGCCTTCCGACTATTCTGACATGAACAATTTAGCTCCTCCATAACTATTTGGCTCAATTTTTTTTGAAGAATATTTGGCTCAATTAAGCCATTTGACTTTTAAATTGGGCTCAATATAATTCTTCATTTAAAAAAGTACTGTTTTACCCCTTATTAAAAGAGCGAATATATTCGTGTTATGATTTTATTTTAATTTCTCACTTGTTAATTATTTTGTATATTAAATTAGTTATTTTTTATTTATACTTTTAATTTGTATAAGTAAAAATAATTATTAAAATATAAATAATAAATACATGTATTAGTATATAAATCTGGTATATTAACTACAAAAATAATTATCAATAGTTTTAGCTAAAAATATGAGTTCAAACATATGTATTAAAAACTTCTCATCATGACATTTGAGTTGTTTTATTTATTGTTGTTCTATTACTCAAGAAGAATATATAAGCGAATAAATAATAAATTAAAATGTCATTATGATAAATTTAATTTGTATGCTAATCGTCCAAATTAAATGATGAAACAAATCAATAACATCACAAATTTACATTTGTCGCTTAATTAATGTATCATTTATATCGTGTTGTAAAATTAGTTTTGTAAATAGAATTTAAAATATATATTGTTGGAGTATTCTAATAAAATAAATTTACTGTAATTGGTAATAATTGTTTTAGCTAAATGTTGTTGGAGTATTAGAATAAAATATGTTTGACAATAATATTTGTTTCAACTCATATTTTAGCTAAAAATAATATGGATATTTTCAGTTTATATACCAGATTTATTTATTAATAGATAAATTTATTATTTTGTATTTTTTAATTAATTAAGAATAAATATATTTTATTATTTCAGTAATTATTTTATTATTTAGACAAATCAAAAGTATAAATAACGAAAAACTAAATTAATATACAAAATAATAAACAATTGAAACATAAAGATAAAATCATAAAATAAATATATTCTCTCCCATAATTAGGTAAAATAATAAATTTTTAAGATGAAGGGTTAAATTAAATAAAATTTAATAATAAAAGGGCTTAATTGAACTAAATAGTAGGCTAAAGTGTTTTGTGAGAATATTCAGAGGCAAAATTATCATTATCCTTAAAATATATTCGGATTGAAAAAAAATATTACTGTCTTGGCCCGCTCCAGCCCAGTAGGCTTGTTTCCACAATTTTTGGGCCGTTAACTGGGCTCAATACATAAATAACAGTGTAAGCACTATAAATAATCTTATTTTCTTCGGATAATCAATGAAGAATAAAAGGAATAATATAAGCAAATTAAGGGGTTTTTGAAATTAGTCACAAATCAACTACTCATTCATGTGTCATGTAGTAGTTAATCTTAGTAATAATAATAAAAAAATTTATGAAAGTCTTATATTGTGACAGATATAATGAGACGAGTAAAAAAGCATGGCACATACCTAATTATATATCATAACACATAACCATATAATAATTTTCAAATTTGTTAAAAAGATTTATAGATAGCTAGTTTTCACGTCTATTTACGCATCGATTTTTTATAGAAATTATCAAATTTAGTTGGTTTTTCTCACATTATTTCTTCATTTATAATTTTAGGTAATATTACACGTGCGCTTTGTTGCTGTTGCTCTATACTTTTCCATTTTCGTGTCTATTCAATCTAGAATGCACACAACAATTTCAACACTAGAAATGAATGACATTTGTTTAATATAAATTGCCTAGTACAAAGACATAACTAGACTAAAATCTTTAAAAAATATATAAAAAATTGGACCTATTGAACTACAAGTCCAAGACACACTATGAGTCTATGACTAAGCAATAACTTTTTACCCAAAAGCATGCGTGTAAGAAATTAAACATTTTATAATAGTACTAAAATAGATATGTATAAATATCATCATTCAAATACTTATCTATCTCAATTAATTATCTCATTGTTAGGTTCTCCAAAAAAAAATTTATCTCATTGTTTTGTCCAAATTCCTAAAGTTATTTGCTTCATAAGTTTACAATCTCTCTCTAAATACATCGACTTCTCAGCCATTTTGCAAGCTCAATTCAAGTTTTCGTAACTATTTGTTGGGGCATGATAAAAATCAGTTTATCTAGAGACCTAAAGTGAGGTCCAACGCCATTTTCGCAGGCCGATGAGCAAATCGGCTAAGCGAAACGTAATCCGAAAGAAGAAGCAGTCCGACTAAAGCAGCTCGCAGGAAAAAATCCGAAGTTCGAGTTCGACAAGCTGGGCTGGAGCGCCCAATAGATACCAAGCAGCTGCTCAACGGTCGGGAGGGTCATCGAGCAGCGAGAGGATAAACTCGCGAGATTCCCGGAAGCAGTTGGAAGCGAGCGATGCAATAAATTAAATTTGATAAATCTGGAGTTCCCTGTCCAACAGACATTACGAGATTCCAGGAAACCCTAACGAATTCAAGCCCCTACTTATAACCCCTTGTAAGCCGATTTTCGGCAACTACCCTGCGCATTAGACAATTAGCTGTTTTTTCTAATCACTTCAATTTTGTAGTTCAAACCGCAAACTGTGCTTAGATTGGTTTATCGAGCTTAGCTGTTTTTTCTAATCACTTCAATTCTGTAGTTCAAACCGCAAACTCGTTATACTTGTTGAATAAACTCTGTTCGGTTCGTTATATTTTGATTCTTTATTTAATTTACGTATTATTTATCACCATTTTCTGCATTATTTATATTCATAGTTCCTGGGGGCCGTATTCGTACGAATAGGATCTCAACACTATTTATCTCAATATTCAATACAAAAATCGTATTAATATTAAAAAAGATAAGAAAAGCCAGCTGCAACAAAAAAACCAAAATCAAAGTGTATTTTACATATTTAAAATTATATAAGCAAAATATTAGAGAAAGAGCAAAAAAAACAAAAAGGAGAGTGACAAAAGTCAATCGCGGTGAGGCTTGAAATAGAAGACTGGGTCCATATTGATTCAAGGCAAGCTCTCGAATAGCGAGTCGGACCTTGACCCTGACCCATGACTAGTCAGCTAATAACAATATATTAATGAGTTACATCACATTATTCTATTAATTAATAACACCACAAAATGGGCCATACCCGGTTGGATCCAGTCAAGCTGATCGGGTCCGGGTGTGTTGACTTCTATCCGGGTTTTGTTGCGGGTTTAAAAAAGAAACTTCTTCAGTTTTCGCTATATCAGCATTACTAGAAATACATCCGTGCGTTGCACGAACATATTTTATATGTAGAGTTTTAACAATATAATAATGAATTCATTAGGTTGGTGGATGTTGGAAATTTCGAATTACACCGTTCGGTTAAAAGAAATGAAAATGTATGAATGAGAATGATACTCAAATATTACTCCCTCCGTCCCGCAACATTAGTCCTGTATTCCTTTTTGGTCTGTCCCGAACATTAGTCCTGTATTCCCGAAATGGCAAAAATTAGAGTGTTTTAATCACTTAATTAACAAAATTTAATTAAGTTAATCAATTAACTAAAAAAAAAAATAAACACCCACCCCCCCCCTCCCCAACCCTAATCGCACACACACATTCTCATTCTACTGTGTGCGCCGCACTTCGATTCTCTCCTCCCCCCCCCTTCTGCGATTCTCTCCGCCGTTCTGCTCCCCTCCGTTCTCCTCTGCCATCCTCTCCGCCGCCGTTCTGCTCCCCCTCCGCACTCCCCTTCACCGTTCTTAACCGATTACCCGATCTCCACACCCTCCGATGTTGCGCCTCCTCCTCCAACAAAACCCTATTTTCTGAAATCCCCTAAAACCGCCGCTCTAACCACCGCCGTTCTCCCCACGGCCGAGCTCCCCACCCTCCGATCTCCCCACCCTCCGATCTCCCTACCCTTGTTGTCCGCTTATTGTCTCCGCGAAGAAAACCCTAAAATGAGTGAACCCTAGACGATTCGCTCTCCTCCCCGTCGTTGTCCCCACAGCCGATCTACCCACCCTCCGATCTACCCACCCTCCGATCTACGCACCCTCCGATGGAAACCCTAAACCCAACATCCGCCGTGAAATCTGCCGCGCCTCTCTCGCCGTTCTCCGTCGCCGCAGCTGGTGACGACGTTGCCCGCGGGGAAATACTGTCTGCCGCGCCTCTCTCGCCGTTCTCTGTCACCGTAGCTGGTGACGTCGATGCCGCCGGGACGGAGGAGGCTTCAGTGGCCGACAATGGTGGGGCAGCTCTGCGCGGCGTGGAGGATGAACCCGTGGAGGATGAAGAAGACAAGGGTCTTCGAGCCGTGTGGAGGTTGAGGATGGAGGTTCTACGTGCTTTCTGGAAAATCCAATTTCCAGAAATCAGGTGATATCTAGCCTTTTGGATATGATGATTTTTGGATATGTTGGTTCTGATGCGTATTTGGAAATGATGACTAAATTCTGATCCTATGTTGGTTCGGCTGCTATGTTGCTTGTGCTGCTGTGTGTGTTCTATGGAAATGATGAATTCAATCTTCATTCTGATCCTATGTTCAATCTGCTGCTATGTTGCTTGTGCTGCTGTGTGTGTTCTATGGAAATGATGAATTCAATCTACTGCTTGTTTGGAAATGATGACTGGAATCTGATTGCTCCTTGTTTGGAAATGATGACTTGAATCTGATCCTATGTTTGGTTCTGATGCTATGTTGCTTATGCTACTGTGTCTGTTCTAAACCTATGTTGGTTCATTGATGTTAAAAAAAGCTGTGGAATAAATGGGTTCAAACCTGAAATGATGTTCATTGTTCACTAATCCATGATAAACTACATTAGTGATGCATTTTAGGTCTGAAATGAGTTCATCTGAGCTGAAGTGGTTTCATTAATGTGTGCAGGGTTAATTTTTCTGCATATTCTTTACTGCATAATCTTTACAAAAACCATAAATAGCTGCACATCTTTACAAAAACCATAACATGCAGCATATCTTTACAAAAATCAAAATGTTCCACCATTTTCTGCACAAAAGGCTGTCTGCATCAGCATCTAGACTATCTCCATCCCTAAATCCAACATGAGCTTCTCATTACCTGGCCCATGTCCTTCTTCCATCATGTAATATCTGTGGGTGTTTTTGGTAAGATAGAACCATTTCTCATCTATGTGAATTATGTTCTCCATTGGCTTGAATCTAAGAACATTCAACTCCTTCTCATATTCTATGGCTTGTAAACTGAACCCTAGCCTTAGCACTTTATTTGGAGCTGTCAGCTCGGGTTTAATGGCATTGGTGTGAACCCTGATCAGGTTGTTTTTAACCCACCTTCCCACAGTTGTTTTGGACATGTTAATGCTATCAGCTAGGGATCGAATTGTACCTCTTTTTTGGTAATGAACTTGTTCAATTTGCTCTATGTTTATCTTGCCTGCTGGTTTGTTCCCTTTGCCTTGTCTGTTTGAACCAAATTTGATGCATTCACCTCTTTCTCTTTGGCATCTTGCAGCTTTCCATATTCTTGACACAGTCCTCACAGAGAGACTATGTTTTGCTGCAGCCTCTCCAATCCTACCCCTCTCTGGTTTGCCATTCTTGCTGTGAAGAAGCAAGAACTGCACTATTTCTGTTGCTGCAGCCTCTGAAACATCTTTTTCTTTTCCCATTTGTAATTTTTGGATGATTTGTGATGTTTGTAGCAAAAAAAGGGTTGATGGATCAGTATTTATAAACTGAATGTTGTGGGAAATTTGAAATTTGGTTGTTAGTTTTCAGATTTGTTTTTGAGGGAAATTTGAATTATTGGATGATGTAATGAAATCAGTTTTTGCCTCCTTTTCCAGTTTTTTTACTTTCGAATTTTTTTCCTTTTTTTTTTTTGCTTAAGTGTTAATCTAGTTTACTAATTGCACCATTAGAATCCCTTATTACTTTCGTCTTGGTATCTGTGCCGAACACAAACCAGACTAATGTTGCGGGACGGAGGGAGTATGAAATTACAAACCCTCCAAAATGGTGGATTTCATTCTCATTTATCATTCGCAAATCTCAATAACAAATTATTTATTTCTTATTTTTTTTATCTTATGTTATTTTATAATTATTTTTTATTTATTCTATTATTATTTTAAATATCCACTATTTTTAATAATGATCATATTAACCAAAACTATTATAATATTATTATTCTTATTTCAAAATATTATATTATTATAATATTAAATATATTTATAATTATATATTTTTGTTATAAAATATTAAATAAAGACTTATTTTATGATTGAAAAATATTAATATATTAGAATAAATAAATTTTATGCAAATACAAAAATTGTAAAGGAAAAATACATTTAGGCTTTTATTAGAGCTTTTTAATGTGCACGGTCTTTTAGAATTTTGGAGGAAATTGACCGGAACTCCTTTAGTATATTATATAGATATAGATTATATAGATATATAGATTACTCTCCAAATTAATATTCTTGAAATAATAAATAAAATATTATTAAAAAGAAGATCTCGTGTTATACATTATTTATCCGTCTTTTTATTAAATTTATGGAATCATTGTTGGTGGGAATATGTTTCATATTTTATATTGCTACTTCTATAATTCAGTGAAATTAATATGCATTTGCTATATAGTTAGATGTGACTTTTGCATCACTATTCTCCTTACAAAATTCCCTAATAAGGATAATAATACTTAAATATTATATATTAGTTCGGATCATTTTTCTTCAAATCAATGTGGGACATTTAATATATCTCATTTGACATTCAACCTCAAAATACTGATAACATGAGTAGCGTAAGAATATTTCATCTTGAATTTCTATTGGGGGTACCCATCATTGAAATGAATTGATTTTGATACCATGTTAACATCACTACTCTCCTTACAAAGTCAAATTATAAGGAGAATAATACTTGAATATCATATAGTAGCTCGGATCATTTTTCTAAATTAATATGGATTATTTAATACATATTCCTTCTTATTAATATTACGGATTAAAATACACAAGAGAAACAAATAAAAATTAAATTTAAAAAGGAATATTAAAATTTAAAGAAGATGGATTTCTTCTAGAATATAAACGTGATTGTTCAATAATTCACTAGGAATATGTTTCTAGATTACGAGAGTTGAAATTGTGAAAAGCTTTGCCACATTTTATGTATAAATTATTTTTTAAAGTAAAGAAAAGTTTATATAAAAAGACAATTGGTTGACAAAACATGCAAAAGATCAACACCCAACCCAACTATCTTCCACATTAATAATAATAAAAAAAAAACTGCCAAAAGTGGCTTTCGCCCTTCATTTTATTTCTTCAATCATAAATCAATCTTGCACACACACATTTCTGAAATTAAATAATCATATTATTAGTTTAATTAGAGTTAGATCTCCATTTGGTGATTAGTTTCACCATTCAAACCTAGCATTGACCCAAAACACTAGTTTTTTTTTTCTACTAACTTAAGCTTTTAAACTCGTCAAACCCCATTACAATTAATTATAATTATGGTTTATCCATTTTTGCTCCTCTTTATTTGCATATTTTCACATTTACTAAGTTTTACATGTTGAGATTCATAAATTTTACATGTTGTAATTCATAAGTTTATAATTTTACATGTTGTAATTCATAAGTTTTTCTTCAAATCAATGAGTAATTATTGGAAATCTTCATACACTTATATTATGTAGTCTTCATTGTTTTATTTTATCAAGTATTAATTTTATTACTACTCATACGTAAATAAGTTATTCTATTATGTACTGAGTTACTTTTATTCAAAATCATCTTTTATTCATAAGCATTTTATTATATGTTAGAAGATTCATTATTTATGTGCTTATTATTATTTCAATTTTTTATAGTGTATAAATTATAATACTCATTTATTTTCGTAATACTTATTATAATTTTTTTATAACATAATGATAAAACAATAGAAATAATATATATACGCCGCGCAACGCACGAGCAGAAAACTAGTTTACTTCATATTTTAGTTTTCTTGAGCATTGAAGCTAGGGATGGAAAAAAATATCAAATGTCGAAATATTAATGTATCATATCGAAAAGATATTAAAATTATCGAATTACCAAAAGTTATGGTATGGTATTGTACAGTATTTGGTACGGTAATTATATGACCATCGTAATATTTACGGTGTACCAGCACATACCGTATCTTTTGTTTTAATTTTTATTTTAAATAAAAATAAATTATATTTTTCCGCCTCACTTAACAATATTATTGATATAAACATATTTCTTAAATATTTATAAGAAGAAAAAAACTTAATAATCAAAGTGTATGGAAAATCTTCGATATACTTACGGTATACCAAAAGAATGATAATATAAATGATGTATTCATTATGTCATAACAAAACTATACTGAAATCATTCCAAAAATTTAATTTACCAAAGTAATGTTATACTCCCTCCGTCCCTCTAGAATTGTCCCCAAGGGATTCGGCACAGTAATCAATGTGAGTAGAGATAGAGGAAATTAGTACTACCTCCGTCCCAAAACAATTGTCTGGTTTGGAAATGGCACAGATACCAATGCGAGTAGAGATAGAGAAAATTAATATTTTATTAGTGAGTGTGTATTAACTTTCCATTTTAGGAAAGAAGACAATTGTTTGTGACAAACAAAAAAGGAAAACAAGACAATTGTTTTGGGACGGAGGGAGTATTTTATTTGTGAGTGGGAATAAACTTTCTATTTTAGGTAAGTGGACAATTAAATGGGACAGACGAAAAAGGAAATAGATACAATTGAAGTGGGACGGAGGGAGTATAAATTATCACATACTGAAACCATACAGACTCATGCCAAAATCATATCAAAAATTCGGTATATTAAACTAAGGTATACCGAAAACTTTGATACGGTAACGATATGAGTTTTTTCTTAATACAGTAAAATCCTATAAGGTATAAAATATGGTAAAAGAAAATCCCTATATACCTTGACGAATCATCCTTATATTAAGTCATTTATGCTCGAAATTATATATATTTATTGACTTAGAATGCCAAGAGCCGGTGAAGCCATGCGTAGAAACGAGAAAGAGAGTGCTGCTTTAACGTTTCCTAATTAGTCAAATTAATCAAGATAAAATAAGTTAATTAAGCAGTAAATAAATAAGACATTAATTACTGGTGTGACTTAATATCACGTGTCAATTAAATAAAACGTTTGAATAATAGAATAATACACGACCCTTTCAATGCTTTGTTAGTAGATAAGGTAAAGATTAAAATGAATTATAAATAATGTATCCTTATTATTTACCATATATATAGATTATGTCATTTATTAGACAAAACTCACAAGTTTGACTGAGCTTATATTTTAGCAACCATTTCGCGCCTTAAGGTTTTGACGAAGAAAGTGGGAGTTGATCGTTTCCTACTTGTGCTCCCCCTTCTCATGTGTGCCTCAATTTACTTAACCAATTTAATTAAATCTTCATTTATGAAGTCTACCCAATTATAATAATCATTAATCATTATCCAAAAGTTGTTGTCTCGTGACTCTTGCATTATTTTTAATTATAACCATTTAAAAAAACAAAATATTTACATATGGGCACGTTATATTTTTTAAATGTAATTTATTAATTTAAAACTCACACACTTAATATTTTTGAAATATTTCGAATAATGGCGTATCCAGAAATTCAAAATTAGGGTATGTTAGGAAATTTGTTAGAAATTTCTTTATGTTATTATATTTTGGTGTATGTTAAGAATCTCCAAGTTTCGATACGTAGGACAACCAGTCCAAGATTCTTCAAACTGACAATAATGTCGTTCTGACACAAATGCGTACAGTCACTACTCACTATCGTTGAAAAAGCGGAGCAAGTGCAGAAAATTTGGAAAAACACCACTTACCCGCCTAGTGCAACAGTCTAAAAGAGATTCGATTGGACATTATCCAACTTGTCTCTAACGGATATTTATTTCAAACCTTCAACCTCACGACTATAAATATCGGAGAATCTTCAACAGAAGAAGGATAACGAACTGTAACGAACTTAAGTTGAAACAAACCGACACCAAATACAAACCAAGCTTACTTAACTGTTCAAGGCTCTTAAGCTTTTCGTGTGTCACTTTAGTGACCACGAGACTCAGAACATTTGTTCTTGAGTTATTCTCTTGATAATCTTTCTCTCCAAAAAATATTACAACAGTCAAAAACGTCTTGTACTCTTACTCCTACGAGCTTTAAGGCCGTAAACTAACAGTTTCGGAGAAACTATAAACACCCATTCTAGTGACGAGGAGGCTGAGTGGTGTGCCCACACTCCAAAAAGCTGCGAAGTGAATGACGAGCAAAGGACCAGGCGAGTGAGCTTGTAAACTGAAGGACGGGGCATTAGGAGCATCTTACAAACTCCATCACTTAGTGGATTTCCTAACTAGTGTCTGAAGAGTGGACGTAGGACCTTGAGTATCCAAACCACTATAAATCCTTTTGATTTTTTGCTTTCATACTTGTTATCAGTTTACTTTCTTTTAAAACTCAACACTCAAGTGTTGTAGTATATACTGAATATTGACACTAAACATACTTGACAATGCATACTTGATATTAAGAATAGTACTTGAACTAAAAATTTGATAAACTAAGCTGACACGTCACCATCAACTTAGATAAGTGCAAGTATACCAAATCAAATTATTATTTTCCGTTGTGCAGTTTACGTATACTTTGATAAACCGAGACCAACAAGGTACAATATATAAATATAATAAATTAGGGATACATTATGTAAAATATATACAAATAATAGTAAAGGTATATATATATATATATATATATATATATATATATATA
>JAPKLW010000823.1:225372-240548 GCA_026898455.1 Plectranthus barbatus | reverse complement strand
ATATATATATATATATATATATATATATATATATATATATATAGAGTTGCGTTCATTTCTGAACTAAATGTTGTGAATGAACAATGACCTATGATCCAAGCGTTCATTTTTTTAATCCGATGGCTACAATAATGACATGTGGCAGATAATTTATTTTTTAATTTAATTAAAAGGGTGTTTTAGGTAGTTACAATTTTATTAGATTTGATAAATATGGTAGTTCCTAATTTCATGGGATTTTATTTGTTAACATATATTTAAATTATTATTGTCTCAATCATATTTCGTTTCACTTTCCCATAATTTAAGTTTTCACTCTCCATCGTCGCTGCTGCCCCTACGCCATCTCCACCGCCGCTGCTGCCCCTCCGCCATCTCCACCGCCGTTGCTGCCCCTACGCCATCTCCACCGCTGCTGCTGCCCATCCGCCATCTCCACCGCCGTTGTTGCCCCTGCGCCATCTTCACCGCCGCTTCTGCCCCTCCGCCATCTCCACCGTCGCTGCTGCCCATCTGCCATCTCCACCTCCGCTTCTGCCCCTCCGCCATCTCCACCGCCGTTGCAGTTAGCCGTAAGTTAGGGTTCATGAACTTTTTTTTTTAGTAAATGTCGAGTGGCTACGCAGCGCTGGATGTAAGGCACTCAGATGATCGATTCGGTTGACACTTGGTGGATCGCCTTCACGTCTAGATTTCATTATTTTTGTGTCATATGCGATTATCATTGTTATTTTATGTGAGTGTCATTATTTATGAATAAATGTATCATTCTTCGAATCCCTGTTTAATGGATTGATAATTATTTATTTATTTTCTACATAAATGTATCATTATTTATGAATAAATGTATCATTGTTATTTTATGTGAGTGTCATTATTTATGAATAAATGTATCATTCATTCTTAGTTATTGTTTTAATCTTAATTGATTTATAATACACCTTTAAGATCATCGTTATCTTTATTCAATATCATTGTACGAATAATTAAAATTATTTATACATTTAATGATAATATATTAGTGGAAGTTGAGAGAATAACCTTATAATGACACACAAAGTCATAAACAATGATAACGATTAACTTAAGATTTTGGAATAAATCGTGGTGCATTTTCTCTTTCCAATTTATTTGATAATAATAGAAAAAATCGTGGGGCATTTAATTTGGTAACTGAAATAGATCGTGTATCTATTTTTGTGGGAAACTGCTCCCTTAAAATTCGCTTAAAGATTTTTATTAGATTTGATTTTATTGGTTTTGGACATTTATAACCTTATGATGATATATGTTATTAAAAAAAATGATACACGACATGGAAGAATTATGGACGTTGATCTCATGAATGTGCGGTTAGATCTTGGTCTCTGTTCATTCACAGAACCTTGTTCAGCCTAGATCGCACCCCTATATATATATATATATATATATATATAAAAGAAAATTGTGGGTACAAGTACAGGCTATATTAACCTTTAAATTTCAAATTTATAATTTTTTAATCATATAGGTAAGACGTTTTTATTACTGTATCCTTAGTAAGCGACGAAGTGATAAATTTGTGACAGTAAAATGTTAAATTTGTTTATATCTTTAAGATCATGTAGATCGTCGTATCTAACTCAACTTAGTTCATATCTTCAATTTGTTTTTTTATTGCATGAAACACAAACTCTAGTCTTCATCCTCAAGCACACGCATGTAGATTATTTTGTCATCACGATTTTGTTCTTTTATAGGTTAGCTAAGTACCTTAAAAAATACACTAATGTTGAATTTTTTTATTTTTTTCTAAATTTGGTTTTGAAACATTCAAGACTTGGAACATTTTTATATAATTATCATATGAGGTAAAGTTCTAATCAATTGTTTTTACATATATAAATAATTAATATCACTTTAGATATATGTGGTGCCCCAACCTACACATTAACTAGAACAAGAATATTTTGACATCATCTAAAAAACCAAATTAAATGCGCAAGTTTTGTGTATTTTAAAACTAAAACTTAATGACATGTAATGATCAAGATAAATTTGGAGATAGGGTTAAAATAAGAAAGATGCGTAGATTAACAAAAGATGAAGTCATTAACTATGTAATAACTGGAGTGGAGGCAGCCAATCAAGAATCATGATTATATTTATAAGCTGACATTACAAAGCCTCGACATGAATTTGAAAGAAACACTTTTTCCCTCCTCAAATGTTTGACAAATTCAAACATTTACTACACCACGAAACCGGCCCCAAACCCTCAAAACTATATAGAATTAATTAATACGATCCACAACTTGCCAAAAAAAAATATTTTTTTATTTAATTTAATATTTCCAAATAGTATATATAGCTCCCACACTCCATTGACTAATAATATTGTTCAAATATATTTACACCCACAAAAAACCAAACATAAATACTAGACCGGCATTCCAAAAAAAAAAAAGAAAAAAAAAAAGAAAGAAAAGAAAAGATTGCAACGACCACGTACCAACATTTATTACCACCGCCCACCGCCGCCGCTGCCATGGACGTGCCGGACTTTTCTTCTGGCCGCTCTCCGAGGAAGGAACTGCAAGGCCCCCGCCCGGCTCCCCTCAAAGTCCGCAAAGACTCCCACAAGATCAGAAAACCACCGGTGGCGCCGCCGCCAGCAGGCCATCCCCACCAGCCTCCCCACCACGCGCCGCCGCGGCCGCCGGTCATAATCTACACGGTCTCCCCGAAGATCATCCATGCAAACCCTAACGAGTTCATGTCGCTGGTGCAGCGCCTGACCGGCCCCAACGCCGCCTCCCCCTCCACTTCCTCATCCTCCAGCTTCGCCTTCCACGAAAGCGGCGGCGGAGGAGTATCCCCGGCCGCCCGCTTCGCCTCCATCGAGAGAACGAAATCTCCCGACGGGAGGAAGACGGTGCAGGCCGCCGCCCATCAAATCCAAGACACGGAAATGGTCGTCGACGGCGTCGAGATCGATGCAAACATTCAAAGAACTGCGCAGTTTCCCGGAATCCTATCGCCGAATCCGAATGCTCTCCCTCCGATCCCACCCAACTTCTTCTCTCTCCCCTCAGATAGCAATTTCAACAACTTTTTCCATGATCTAAGCCCGGTTTTACACAGCAGTCGGAATTATTTAGAGAATAGTTTTCTATTGCAGAGCCCCTCAACCAATTTCATATCGCCGCATATAAACACTCCCTCTCCAAACACCTTAGATCTCCTCCACAGCCTATTCGACCTATAATCGTAGGGATAGTAACTGTAGGAAAGTGGAGCTTCGTGAGTCCTTCAATGGCGGAAGGACTGAACAAGTTCAAAAAAGTGGGGCCGACTTCTAATTTGTGGCATTAAATTCTTATTATTATTCAGTTGAAGATTAAATTTTTGTGGGGCATGTGATTTATACATGAGTTTTTGGCTCAAATACTTGGTGTTTAGTCTTTGTTGTAGCGATCGTTCGGCTTAGTTTCGTTATATATATAGCAAAATTCTTTTTGTCACATTTGGGATTGTAGTTTCCGATGTTTTTGTAGATATTATGTTAATATATCATAAATATCGTTAGTCACACACACCATCAAAACATAAATACATGTGAAATTAACGATGAATTGATACATCCTTGTTAATTTGACCTTTGTTTTGTTTGTTTTTGTCTTTTTTATACTATATGATCGAGTTTATTTGGAATTATTTGAAGGGTTAGGGTTTCATAAATCTTGGTGCTTGTTTCTCCTTTGATGGATGAGAATTAGATAGGTCGATTCATTTTTTTAAATTTTTTTTATAGGGTTATATATAAAGAAGGTTGATTTATGCAACTTCATTTGTGAATTTTTCGAAACTCTACATCTGCATTACTTGGCCACTTTGGATTTCTATTATATTGTTTGTTACTGCAATCTCAGAGGCTCAGATTATCTTGAATGCTTTGTTCTAGTTATAAAGGTTAATTGCATAAGTTAATATAATTTTTTAATTGATTTTGCAATTACAACATATTTTTTAGATTTTGCCAAGTATAACATAATTTTCTCTTTTAAAAAAATTTGCAATATAACATAAAATTTTAAAAATAATAAAAAAATAATTTTCTTATTTCTTTCTTTCCATTTTGCAGATGCGTTTAATTTGGAACACTTGGTGTATGTGATTTATTTTGTATATGAGTTTGTTGTATTTTCTAATTTGCTTTTGTGTTAAATTCAAGTGGGAAAAGATTTAAAAAATAAAAGTTAAAAACTTGATAGAAAAGTTTATCCTAATACAAATATGAGTTGATCTTCATATTAACAGTTTCACTAATACATCACTTTAATAAGTTAAATACATTATTTTATATTTTAATATATTATTTCTCTTGCTACAAGTGAATCACATTATTTGTAATAAAATAAAAAATACATCATTTGTAATAAATAAATGCATCACTTCAATAAATTAAATATTTTATTTCAAAAGTTAAATCCGTCTCAAGTAAAAATAGTGAGACAATCTCATTTAAATATTTACCAACAAATAAAGATATTTGAATAGATATTTTAAGTCGTACGTACAGAACTTTTGCAAGAGTAAATCTAGCATTTTAAGTTTGTTTACTATAAATAAAACTCTTTAGTTTTTATAAATTTTTTTAAAAAAAGATATTTTCACTTGCCATTGAATGATAAAAGATGTGTTACCATTGCAAAACATTCAAATATTGTACTATTATAATATTTGAGATTCAAAATATCATATTATAATTGTCATTTTTTACCATATCTATTATAATTGCTAAAATTTAAAAGTACATTGTATTATATTTACTAAATTCTAAAAGGTTGTATTAACATATGTGAGTAGCCATAAATAAAATATGAGAAGACTTTATTTGTCTTTGTCAGCGTTTATGGGTTCTTTCCTATTTCGGCTGTCATTTTGACGATTTAATGAAAGGTTTGGTTTCCCAAAAAAAAATTACTCCCTCCGTCCCGGGACAGTCGCAACGTTTTCCTTTTTGGGCCGTCCCGGGACACTTGCAACATTTTCATTTTGGGTAAAAATTAACAACTTAATTACACTCTAATTATCATTAATTAAAACATTAAAATTCAAATTTTTTTTTTAAAATTAAAGTTAATTTTACGAAATTAAAATTAACCCACCCCACCCCACCCCCTAATACTCCCACCCCATCCCCCCCTTCTCATTTCTCAACCCTAGCCGCTGTTGCTTCGTCTTCGTCTTCTTTGTCCCTCACGTCCCTCTCGTCGATGGCTTCCTCCGACGGCTGGTTCAGCACACGTCGGAGACGAAGCAAATCGCGGCCTAAATACTCCCTCCCCTCACCCCGTATCTCCTATTTCTCCCATACGGGATCCGAAAACCCTAATCCCTACCGATTACCCTCGCGCGCGCCGGTGCCTGACTCTGAGGGTTGGATAGACCCTCGAGCGCCTTTAATCAACCGTTCCTCGCCTCCGTTGATAAATCGCAGGGGGGTTTCGCCACCCCCTGCTGTGGATCATCCGATCTGCAATTTTCGCCCACCTCCAGCCGCCGGTTTTCCGATCTGTGAGCTTCGCCACCCTTCCGCTGCGATGATTGCGCCCAGGAGCTATGCGGTCGAAGGAGGCGAGGTGGATTAACGTGTGGGATCTGTGGCCTGTGATGTTCGCCCACCCCCTGCCGCGGGTTTACCAATCTCTGATGTTCGCCACCCCCCGCTGCGATGAATGAAGCTACGAGCTATGGGGTCGAAGGAGGCGACGTCGATGATGTTGTGGGATCTGAGGCCGTGCCCGAACCTGATCTGCCATGCCCGGCTGGTATCTCTGATCTCAGTTTTTCTTTTATTCGCCCTATTCATGCTAGCGAACTCCCTATTGTGACTGATTCTGAAGTTTGTCGTGATTTGGGTTGGGATTTTGTGGAACAATTCGATTAAATTTGGCAAAAGTCTAATGCATGTTCATATTGATGCTGTTGCATTTGTTGATTACATATTTATGGTGCTGCATGTTGTAGATTACAAAAAATTAGACTAATTGAGATTGATATACATCATATATCCAGTGCCTGTCTGATTTCTGTCATCTCCGTGTTATGCTGATCTGAGATGTAGCTGATGCATTCCAAAACGAGTTCTTTTGGCACTTCCAATGTCTGTGGTAATGTGTTGGATCTGCGTAGTGCTCCTTTGCTCATATGTGGTATCTTGTATGCATTTGAGCCCCTCACCTTCATGATCTCTATCAGGCATGCTTGTAGTGTGATGAACACATCATTTAATGTGGTGGCTGACAACTTTGCATATGAATCTTCTATTGCATGAACTAGTTCATCCACTGTTTTGCTTGCACTCTCATACTGAAGGGACTGAATTGCTCTGAACCACCCCAAATCGTTTATGTTGCAATCTGGTGAATTGGGGGGCTGTTGTTTGAGTTTAATGTTGAACCCTTGTCCACATGCAGCCTCTCTAAATTGTGCATCATCATCTAGAATATGTGGCCTTGCATTGTCTTGCTGGATATATATCTCTTTGCTAGCTCCTTCTGGCCACTTGCTCTTGATTGCTGGTATTATCTGACATTACATAAGATCAATGTAATCAAGAGCTGAAAAGAACAATCAATTTGTGCCTGTGTGCAGTTGCTTTTTGATAATTGTACCTGTGTGCAAGTGATCCTGATTCTAATTGCTCTTAAATGTCCCTAAACCTCTTCAATGATGTGTATAGCTGAGAAGAAATCTGCATTTGTGCCTGTGTGCAGTTGCTATTTGGTAATTGTGCCTGTGTGCAAGTGATGTTGAATCTGATTGATCTTAAATGTCCCTACACCCCTTCAATGATGAGTACAACTGAGAAGATGAATGCATTTGTGCCTGTGTGCATGTGCTTTATGCTAATTGTGCCTGTGTGCAAGTGACCCTGATCCTAATTGCTCTTAAATGTCCCTAAACTTCTTCAATGATGTCTTGAGCTTAGAAGATGAATGCATTTGTGCCTGTGTGCAGTTGGTTTATGCTAATTGTGCATGTGTGCAAGTTATCCTGATCCTAATTGCTATTAAATGTCCCTAAACCTCTTCAATGATGTCTTGAGCTGAGAAGATGAATGAATAAGGATCATACCTTAGAGATCAAACAATCTCTAATCACATCTTTTGTGACTGATTCGATTGGCTTTGTAACTATTGTCCCTGCACATCTATTCTTGCTGTTTCTTTTGGCTGGTTCAGTGTATGTGAATGGGAAGATGTCTATTTTGCCATCAAATACTACCTGCCCTTGATCTGTGATGATAGGCCTACTTACTACTGACATGAACATAACCTTGGTAATGAACTTTTTACTCTTACAACTTCTATAAGGGTCTTCTTCCCCTGGTGCTAAATAATGCCTATGTGTGGTTTTGGTCATGTAGAACCACTTTTCATCTATATGGACTGTGTTGTGCATTTCCATGAACTTGATCTTGTTTTGGACTCTATCTAAATGTAATGACTGAAGGCAAAACTTCAGTCTACTTACCTTGTTTGAGGCTGTCAGCTCTGGTTTAATGGCATTCGTATGTGCCCTAATCCTGCCCTCTTTCACCCATCTCCCAACTGATGATTTACTTACCCCAAGACCACTTGCTACTCCCCTTATTGTACTCCTACTAGAATATGTCATCCTTGACAACCTATCAAGGTCCAACTCTAAACTCCCTTGTTTTTTCACTCCTTTTTTGTGATTTCTCAATTGTATATACCCAATCTCTTCTCTTTGTTTTTTTGCAGCAGTCCAAAGCCGATGAACGGTGGATTGGTGGACTCCAAAACGGCTGGTTGCTGAGGTGATCCTGCCCCTTAA
Organism: Plectranthus barbatus; assembly: GCA_026898455.1. NCBI lineage: Eukaryota > Viridiplantae > Streptophyta > Magnoliopsida > Lamiales > Lamiaceae > Plectranthus > Plectranthus barbatus. The sequence continues at coordinate 232,703 of JAPKLW010000823.1, read as the reverse complement.
AGGCTTACCATCCTTGCTGCCTTCAAGTAGAAATTGGACGAGTTCATTCCGCTTCGAATCCGAGAGTTCACGGCTTGATTCCATGGCATCTCTTGCTCTCGGCCTTCTTTTGTTTTTTTTGCTGATCGATGATGAAAATGATTCTGAGATCATGTTTCATTACCTATTTAATGTGGCCATTTGGTTTGTAAATTCAAATTAGTGATGGGATTAAAAATTTGGCTCCAAATTAGTGATTTGATCAAATTTGATTGTAATCATTACTTTTAATTTGAATTTAAATGAGTTGTGCTTTTTTTACATTTTCCATTTCTATATTTTTAAATTTTAATTAACTATCTAATCTAACCCCACTAACTCCCTAATTACTTTTTCTTAACCTCCGTGCCGGGTCAAACGTCTCAAGAGACCCGTGACGGAGGGAGTACTAGTTTTCAAGTAATTGAAAATAGTTTTAAAAAAACCCAAATTAAGAAATAAAAAATAGTACTCCCTAAATTTTAATTATTTGATCGAGGTTACTATTTTAGGTTTTGGTATTTTTTTCTCTGATAATTTATAATTATACTCTAAATAACTTTTGAAAATAAAAATATTAAATAATAATATTAAATATTTTTTTACAAACGTTGCAAGATCAAACTAAAATATATAAATAGAATAGATGGAATATAATAAATTGAAAGGTAAAGGTGAATGGTAGGGAGCGACTTTTAATTGTTAGATTAAGCGGAGATTAAAATATGTTTACGGCCATTATCTCTCCACCTAATACACGGAGACGTCTATAATTAATTGATTAAACAAACTCCACAGCCATGTGATTATCTCTTTTTTTAATATTAACGAAATTAATCTTTTCATTGCAAGATGAATGCATCCATGATTTTTTTTTTCTTCTCTCATTTCATTTGACTTATCCGATTATCTCTCAAATTAATCATGCACCCCCCTGTCCCAAAGTATTTATAGAAAATTAAGATAACGTTTCATATTAGAAGAACAAATAGAAATTACCAGCATATTTAGCATATTTTAGTAGGACTGACAATTCGTGAATTTTGAATCATTATCATTCAGATTGGTATCATGTTTTAACTCAACGGGTTCATATTATGTTCGTGTCCATTATTATCTTGTGAGTTCATGTCATATTATCATGTCATATCAAGAATTTTTAGTTACAAGTGTAAACCTAACAATTTGTATAAGACAAATTTTTATCGAGTCGGGTCGTTATCATATTTGAGCTTACCAGATTCATGTTCTGTCCATATTTGAGCTTAACAAGTTCGGGAGGTAGAGCTTTCTTGAAAACACTTGAGTGGCTTTAAATAAATGCGTTACTAAAAATATTCCATGTAGAACCTAATATGAATTATCATAGGAGAATAAAGAATTCACCAAGAACCCAAATCAAACATAAAGTCTAGCGTTTTACTCACATCACATAGAAGAAAACGACATCACAAAAAATAAGGAAAATAAAATAGAAGAGGAATAGTAGGCAAGCTGTATGCATCCAAAAATATGAAACAGAACAAGTGGTGGTGACGACTAAGATAGCTCAAGCATGATCTCACTAATTTCATCTTAATCTTTAACAAAATTGACCGCCCCAAATTGATATTACACCTATCTTTATATATTAAAGACAATTTCTGAAGGCACAGGGAAGGGCCATTTGGTTGGAGAAAATCTTTTTCCATTCATTAAAGAATATGGTGCTTGCAATAATAGATTAGAGACATCCCACTAAAATGTTATGCATTCTTGCTAAGGTAAATGTACAAAGCAACATAACCTCTAGTAGCAGGATTAGTCAGTGAACAGCTAGGGCTCCATCATCACATCTCTTTCTAATCAAGTTAATTTCTGTGACTCCACCAGTTGAAAGAGAATCCAATGGGGCAGCCTGTTTTTCCCGAAATACGCCCCACAGATAATATTTGTTGTGGAATCCTGCAGAATGATCATCTAAGAGCTTTGCTTGTTTGAGAAATAAGGAAAAAATATGTGAAAAACAGTGTCCATAATTCAATATTCGCAGATACAAAGAGAGAAACACGAGGATGCAAAACTTACTCCAGTAGCGCAGAGGCAATTCCGTTGAAGTGAAAATCAAAAGGTCAACATTCTGCACACAGGCTTTGAAAGCAAGTTCTTTATGGATCATTTCGTCAACCAGTTTCTCAAATGCTTGCTCCCTTCAGTGTGAAAAATACAAAAAATGAAGTCAATCAGAGAGCAAAAGAGTAGATGACAAAAATGGATACCTTATCTTGGATGCAAAGAAATAGAGTGCAATGCTATCACCACTTGGTTCTGCAGTGACAAAACTTCTTGGCCATATGTCTGATTTTGGAAGCATTTCGAGATGGAGGACCTGTTGAAATTGACATGCCGCCTTGTACACCTTATGGCATGCTTTGTTAGATATGTGACCTATAAGATCTTCAACATTGCTGTACTTTTTGTTCCAAATATTGAAACTTCCCCTGGCATAAACAAACAGATTTTTTATGAGCATGCCTATAAACAATCAGTAATGTGACACCATATAATGGATTTTATCACCTCCAAATTGGCAAGGCCACTGGTTCAGCAACACAGAAACTTAAATCTTTTGAGTAACTTAAATCTTTTGGGTAATGGTTGCAGGCCTTTCTGCTTTGAGTAATTGTAGATGTCTGCTCCTCTTCATCTTCTGGTCCTCGGTTTTCAATGGAGTTATTGCACAAGCCTAAATCCCTTTCTTTATTGCTTAAGTCAGCAAACTCATTTTCCAAGTGAGAATCTATATTTTCGGGGGCTTGAGCAACACTAGTTCGATGCACTTGCTTCTGCAGAATGGGGTCAGAAGACGTAATCCTAGTGTTCCCTTTTAAATTCTTTGAAGGTTCATTAATTGACACAACAGAATCATCTGAAGGAACACCAGCGATTACAAGATCAGTAATTGAACCAAAAGGAGTTGAGATGCATGTTTGATCTTTCTGCTCAGAGCTTTCAACTTCTTTAATTTTAGAAGTTAATGTTAAATCACTCTCCAATCTGGTGCAGTCGCTGATATTTTCTTTCACACGCTCATGATAAGATGTTGTAATACTTATCTTTCTCTTCCTTGTCTTCCTCTTGTTCTCCATTTCCGTTCTCTTTTCCTCCAGGCAACCAGCTGACAACTTAATCGGCTCACTCATGGATCTTGTGCAATCAATATCTACTTTCCTCTTCCTCTTGTTCTCGGTTACTGTTTTCTTTTGCTCCAGGCAGCAAGCTGACAACTCAATCGTATCACTAACGGATCTTGCGCACTCACTGATATCTACTTTCGCATGTACATTATAAGATGTTGCAGCAAGTCTACGTTGGTCTTCCTCAGTGGTGGGTTTATTATTATTTCTCTTCCTCAGCTTCCTCTCGTAATCGGTTGCCATTTTCCTTTTCTCCAGGCAGCCATCTGACAACTCATCAATCATCTCAGTCACGGTGCACTTGTTGGTATCTACTTTCACATTTTCAATATGAGATGTTGCAGCAAGTATATGTTGGTCTTCCTCAGCAGCGCGTTCCATAATATTTCTCTTTCTCTTCCTCTTGTCCTCGAATTTAACTTTCTTTTGCTCCAGGCAGCCAGCTGACAATTCAATCGGTTCACTAGCTGATCTTGTGCACTTGTTGATGACTGCTCTCACAGGTTCATTATAAGTTTCTGTATCAAGTCTATGTTGATTTTTCTCATTAGTGGATTCCAATATATCTCTCTTTTGCTTCGTTCTCCTCCTTTTCTTTTGCCACCATGTCCTCCTTTTCTTTCTCTTCACTGTCCTCTTCTTTTGATTCAGGCAGCTATCTGGCAACTCAATCAACTCCACCAGATTACCGTCAATCTTTTCCTTCTCAAGCCACAGCAGAGAAGAGCTCTGCTGAGATGTTTTACTTGCATCTTCTGGAAAATGACTAGCATTTTCATCATTCTTCCCATCCAATTGCACAAGAATATGCTGACTGGCTGACCCCTCACATTCAGCCACGTCAAACTTTACACATGCATCATGTGCTTGCTCGGAGCCATCCTTACAAGCATGCTCGCTGGCATCAACGAACAGTGGACAATTTTTTGAAACTTCATGGTGTCTTGTCTTATCTGGGATAGCATCATGCTCAGGGACATCAGTTTGCTTTTGCACTTTCACTTTGCACTCATCACAGAGCCAATGAACAATTTCATCTAAAGTTTCAGGCACTACATCTAGACAGTAGCTGCAATGACATAACATACAGTCAAGCAAAAAACTCTCCTCAGCTATTCTGAAGTGAAGCACAAGAAAACTGCTGAGATTAGAAAACCCAATAAAAGCATATGATCGTAGTATGTGAGCGTCACAATCCATTAATTATCAATGGCTAAATAAATTGGACATGTCAAGTGTTTGTGTCAGTGATATATCCTATTAACAGTTAGTGGTTAGTAGTTTAATGTGTTTTTTCAGTCTGCAGTGTGCATACTGTCAGACTCTGTGTGGGGTATGCGTGGAGGCTGCAGTGCATGACTGTATCTATCTATATGTGCAGTGTGTTTCTTGCTAGTTTAAATGAACAAGATCCCCCAATATAAGTTTTGCCAAACAAGTTGATTTAATCCACTCTTCAAACTCACACCTAAATCCAGCACACAACCTAAAGGGTAAGGTAAGAAGCATCCATTCTGATAATTTAGAAGGAATAAAAATAACAGAGATCCAACTAGAGTACTCTACACTTTTACCAAGAATATCCTAAAAAAGTAAAAATGCAATTAACAAAGAACATAAGGGGACATGGGGGCGAAATAGGAAGGGGACACCAACAACGTCATCCAGCTTACCGATGCACAGCAAAAGATAGGCATCTGATACAGTAAACAAATGCATTCTCGAATCCTCTATCGCCACATTGAAGACATATGGTTTCTTCATCCTGCATGATAAACTTATTCACAAAATCATAAGCCATAAAGAAAGATTTTATGCCAGAGTACACCCCAGATACCAGTTGAAAGTTAGATGATAACTAAGAAACCAAGAAGCAACGGGTTCTTGGAATACCTAAATTTAGTGAGAACCATCCAACATATAGCCATTCATTCAAACATATTTGATATAACACCATTTTAAAGTTACCTATGTAGGCATTTAGTGCTAATAACATCAATATATGTCAGAAGGATTCCTCCTCTACTACATGGATTATAGAAACATCAAAGCCAGCATAAATCATACGAGTAAAAATCCTCTTTCGCACTACAAGGAGATAAAAATTACGTAACAGCCACAAAAATATTAAGTCTTCGTAAAAGCAGTATGCAGTTGATTCTAAAATCATGAAGGTCAGTATTATATGCCGCAGCCATCCTTATAGACTAATAACACAGTCAATGGGCATTAAATTAACATTATCGTATCAAATCAACTGTTATCATTTTATTCTAAGTCATAAAAAGGCATGGATCTGGGTGAAATAATTGCCAAAGTAACCATATCTGCATCAGATATCTGATAACATCTCTGATTATATCAAAACATAATTTAATAATCAACTAATCACAAATCATAAGCAATAACATTTACACACACACACATGCGTAAAAATTAATGTTTAAATAAGAACAAATCACACATCTTTTAAGCCCACTTTTGTGTGTCCTTTGAAGTACTCCAGCCAGTGTCATCAAAGGGCCAGAAAATGAAACATAAATTTTAAATGATGACAGTGAGGAGAAAACGAGTCTATTACAGAGTATCTTCGCAATACAGAAAAAACAGTGATCGGCAATTTCATCTGTTTTCTAAAAGATCTGAACAATCAAGATAATAATTGGCTAAACTAATAGAAGGCATAATTCTAAAACTGATCAGTGATTCGACAGACGGCAATTTTGCCAAAAAGTCGTGATCTTTTACATTAAAAAAACAAACAAACAAACAACGAGTGTTCGAGAAACTACATGCAGAGACAGATTCGAACCTACCTACATTAAAATCACAACTTTTACAAAATCAAATAGAGAGCGGGTGATTGGAGCTGTACCATGATGCAAGAACTTAAAAGAAACAATGAGCAATAACAGCACAACAATCCTCGATAGCTGAATCTGAGAAGCGATTCGTTGCGACTAATATTTCCTCCAACTTTTCGTCGTCAAGAATTACTAATTGCGATGCACTTCGTGTGTTCATGTTAATTCTACCCCTACAAACCCTAATTCTCGTTTAATAAATAGATTTTAAAAAAGGAAAAAAAAAAAAAAAAGAAAAAAAGTGGGGATTGTTAGAAATCTTACAGTTGTTCGTATATACATATGAATTATTTCAGTAATTTCGTTGAATTGAAATAAGGCCCACACATTACCAGTGTAATTGAACTCCTCCCTTTTGCTCACACGACTCAACTGTTCTAAAATTTATTTAAAGAAGTTGGATATATATATATATATATATATAGAAAATATTAAAAAAAACATGTTCCCAAAAATTCACATAATTTTTTATTTTTTTATTATTTATTCTATTATAGCATAGATTTATAATAAATAATAATAACAATATAATAAAACTATATTTATCACTTTTTCTTTAAAATATTACAGCTCACTAATTTACTATATTTACAGTTTTTAAATAATAAAAATATACTCTATCTGTCCCATTGAAATAATCTCATTTCTCATTTTTTTTTGTCACATAAATTAGTCTCATTTTCCTAAAATCATAAATTTTTTCACTCACCAATAAAATATTAATTTCACTACACTCACAACTCTTAATCTCCGTGCCAAAAAGAAATGGGACTACTCTAATGGGACGGAGGGAGTAGTATTTTTTTATGAGATAATGTTTCAATTAAATTTCATATACTGACTTTAATATACTTCTTTTTATCTTTGTTAAAATTATATATATAATTTGGCGTATACTATAAATAACAATTTATATTATGGAGTAATATTTAAATATAATATTAATGAATAAAAATTATATATATATAAAAACAATTACTAAAAATATTAAAATATATAATTTGTTAATTATATTTCAATATTATAAAATAAAACATCATGAGTTGCTCTCCTGAGAGACGGTCTTACTATTTTTTATTGTGTGACGAATCTCATAAGATCCATATTATAAATATCTCACAAGTCAGAATACAGGGAAACCAAAAACTACCCGCTCTTATCCTTGTCAAAATATTTGAAGGATTTGAACAGAAGGTCCTCTCTTTCCACCCGGTTCATGTGCATAGTCCTAACAGTGGTATCAGAGCCCAGGTTCGGGCTGCGGAAGAGACCG
>JAPKLW010000823.1:129849-224972 GCA_026898455.1 Plectranthus barbatus | reverse complement strand
TTTCCCTTCTCCAACCGATGTGGGATAGGGGTTTGATAACCCCAACACATAGTAGCTGTTAAACTCAATGTAATCGATTGTCCCATTCTCATCCACATCAGTCTGGAAAGCACAATCTAACATAAGATACTTAGATGTAGGAAGAAGAACACACATTGCCAACACAAGCTACCGTGAATTCTAAATGGAAGCTTATAGGAGCATGTATGGTGGGGAACTTCGTGGGGGCGATCCTGGTGGCGAGGGTGGGGTGGAAGGAGGTTGGGAAGTTCCTGTGGGCGATCGGCATCGCGCACTACCTGATGGTGTTCGTGATGAATAAAGTCTAAATACATCATTTACTAAAACAAAATACATCATTCTAATTGAAGGAATACATCATTTGTTAAGTAAAGAAAAGCTAAAAATACATCAATTACTTAAACAAAATACATTATTTACAGTACAGGGATACATCATTTGAGAACAAAAAAAACTTAATTGTTGAATACATCATTTACAGTAAAGGAATACATCATTTACAGTAAATGAATACACATCATTTGGGGGTGACGGGGATCATTTTATAGTGAGGAGTTTCTCCAACTGCATCCAATAAAACAACTTTTTTGGCCTTGTTGCTTTCTCTATCGTCATCACCACGCTATCGCAATGCACAGCTTCTAACGCGATCTCCTCCGTTGCACCATAATCTATTTCTCATCGATCCTCGAGGTCATCTTCAGTGGAAGTCGGAGATGGCGAAGGCAGATCACAAGCCGGTCGCTGATCAAGCACTATCGCTGCCTCACTGTACTTGAGATAATTTGTATACAACGCCATTATCGCTGGACGTCTGAAGAGGAGAGAGAAGCGGAAACGATTATCTTATAATATATTAATTTAAGAAATATTAATTAAAAACTCAAATTAAAATATATGGATAGATTTATATCCGTCTCACAATAAAAAATTGTGAGACCGTCTCATACAAGACTTTGCCAAACATCACATATAAATGAACTAAGGACTGAGGTACCTTGCAGATCAACTAAAATACGATTTAAAGGAAATTTATATCATATTCACAATTAAAATATGAAGACTTTTCAAGTATCCAAGGAGATTTACACAAAGATTAACCACATAAATATCTCCTACGCACTCACAATTTTTCCCCCACTAATGTGATAATAAATTTTATATTGTCACATCAGATCCTGAACATTGGAACAAATCTTTACAAATTTATGTTGAATTGGTCTCCTGAGAGACGGTCTCACTTTTTTTTTTTTTGTGAGACGGACCTTAATATATCATTTCAATAAGTTAAATACATCATTTCATTTTTAAGAATTACATTATTTACAACAAAGAAATACATCATTTGCAATAAAGAAATACATCATTTCATTAAATTTATATCACAATAAAAATGATGAAGCATCATTTACAATAAAGAAATACATCATTTCCTTAAATTCGTCTCACAATAAAAATGATCAAAGAAGAAACATAACAAGGAGAAGAAGAAACGCATTCATAAATATCACAATGGAGTTTACTATACTTCCAAGTTAGGAGGAGGGAACCCAAAAAAAAAAAAAAAGTTACCATCAATCACACAAGTGCACAAACCCACAAGCCCCAACAATTTGATTAGGAATAATAACTTCCCCTCTATTTTCTTCTTTGAGATGTTAAACATGAGATGCTGGGTGATATGGAATTTCACCAGCCTAAAGTTACCAGGTAGAAAAACATTAGCAATATATGTAATACAATGTTCTAAGGCATTGTAGCTAAATGCCTCTCAAGTGAAGTGACTTCAAATCGCATCTTCTGCACATTCGCATTCTTCTCTTCTATTAGTCTCTTCAGTCTCCCTTTTACGCTCGTGTTCGAGATCCCCTCAATAGTTTCCTGGAGAACGAAGTGTTGCTTGTCCGACCACTGTACTACGCTTGGTGCATTCTCGGACCCTGTAAACACCAGAAGCACAGCAGATCTAATAATTTTGTCACAGTCAAGGTATATGGTTTAATTTGGAATGCAGCCTTACCATGAAATACGCCTTCAAAGGTCTCCAGAGGTACGCCTTTCGATTTTTTACTGTGTTTCTTTTTCACGCCAGCCATCAAATTTCTAATTTCAGGAGACACATTCGGGCAATGTTCCAACTGCATTGCAGGATCGCCTCCACTTAAATGAGCTTTCAACCGAGCAATTCCTCCACATTTAGAAACAAAATTGCAGTACTTGCACCTTGTGGCATCTCCTGTTTCATCCAGAGGTATTGCATGTTCCCATGCATCATCTGGCCTTCCCCTCTTCAAAAGTCTGCCAGGAGTTGCTATTTCCAGGGTAACAAGGAACTCATTAAACAATATACGGCTCTGGTGCAAGATAAACAAAATTAAACCACCAACTCCAGATGAAGTGCTTACAACTTACCAATCTGAAAGCTTTTTTGACATGATAAAAGAACCAGTGCCACAGTCAGGACTTAACTCTGGCTAATCATTGGGGAGGATGAGGATCTAATTCATGAGTCAATTTATTCAATAAAAGGGAGTTCAATGACTAATGACACTAGGCTACTTCTATAGTGAAACAATTGGAGTGAGAGAAAATTACAACAAAGTTTTTCTTTTCATTTTGGATGTTTGACATGAAAAATATTCCAGTGCAAATCATGCATTTTGTCTATACTCATTAACTCCAGTGTAGACCCTAGCCAAAGTAAAAGACAATTTATAAGTCGAACATATAACAAAAAGGATTTTCATCATATTATTTGCAGCAATAAATAGAATGTTCATGCAATGTTGCAGTGTCGTGTATGGTTGAAGCAGGATTTTCATCATATAATTTGCAGCAATAATTAGAATGTTCATGTAATGTTGCAGTGTCATGTATTGTTGAAGCCTCACCATTAGAGTTTCGTGTCCAAGCAGCTGATGAGTATTTTGACCACTCACTGAACCACTGTTCCATAACTCTCTTAACTTCTAGCGGCACCTTGGGGCAACCTCGCAACTGCATTTGAGGACACCCTCCACCTAAATGTGCTTTTAAACGTGAAATCCCCCCATAAGAAGAAACAAAGTCACAATAATTGCATCTTGTTTTTTGCCTAGCTTCATCCAACGGCTTTGCATGTCCCCAAGCATCATCCAGAGGTCTTCCCCTTCTCTCAGGCTGTTCACCAGCTCCTATGCATCCACCAACCAATTAGAGGAAAAATTTGATCAGCAATGCATGAACCATTGCATGCTATCTCGCTTGGCTCAAACTAAACAGGAGGTACACTATCTAAAGAATAATCAACAGCTTCAATCAACTACCAATACAGCCATCAGATACTAAGAAGATAGTACTGATATCAGCAAGTTTACCAGACAGTGTCATAATGTTAAATCAATGAAAAGAGGAAGTAACACATTTGAAAAATTAAAAATACCTCGGGGTTTTTTCATCTTCGGTACTTTCATTTTTTTTACCCAGTCAGACATGAAACCTTTTTCAGGTGACACCCTATGCCAGTCCTCCTGGTGTGTTTTTGATCCTCCACCTAAGTGTACCTTGTGATATGGAATTCCTTCAGGTATAGATTTACTGCCAAAATACTCGCAATATGTCTGTTCATATGGTGCATCTAATGGCTTAGCATGTTCATGAGCAGCATCATGTGGCCACCCACTTTTGTCAACATATCCTGCAGATTCTGTAGATAACTATCATCACCTCAAGAACATACAGCCAAAAAAAAGGATAGCAGAGAGTGGATCTCAATAGCTAAAATGAGTTAGTACTAACATTTACAACATCACGTCTATCTAGACCCATACCTCTAATTTCTTTCGTCCAAAGAGCTTTTGTATTTCTCACCCATTCATTGAACCACTCAGACATGACTTTTTTTACTTCAGGTGACACCTTGTTGCAGCCTGGTAGGCGAGTTCCAGGGTTACCTCCCCCCAAATGTGCCTTAAGGCGTGAAATGCCGCCATGTGAAGAAACAAAACCACAATGCAAGCACTCTGCTTTTTGTCGTAGTGCATCCAATGGTTTGGCATGTTGCCAAGCATCATCTAGACGTCTTCCTCTTCTATCAGCTTTAGAAGGTTGTGTTACTAATCACCCCAGAGCAGAAGTAAGAAAATAAGTGCCATTGGACTCTCAACGTACCATCAAGTATATCAGTATATGATGGGCAGTAGTAGAAGAATAAAATATAACTAAGAAAACCCAGTCAAACAAGATGGTCAAGTGCTTTAGAGAGTCAAGATTAATGCAATCCAATTATCTTATGTAACAAATCAAAACGTTTAGATAAAACTCCCACCCGACAAGCAGTCAAATAAACAAGTAAAATATGAAGATAAACTACCTTAGAGAATGTTTGCATGGATTTGAACATATTTGGTTGAAGAATTCGGAAATGAGTGCAAAACTCGATGCATTAGGGCAAATATGCATCCAGAAACCAAAAAAACTGGTTAACTTCAAATAAAAGGCCAAGTTTATAAAGCAACACCAATAGTAATATCGAATTGAATAAGGTCACAAGAGCTCCAATAATCATTTATGATGTGATTCAATATCATATACATTATTATAACATCCATGACCATCAGGATGCACATTATTTGATGGACTCTAAATAGCATCTTATTTCAGACCCATAAAGATAGGAAATTAAAAAAATAGATATTAGAACTCAAAAATAAAATACTTCTTTCGCACATAATACCACCATGAGAAAAACTTAGCAATGTAATATTCTGACAAAGTAATCAGCGAGATGTCACATACTCTTTATGCAGTCAAAAGGACACAACTTGCTCAGATGCATATGGAACTACGGCAGTTATATCCTTGCTGGGTAGTGGGTGCACAACTATTGGACTGGTGAATGATGAGAGCATACACAATAGTCTAGGATGAACAGTTTGACTAGTGATAGAAAACTTTTACATGTAAAATAACTCCTTTCTTAATGACTTACCGGGACTGTTCTTGCTGGAAAAGGTTACTTGAGTCCCCTCAAAGTTAAAGTTCTTCGGGTAGCCTGAATTGGGAGATAAACTCTTCCTTATTCTTATGGTTTGGATGTGAGCATGATCATCTGATTGTTGAGAAGCAACACCTGGTTGTCCCCTGAAAACCCCCCAAAAATAAGGCTTTCCCTGTAATCCTGCAAATTTAAGAGAACAAGAAGATATATGAACCAAAAAATTCAAAATGTATCAAGGGGAAAAGAAAAAGTATGATTCTCTGTAAATGATTAGCCTTGGACTCACTCTGAAGGTTACGCGGTAATTGGAGAGAAGTAAATATTAAGAGCTCCGCCTCACCGATATTTGATTTAAGAGCAACATCCGTGCAGATTGCATGAGTCATCAGGTTATCTAGAACTTCTTCATCTCTGTGCAGCAGTACTTCACATGTAAATTGGGAAACAACAATGGAAAAAAGAAAGTATATTAAATCCACTTCTCTCACCTTCCCTTAGAAAAGAAAAAGAGTGCAATGCTGTGTTCGGTAGGCGGTGAACTTGTAAAGGATGCTGGCCATGTATCATAACGTGGAATCATTTCCAAGCATAACGACCTGGGCATTGTACTGGCCACCTCCGTTACTTTCAAGCATGCTTTATTTGAGACATGAGCAGCTATACTGATATCTAAATCCAGACATGGGATACTAAACCTCCCTCTGCTCAGAAAATAACCAGCAGTTGTTAGCCAGGCTATGTATAGCACAATTTTGTCTTAACCTGTGTCTGATGACTCAGGATAGAAGAAAAGGAAGTTGTTAGCAATAACAAGCTGAGTTATATAGATGAAGAGTTCACATTACCTCCATGCAGCACCAACAACTGGTTGTACAGCTAGCCTAGAATCAGATGCCATGTCAGTTTGTTGGTCATTCATTACTGCATCCTGGGAAGCCATAGAATGGGTTTTTTTCTTATGAGAAACAAGTCTTTCAGCCTGAAAGAAAATCTCACAACCTCTGAAGTTCAATTATGTATATATTCTATATTTATGTTACTAGTCCTAACTTACATACTTCAAGTATGTGTGTGTGTGTGTGTGTCATTATGTATAGAGAGAGAGAGAGAGAAGCATCAAAATCATTATTGAAAAATGTCACACTTAGAGTTGGGGAATGATATAATAACCAAATCCAATACCTGTCAGGATAATTTTAGTCTAGAATGAATTAAACAAAAAGGTGAACTGTGTGATTATATTCCTTAAACAGCACCCTCTTTCCTTTGCGTTAGTCAGAAGGGAATCACATAGCCCTTCATTTCCATATAAAGTTAGGTTGAGCATCTTGTGTTGTTCATTTCACCAAGCTTGTGTAAGAACCTCAATTACGCGTGCAGAGTTTATGTATCTTTTGGGTAATTTAAAAGACCATAACTTAAATCCATTAGAATTCACAACACATGTAGAGAACAAATGCCTTTATCCTACTCTTTTCTCACTTCCTTCTGTTGAGTACCTATCCTTGACCCTGAACCTTGCACCCAAGTATCAAGTTAAGCAATAAATTGGATAATCACATTCCAATAACCAGTTTCCACAAATAGAACATGAAGTCCAAGGTAACATCTTTAAATTTTAGGGGTAATAGGATAACAACTATCAGGGTTAAGGAACTAAAGCTGTGCATGAGCGTATAGATGCAGCTTTGTTGCAATAGAAGCGCTTAAAGGCAACAAGTAAACTAGATCAGTCTCCATTACAGCTATACGAGATATACAAACATAAATCCTTCGCAAAAATTAAATTTCCTGGCTTTCAAAAGATGCCTAACCTTCTACCCTAAAACAGTGCCTAATCTTCAAGCATCCCCAAAATAGATAGAAAAAAAGAAGAGCATTGATTTCATCAAACACTCAAGATACGCAATTGTTGTCTCTGTCCAATTAACCTTGGCGGCCGTCAAAATGAGTCGCCCAGCGGCCCAAAGCACAGAACGAAGATTAGTAAAGCAGAAAATGCAAAAAACACAAATATATAACAGCTTCAACCGATTATTCCTCTAAGCATAGTTTATCACAGATCAATAAACATTGAAAACACTGAAACAAAAGGTAGGGATATTTTTCCCAAATGAAAACTCTTGCAAATTGGGGGTTTAGCATAGCAATCAAATTCAAAGAAAAGAAAAAAAAATTAATACCGATGCGAGAGAAGCTTGGAACATGATTAAGCATTTAGATCAAAATTCCGAAGGATCATGCGCGTTCTCTTTTCGTCAAAGATTGAATTGCTTCTTCTTTTATTTTTCTCTTTTTCTTTACTGTTTTCCACTCGGGAGTCGAGACTCGAGAGTGATACTTTAGACTTTAGTGTGTGTGTGTGTGAGAGAGAGAGACGGAGGGTGTACAGTGACTCAGTGAGTTTACTCTGAGTTAGCCCCCAAAAATTTCTACATACACATTTAAAATATGTCTAAAATAAATTACTTTTAAAACTATTTTTTTTAGTGAACAAAATAAATTTTTAGATTTAAATGTTCAGTTTAATAGCTCATTATTTATTAACTTGAATTTTCAATAACACAATCAACTTTTCATTGATTAAAAAAATAATTTGAAAAATATTTACATAATTTTAAATAATTTGTATATTTATTTAAATAATCAAATACTTTTAAATATGTTTAAGAAAATTTATATAGTTTAGAATATAATTAAACTTTATTCTTATTTATAATTAATAAATAATAAATTTGAGCACAGAAATAAGAAATTATATGCAAAAAAAAATTTTAAAAAAAATAGAAAGTACTAACTGCATCTAATGTAAGCTTCATTTGAAGACAGAGCTAGTGAGAGAGCTGGTGCAGTCGTTCCGTTGGTGAAAGTTGAAACTAAGAAGGGTTTTTTTTTTTTTTTTGCTTTGCTTAAAAAAAAAAGGTTTATTTGCTTTTTTTAAAAGGCTATAATATTAATTTTAATCTAATTATTCACCTTTTTTTCAATTCGAGTACCAATATTTCATTTCACAATTTTATGTCCCAACTATAAAAAATTATTTAAATATAGGACAGAGAAATTTTTTTGCATAAAAAAACTGACGAGGCATGCCGGAAACTCATGTCATATTTATAAAAAAAAATATAAATAAAAAAAAAACAAGTTGTAAATCAAATGTTGTGGCTTTCCGGCATGCTACATCAACTTTTCGATGCCGGAAATTTTTTTTGACTTAGATTTAAATAGTTTTTTTATAGTTCGAACATAAATTTATGAAATGAAATAATTAGTACTGGAATTTAAAAAAATGGATAGCTCGAATTAAAATTAATATTTTTGTTTTTGTTTTTTCTAGCTTGATATTCGCAAATTGTAATAGACGGGTAGATTCATATTTCTTTTTGGTCTATTTAATTTCTCATATTTTAAAATTTTCTCCTTTATGATATATTAATATAAATTATTTTTATATTAATTTAATCTAAAAATATTTCTCGGATTTAAAAGGGTGGTATATAGTCATTTACAATGGATTACAAGAAATTGTTTGTTGCGTTTGCTAAATGTGATTTCATCAAATCGAATCTTCAATTATTTATCACCCCACTTTCCTATTAATTAATGAAATGAAATTTATTATAACAAAAAAAAAACTTATAATAACAATACACATATGCATGCAATTGCTATTTTTTTTAGTAGATAATCAGTAAATAACAATATTAGTGTAAAATCATTTTTAGCATATTTTCTTTATTAAAAAATAACACTTTTATTTACGATAATATGTTTTTAATTATTTTCATTGTTGTTCAATACATGCTTACTTCATTAGAGAAAATCTCAAATTTAAGTAAAATTGAAAAAAGTTCGTTCGTGTACCTATTCATCTCCTTCGTACATTTTTATTCATTATTTTCAGTCCATTTTTTTTCTTCTTCATAACTTAAAATCGAATCACTACACTACTAAAATCGAATTTTTATAAGCTAGAGACAGTGGCGGATCCAAGAATTTATAATTGGGGATACAATATGTAAATAAAATTAAATTAATGGAGATACATTATATGAGAATATCTACAAATAATATGTCAAAATATATATAAATAATAAAAAAAATACATATATATAATTATAAAAACAAATTTTGGGGTACAATGTATCCCCAAATCATAGTGTAGATACGTCCCTGGCTAGAGAGACTATAGGCCCAATATTGTCCACCTAGATCCACCATTGATAACATTGTAACTTTTTCACTATGTTTGGTCGAGTGACTAATTATAATTCCCCATTGTATATGCAATTAGTCTCTTATTATGTATTTAATTAAAATATAATTCTCTTTTGTCCGTCTTAAACTTGTGTTTTCTTTTTTTCCTTTTTAGGCAACTTGTGTTTTTTCCTCTGTTGCAAAAATCGGCGCCTAGGACCGCCTAGGCGCCGATTAATCGGTAGTCGGAGGTCCACCGATCCGATAAACGTGAAATCGTTGAAAAACCATTTTTTTTAAAATCAGTGTCTAGGCGGACTAGGCGGATCGGATTAATCGGGCTAGGCGGCGATTAATCGGATTAATCGGCGATTAATCGAAAAAAAATCGGTTGGTATAAATTTTAATTACAAATTGAATTTAAAATCTTAATATTAAAAAATACAAATTAATTTATTTAAAAAAACATAAAATTAAAAGTAAAAGTGTAAAACCTAATTTTAACACTATTCCTAAATCCCAAATCTAAATAAAAATTCACATTCACAAGTCACGACTCACGACTGCTCATGGCCGCACGCCATTCTCCTCCACCCACGGCCACCAGCGCTTAGGCGTGTCTGTTCCAGGAACATTTAAACTTTAGTTTATGATTTGTTTTTAAATGTGACAATGTTTGTTGCAGGTATATTTAGACTTCGTTCTTTGCTCTTATTTTGGAATGATTTGAATTTTGAGGATGTTTGTTTGTTGCGGGAATATTTAATTTTTTGTTTATAACTTGCTTTTATTTTGGATTTTGCTTTAAATGTGAGAATGCTTGTTGCAAGAATATTATTTGAGATATATATATATAAGTGTTGAAATCTTACTTGCATTTTAAAAATATAATATGTTGGTAAGATTTTTTATATATTACCTAAGATATATAAAAAATAAAAATAGGTATACCGCCTAAAAACCGCCTAGAATCCGACTAGTCCCCGCCTAGACCGTTTAGGCGCTAGGCCCCCTCGACCGCCCGACTAGCGCCTAGCGATTTTTACAACATTAGTTTTTTCATTACATATTATATTTGATATTAATATCATCGTATACATCGATATGATATTAAATATATTGAAATTCCTTTTCACATTGGAATTTGTACTCAAAAATGATAATTGCACACATTTTTGTTGGGGATTAATACAAAGACTTTTTTTATAATTCTAAAGCAAAAATAATATTAAGGGATACATTAATATTTAATTAAACTCAAAGATAAGTTAAGGAGGTGTGAGTGGGAATAAAATTAGGATTATAATATACAACAAATATGGTGTGGCATGGCGGCCCTTGGGTTATGCTTCAAAATAAAAATAAATTTATTGTTTATTTGAGGCCCATAAAACTTTTTATGATTTGACCAAATTAAATTATTTGCAATTTATCTCCTCAAAAGAATATAAGACAAAACTTTTTAGTTCAAGAATATATACCACGTTGTGCGCCCCCATGTTATTTTTATTACACATTAAATTAAATGTGACAAAATTCCAGATCTCACAAAGCCCACCATTGATTTCATCTCAAAAAAATTGAGGAAAAAAAAAAAAAACTTGCATTTTACAAACTATTTCAGAGTCTCAGACAGGATATTCAACTCTATCCCCCACCTAAATTCGAATGCGATTGATATATATTTAAATCACTGGCTGCCTCTTCGTCAAGTGGCCCTCAAATATATATAATGATGTGTTTCGAACGAGCTTTTATTGAGTTAAATATTGTTATAAATTTAAAAATTTTGATATTCTTAGAGATAATTAAGTTTATGTATAATAATTTTTATTTTGAAGCCTCATGGAAAATTGATGGACAATATAGTCTTTGAAGATTTTGATAATTTTTTTTTTTTTGTTTTATATATATATTGTATAGAATATTGATCCCACGAAATTGTAGTTAAGTTCCTAAAACATTTGAATTCTGCATCCATCACTGCAAATCATGTAACTTTGTTATCTAAAAATCATCAAAAATGGACATGAATGATATTTTAAAGTATTCCGAATTTTTGAATTTGAAATTATTGAGTAAAAAGGAAGATTAATAAATATAGATCAATATATATAAATTAATCCTATATGTCAAATCATTTTATAAAAATGTTATACCATTTCACACATCCCTCTTCAACACGATTTTTACGAACAAAAATGTAATATTGAGACAACTTTGACAAAGTTCTCAAATATTGATTTCTTGCATTAAAAAAAAATGAAGCTACGATAAGTTATAAATTACAAATACGAAGCATGAGAATTAATAATCCATATATTAATTGAATAGTTGAATGATTTTTGAGGCCACAACCACCGAAAAAATAATGTTATGATTATTATTATGATTATCTTGCAAGATAGTGGTCACAATATGAATCCAACTTCAATCAATCTAATATCTAAATCAAATATATGCTTTTCACATAGATTGCTACATCATGTAACACATAGAAGCCATAATTGAATTTAAATGTAGATAAATGGGCTCCATTAAATTCAATTTAGTGCTCCACCTGAATTCTTGGCCCCATTCATGGACTTACCCTAATTAATAAATCTACCAAGCTACTATCATCACACACTAATAAAAGATGACTTATTTTCTCATATCATCACTCCATAATGCTGGACCTAGTAAATCTATTAACCACTGCCCCATAATTATTGCAGTTGAACCTTTCATACACTAGTTAGCTAATTATTTTTATATATATATATATATATATATATATATATATATATATATATATATAGTTATGATCAAGTGCTAAAATTAAAGTATATGTTAAATATGAATGAATCTCAGTCATACAAGTATATATAGATTCACTCAAGTGCTAAAATTAAAGTTTGTGCTAAACAGGAATGAATCTCAGCCCTTGGATTGATAGCATCAATGGTTGAGATTAAAGCATAAAGATTAAAAAATTAAGCATAATTTCCGTTCGTGCTTAATTGCTTTATAATTTGTGCTTAATTCGATTAAGCATTATTTATAAAGCAAAAAAGCATAAAATCTGGGAAAATGTTTTAATCTCAACCATTGAATTTTTTAGAGGAATGGTGTAGATTCATTCCTATTTAGCACAAATTAATTTCTAGTATGTGAGTCACTCTCATATATATATATAGGCTTAATTTGTCATAACGTGGGAATATACATGAAAATATCATATTATAACTTCAATATACTTTATTTCATTTTATCTTCAATTTTCTTCATCTAATCTTCGATTCCCTTCATTGTATTTATAAGACTTTCAGTTTTTCCTAAAACATTGTTCATTTTTATTTTAAGTTTTTTCATTTTATCTTAAAATTACTTCATTATTTATTTTCACATACTCACATTAAAAACAATTCTTATATAATCAGACCTTTATATATAATTTTTTTTTTTAAAAAAAAAAAAAAAAAGATGCTTAAAATTAAAGTGGAGAGCATGAGATTACAGATGGAGGGGTTTGAGATTTGAGTATCAAATTCCCATAAAGCAACAAAGCAAGACCATGACTGAAGATATAATTAACTACACAAAACAAATCTTGATTAGTACTTTGTTTTTGGACTCCACTAATTTGAGAGTGCTAAATCCCATGTAGCAACAACCACATATGTGTTTTACTATTCAAATTTTGTCCAATCACGATTCAGACACGCATGAAAGCTGAAATCTGAGGTCACCCTTTGGCTGCCTTCATTTATTTTAACTTTCTCAAATCTATATATATATATATAGGCACTGGTCCTCACTTCCCATCATTCTCAATCTTTAACTTGTAGCTAGTCTATGCGTGTAACATTATTTTGTCTGTTTTTAGAATGGAGCAGCAAATTATTTGCTTATATATACACCAATTATGTTTTGCTACAAGAAACAGAAATAATTGAAGGTCTCTTCATGTTGAGTTAGTTCATATCAATGACTGCTCCCACAAGTGCTCACTTCTCAGAATCTGTCATTCCCATGGAGCCCCCTCCTTCATGGCCGCCGCCACGGCACCGCCGCCTGCACCTCCCGGAGGAGAAGGGATACTGATGACAAGGTCAGCTTTCTTGAATTTTTCTTATCATCAGAATAGGCTGCAGAATCAAGAATGAGTAGGTTTTGTTTTTTTGTTTTTTTTTTTTTTTTTTTTTTTTTTTTTAGGTGATCACAAGCGCCTTACCATATATGATGATGATGGTGGTGAAGGAGTTTGGCCGTACAAAATGTTCTTCTTGTTTCATGTTTTTGTAGGATTCAACGCTTTCTGTAATCAAGAATTCTGTGTTTCCCATATGAAATGTTGATGTTGCTGTTTTCGATAATCACAAGGCTTTTAGTAGTTTAAAGCTATGAACAAGAAATTAAGTATACGGGCATTACAGCAAAGCCTAGTACCTATGGTCTTAATGAGACAACGATGATTCGAGTTTTCAATCAATGTTGATATAAATCTAGTTTGATAGAAATAATAATAGCACTACGCCTTGTAGGCTGTAGCGTTGTAGTAGCTACGTCAAGGCGTATGCATACACCATTACGTCACCCAAATATATTTCATTCCATTAGACTATGTTTATCAGCAATCGGCCCAACCACCCAACCTTTATTATATTTTATTAGTTTCTCTCACTTCCACATCACTCCAACCCAACCACAATATTTTGTCAAGTTTATCCATGACCATTCAACCACCTAACCACACTATATATATATATATATATACATATAATTGTTTTATTGAAATTTATTTAATTTTATTAATAAAAATAAAACAATTAATTTATAACATATATAACTTATAAAACGATTATTAAAATAAAATTGACATAGATTACATAACTACTAAGAAATAAACTTACATTGCATAAATTTTGGTAGAGAATAATATATTTCCTATGTACTCCCTCCGTCCCATATGAATTGTCCACTTTATTTTTGGCACAATAACCAATGCGAGTAAAGATAGAGGAAATTAGTATTTTATTAGTGAGTGTGTATTATTTTTCCATTTTAAATAAGTGGACAATTAAATGGGACGGACAAAAAAGGAAATGTGGACAATTGAAGTGGGACGGAGGGAGTATATAATATCACAATTTATTTTCAAAAAAAAAAATCACAATTTTGGTAGAGAATAGAATATATATCTTAATTTAAAATTAAAAAATATTTACATGTAACTAAATTAAGAAAAAAAATCAAATTATAAAATGATTAAATAATTTGCAATTGATTGCTATAAAAATTAAATTATCGAGAGTAATGCAAATATAATATAGTGTATATATATAATTAAAATATATATATATATCAAAATTAGTCTCTATTTGTAGATAATTAAAAATTATGAATTTTGATATATTTTTATATTTTTTATTTTATTATTTAAAAAGATATATCTAATTTAGCATTGTATTTATATAAAATGAATTGACCAATAAAATGAAAGCATGTATTACAATTCTATTGGCTGATAAATAAAGAATTAGAAAAAAGTACAAAAGTGGGCCATGGGACCTTTGTGGTTGGAATAAATGTAAAACACTTTTTATTTTTTTAATATTTTAATTGCTGAGGTGGCGGTTGGGTTGGGGGTAAAAGGTTGCTGATAAATGTGGTTTTAGGGATCAGCAAAATCGAACCGAAAACTGAACCAAACCATAAATTTCGATTCAGTTCGGTTTATATATTAATTTCGGTTCAATTTTGTCTAAATTTTTTTAAACCGCGAAAATTCGGTTCGGTTCAATTGGGTCGGTTATGAATTTGTAGATTTTAACTTAGATTCGGGCTAAAGTTATAAATTTAGATTTATAAATTTGGTATATTTGGATTGTTTTTAAGCTTATATTTGTTAGAACATTAAATATATATGTTTTAATTTAAATATTTTATGAAAATGTTCTAAAATTTTTGGTTAATACCGAAATCGAAACCACCGGTTCAGTTTAAACTGTCAAGCCCAACCGAAACTACCAATTCAATGCGATTCTATTTCAGTTTGATTTGTAAAACATTAGCGGTTTGATTCAATCTGAAATATTTGAAATTTTTGGTTAAGACGATTTGGACGGTTCAGTTTAATTTTCAGACCAAACCGACCGTTGCTCACCCCTACATTCGATATAGCATCTACGAGACAAAGGCGGGTCTGAGATTATGTTGTAATGTCAAGAAAAAGAAGAAGAATTATTGTATTATAAATAAACACAACAGCATCATCTTACAAAATACAGAAGTAGAAATAGAAAAACTGCTCCATTAATTTTCTGCTGCTACTATTCACAAGCAAGCTTTGTGTCGAAGCTGCTCAAACAGATGGCGAAGGCTTGGAAAGCAGACAACGGATACCGATAATCCATCGTGAACATGTCTTTACCAACCTTGCCAAACTGCAAGATGATCTTGTCATGATCAGACTGGCTTGGCTGGGACGGCGTCGGGGCGCCCGCGGCAGGCTGAGTCCCGGCGATGAGCTGGAAGTTCTTGACGGATGCAACCGTCACCCTCCCTCTGAAGTTGAGGCACCAGCACTGCAGCTGCTCGTGCCATCTCGGAGGCTTGTTTTTCAGAACCAGAGGTTGGTCCTTCCCACCGTCGTCTTCCTCGTGTGGGCCGATCATGTCCGAGAATCTGGCACTGCCGAACTCGGTTGAGCAAGCGATTGATTTAGAAAAGGAGGTACTCCTGAATGAGTCTTCGAGTGAGCGGGGAAGCAGCTCGGGCTGACCCGGGACTGTACCGCCAGGCTTGAGTGAAGAAACTGGGATTGAATGCATCACGCAGTGCATCCTGCGAGGACCCCTTGTGCCGAGCACGTTAAGCTCGTAGGTCACCTGAGCAATGCTGTAGCTTCCAGTAGGGACTTTTGGTGAGACCTTCTTCGAGTAGAATCTACGGCTGGTCCGCCCAGGTTGGGAGTTATTCGAGACGTTGCTTGGCGGCTGTGTGTCGTAAATTATGAACTTGGTTCCAAGAAAATTGGACCTGATGAACAAGGTAGCAAAAGCCATCAGTTCAAGAGCTCTTCACAACATAGTATATAGAATCAAATACTGCCTAGGATATCCCAAGGTTGCATGAACAGGAATCCCAGAAATGTCACTTGGCCCCGATATACGAGTAGGAGAGGCATATTCTGTGCCCGCACAATATGTGGAAGGGCGTTAATTCGATTAGCAGGTATATAACTGGTTATAGGCTATAGCAGAAGTTAGTATGAGATACAACAAAAATCTTAATCTGCCAATCTGTGAAAGAGGGATGATAAATTTGTAATCAATCCTTTCTCCATCAGGAACACAACCAGAAACCTATCTAAATGAGATTGTTTTGCAGCTCAGAGGAAGTATGGTTTATGTAATACGCTTACCTAACTTTTCCAATGTAGGTGCTGCTTGATCTTGATATGTTATCAGCACCCATTGAGATCACATACTCTGTACAAGTGGTTCGACGAACCCGTTTTGCAGAAAGAAGAAATTTACCATTCTCCACAAGCAAGGCTGCAAAAAACATAGGAACATTATATATATAGAACAAGAAAGGTATTCTTGATAAAAGAAAACATTAAGATCATTTAGTTAACTGTTATATGGGAATAAAAGAATGGCTCATACATAACTCTTCACTCAACCTCACATTACAATAACATAAATAAATAGAAATTATTTCAACAAATACTATAGATGACTTGCTTATCCAAGATCTGAAATCACTAATTTTCTGTTTATCAAATGAAATAATATCAAAAAATACAATGGAAACTGAGTCATTTCACTTTATTGCGAAAGCTCAGAGTGAGACTATGCATGCTGTGAAATGGCCAAAGGTGAGAAGATCCTGCAACTGGCATCTCAACAGAACACCTCAAAAATCTTATATACAGCTTTGAAGCAATGTGAAATGACATGTAACTGAATTATCTAGTTTACATGACGAACATGTCGTCACTAGCACATCAAGGAAGCTAAAGCAGTCGCACGTTATCTAGCAATGAGAACTAAAATCAATAAAAAACCAGTATATTTTACATATAGCTAGTAAAAAGTTGTTACAAAATACTTGCCAGGGCTTAGGCACAGAAACAGTTGGTAGGTCAACTTAGACTTGTCTCTCTTAATGAAACACTGGATGGTTCCATCGCGAAACCCTGGCTGCATATAGAGAAACAGATAACTTAAACTAAGTATAACATTAATGAATATACAACCAGCCAGTAACATGTAATAGCATCCACAATTACATGTAAATCCCGACCTGCTTAAGAGAGAGTGGAAATGTTAATTTTCCACAAAATTCGGGGCATTGAACAATCTCTTTACACATTTCTCTCCACGACCGGCAAACAGCTGCACATGCCACCACATGCTTTCGAGCAGGCCATGTACTCTCACTATCTTCCAACCTCTTTATCACATCACGGAGTAATTCTGGTGGAAGACCAGCCCAACAACTTGTCTGAATAACTTCAGGCTGGTCATGCAACTCATGGACAGCACCATGTGACTTCCCACGGTGGTGACTATGCAGCCTCACATCAAAACTTCGTCTCGACAAGCTTCCTATACTATCCCTTAGGTCACGAGCTAGGCTACGAAACGACATCTACTGAGGTAGCAATATGAACTAGTTACTTATACACTTGATGTTCTGCCCTTTCAAGTTCTGCATTTAGAGCACAGGAGTTAGAAACCCGAACATTTGCATCCGTAGTTCAGAAGCTTGAGCAGTTCGAGAAATGTCATTATCAACAAAACCTAACTCCATAGCTTAGCAACAAAGGAAATAAAGCAGAGCAAGGAAAAGCACAAAGCAAGAAAAGAAGATGTCCTGATAGAAGAGGCAGATCAGAAAATATATTCTGCATCCAAAAAGATTATTTAACATTTTTCTAAAAACAAAAGGCTCTCCATTTATCAAAGGAAACTCGGCCATTTGAAAATAGAAAAGAACCCTAAAACTAAAATAATTCTTCAAGCCAGAAATACATCCAAATTCTAAAAACATTTTCAAATTCAGTTAGAATAATGCTATGAACAATATAAGTACCACCAGAAATGCAAATAGTCAAACAAGTTAACTAAACTCTTGGTACTAAAAAAATAAAATAAAATAAAAATAGAGCAATTCAATTTAAGGACTAAGAAATCATAATACAAACCTATAATTCGCACAGCTACACTGTAATTTTTTTCTTTTTTTTTTAAGAAAAAGTAATCTTTAACCAAATTAAAGTGGCCCAAGAAAGAAATCAGAAGAATCATCCACGAAAACTTTCACATTTTCACTAAATTAGTACAGCCATTGATAAAAGCCCCAAAGCGAGAATGGCAGAAAAGAAAACAGCGAGAAGAGGCAGAGGATATAAGAAATATATATATACCTCGTCCATGGATGGCGACGTCAAAGGGCGGTTGTTGTCGGTATCCAAATACGCAAAAACGAGTGGATTCCTGGGTGAGGATGTAAACACAGGGCGGTTTTGGGCGATGGTGGTAAGCGCGTTTCTCTTTCTCTCTCTAGAAACTTGCGATAAGTTTATCCCTCACTTCTGCCTATCCGACTCCACATCCGGTTAAATCCGCTTCACGGGCAATCCCTCTCTTGCTTTTGCTTTTCTTAAATTATTATTATATATAAAAAGTTTTGTTTAATTTCACTCATCTTTTACTTTCTTTTTTTTTTAATTTTCTAGGATATTCTTTTTCTTTATTTAGTAAATATTCGCCCATTCAAAATAGTTATTTCAAGATTCAATAGTTTTGTTAATGAAAAAATTATAGTACTGAATAAAATGTAGGAGTTCTATCGATCCAGGACTTGAAAGATAGTTTAATTATCGATTCAGGATTTGAAATATTAATTCTCAATTCAGAACCTGAAAGATTACAAAAATTTTCAATCCAGGACCTCAAGATCAGGTCCTGGATTGAGAATTATTTATTTTTTAGTCTTGAATCGATAATTCTCCAAAAATATACTCTTGTCTTGTCTTATCAATATTGGAAATTGAATTGTTTAAAACCCACATCTATCATCAATTGGGAATTGTATAATCTATTAGTAATTTATTTATAATGTAGAAAACTTGCTTTATTATTAATAATTCAACATGACTTCAACTTCCAATAAAATAAAATTGTGGAAACTATGAGACAAATTAGTAGATGTAAGAAATTGTTGGGATGTATGTTTCAGGCCATTTGTCTCAAATAACACGGTTTTACTTTTTTTTTTTTTTTTTGTTACGTTAATTATTTACTTGTTTTATTAATTAAGAATGTTATGAAAGTAGAGAGAGAGAGAGAGCCAAAGGCAATTTTTACATTTTCAAGTGTTTATATTTTCAAAAATAAAAACTAAAAATATTATAACATCGTGAACAATGCTCACACGACTCGTATAATATGATAGATCTTTACATGAATATATTAGTATTTAACTATATTTCATAATCTTAAGTCAATGGATTAAGTAATGACTTTTTTTTGAGTTATTAATTAATAAATAATTTCACATTATTAATCAATTCATGATGGAAATACTGTTCGAGTCACGCCTGCTCAAGCATTTGTAAGCATAGCAACTTGGTCATTAATTATGCAATAACTAAAATAAATAAATATTTATATTTTCTAATCGTGGTAATTATGTTCTCCTTTAGATGATTAAATCATGATTGGATTTCAATATTTACATAGTTGTTAATGGTATACATGCAAGTTAAAATAGATTAAAAAATGTATATAAATTATATGATCAATACTCATATTTGAAAAGAAATTTATGCTAATGAATCTGTATAATGTGAAAATAATACTCCCTCCGTCCCATTAGAGTTGTCTCATTTCTTTTCGGCACGGAGATTAAGGGTTGTGAGTGTAGTGAAATTAATATTTTATTGGTGAGTGTGAAAAATTTGTCATTTTAGAAAAATGGGACTAATTTATGGGACAAACAAAAATGGGAAATGAGACTACTTCAATGGGACGGATGGAGTAATAATAATAATAATAACAACCGAAGCCGAAGCCATGCCTGCAGTTGCATTTTTTTTCTTCAATTTGAATGAATGAGAGTTGACAATTCTAAAAACACATGATTTTTGTTAAAGAAAAAAATATATCTTTTTAATAAGCTGATACCTTTGACTTTAAGGGGTGACTGGGTCCAATGAAATTAATTTGATAAAATTATGGTAAATATGATTAACTAAAAAATGTCATAATCTTAGATTTTATACGTTTAACTTAACGTACAATTCACATATCCAACCTCCATTACATAACATTTTTAACCGTCAATTAAAATCCGAGATTATGAATCTAAACACAACCATCTTTTAATTAATACTTGTCTAATAGGATTTCATTCCATGCCTAGCTAGCTAGATTCTTATTAGGAGTTTTATCGATTCAGGACCCGAAAGATAGTTTAATTGACAATTCGGGACCCGAAAGATTAATTGTCAATTCAGGACCTGAAAGATCTCAAAAATTCTCAATCCAGGACCCGAAAGATCATATAATTTTCAATCCAGGACCTCAATATGAGGTCCTGGATTGAGAATATTTGCTTGATCTTTCGGGTCCTGGATTGACAATTTAACTATCTTTTGGGTCCTGGATCGACAATTCTCCTTATTATTATTCAATTGAACGTGTAAGAGAAATTAGGAGTGTGCACGGTTTGGCCGAAACTGGCCGAACCGGCCAAACCAAATTAATTTGGCCGATTTGGCTGTTTGAAAAAAATGATTGGCCGGATTGGTTTGAAAAATCTCAAACCGGATGATTTGGTTTGGCCGACGGTTTGAAGGATGAAACCGGCCGTTTCAGCCGGACCGGTCGTATAAATAATATAATTTTAAATATAATAATGATAATAAAATATTATTTGATAGAAAGCTAAAATATCAATTATATTGATATATATGTCCGATGCTTATATTCTTTCGAATTGTAACCCTATAAATCAACTTATATATAATTGTTTCTTGCAACCATAATATTATTTATTTATTACTTATCTCATATTTATAATTAATGACAAGAAATACATATTTATATTAGTTTTATTTTGTGTATCATTCTTTCATTAATTTCTAATAATAAAATTGATATACAAGTTTCATTTTTTGTAATATTTTTAGTTGAATAATCTTCAAACCGTTTAAACCAGCCGAACCAAACCGTTTTAATATGGTTTGAAATAATTATTTGGCTGGTTTGGTTTGTGAAAATTCCAAACCGTACTTATTGGTTTGGTCCGTACTTTGTCCCATAAACCGGACCGTGCACACCCTCAAGAGAAATTACAAATTTGCTTGAATTTATAATCACTAAATTAATATTTTTGAATTCGAATTCAAAAATAGTGAAGCTGGCGTTCGTTAAACTAGCTTATTCCATGGGAAAATTGTAACATTTCCTTTAAGTAAAAGAATGTATCTAATCACCAAATAATGATGGGTAACCTTATTGTTATTTGCTAGTGTAGCGGCCAATAAATTATTAAATTTATGGTTAGATGAGATCACTAGATAGATAAATAAATACTAGTGTCCCTTCTTTTTTCGTATTAATTGCTCAAAATGGATTTTTGGTAATAATAAGATATAAATTGGTTTAATTATTGTATATTATAATTGATATATGGTATAGAGACCTTTCATGGTTTTGGAGTTTGGTTAATAGGTGCATGTGTATCATGCCATTTTGTGCTTTTAAGCTAGCCTTTTGTCTCTATAGGTACCCTATGGAGTTTTGGAAACTTCTACTTATAAGTTATTTATGTCAATAGTAATAAAGTGGATTATTATCAATTCAAAATCCGAAAGACAAATTTTTAATTTAGTCATTTAGGACTTGAATGATACTTAAATTTTCAATTCATGATCTCTCGATTCTTGAATCGATAATTAAACTATCTTTCATGTACTGGATCGGTAATACTAGTAAGAAGAAGTAATATAATGCATAATCAACTTTCACTTTGTAAACTCTTAGAAACACTATAGTCCTTAAATACCCTAAATTCCAAAAACCCTAAACATGCCAAATCATATTCAATTAACTATTTGATATAATATTCATCAAATTTAACGTAATAGAAAACACTAGGAGAGAGAGTCAGATTGAATGATTGAGAGATTCAGAGTATCAAGAATCTTGATTTGTCAATTTTTGTAGTCGCAACTTTTTTGCTCGATTCACATCATCTTTTTCTTGTTAGGTAAGCTAAAACGGATATGGGAAATCTATTTAGAAAGATACAAAATTTAAAACAAAAACAAATTGATATTCATATTCATATTTGATCGTTGTAAGAAGCCCACATGTCTATTTCTCATACAATCCAAAATAACATATAAATAAAAAAAAAAAATTTGTGTTCGGACATTGGTTGTGAACCTAACAAAATGTCGCATTACAATAATAATATGAGGAAAGAAATTGCCAAGAAGTTCCTGTCGAAAACGACTATTTATTGATTTAGAAATTGCAAGTTAGACTTAAAGGGAAAAAAAAAAATCGATTTTAGATAAACTCATTATCACAAAATTTATTGCTGCCGCTCCCAAATTTAGACCGCCTTTTGATTAACAATGACGTATCACGTATGCAACTTAAATCAATCGGTTCAATTAATTAGACCATCTCCTAAAAATAGAATAACTTAGTTTCAAGAATACTAATATTGCACATATACGCGTGAAATTAAAAATAACCTATTCAAGAATGTATTGCTCAAGCAGCTTCTTTATTTTTATGCTAGAATTAGACGTTCTTTCAACTTATGATATATCCCGACAGTTTTGTCGTGTCGAGTCGTTATTGTATTGGAGATTGTTGTGTTCGTATTTTAGTTTAATGAGTCGTGTTGTGTAATTCGTGCTTAGTATTATCGTGCGTGTACGAGTAATTTCAAGAATTTTTAACAATAAGTATAGAGCTGGCAGTTTGTTTGTGTTGTACCGTTTTCGTATAAGATATTATCGTATTCATGTTTAGAGCTTAACAGATAGTGTTGTGTTCGTAACCATTAATATCGCACAATATTCTTGTCTTGTCAAAAATTGTCAGCCCTATCAAAGCATAAATTATCAAACTTAGATCTTACTTTTCACTTGAACAAAGTAGGGGTGTGCATTCAGTCAGTTCAATTGAAAACCGACCAAAATTTTCAGAATCAAATTAACCGAACCATTTTCAGAACCGACCGACAACCGAACCGAAAGCCTGCTCAACCGAACCAAATAATTCATTTTGGTTATGATCGGTTCGGTTCCAACCAAATATTAAAAAGATGTTTAATATGTTGGGGGAGGGTTGCACTGCGCCTGCGGTGAGAGGGTTGGGTTGAGGATTTAGGAATTAAGTTTTATATTTTAATGCTTTATTATTATATAATATATATTATTTAATTTTTATATTTTAATTCGGTCGATTCGGTTCGATTTTTAGTCCGGAATCTTAAAACCGACAACTGACCGATATAGGTTCGGTTTTTATTTTTGAGAACCGACAACCGAACCGAACCAACCAAATTTCAATGGTTCGGTCGATTTTTTGGTTCGGTTCGATTTTTGCACACCCCTAGTACAAAGTATATTATTCATGGGCTGTTTTGCAACTCCTTCCCCTGCTCTTCATCTAACGAAGTTGGGCTCGCTAAACGGGCCTCCTTTATCGGGTGATCCACATCTTGCTGGACTTTGAATTGGGCTTCTCTGTTTCTACCCCACAAGAAGCAGTACAGCCCACCCACCAGCAATCCACACCCCAACACACTGCATTGCAGCACACCCAAACTCATCGAATGAGCTCAAGTTCGACTCGTTTATTATTTAATTGAATTATATTTTTAATTTAGAAAAATAAAATTTAAATTGAAAATACCAAACCTTCCCCAGTGGAGAGTTTCGTGGAGGAAGAGAGATGAGAAGATGGCGGCAATGACGAGTGCTAAAGGGTTGAAGATAGCGCTAAAAACAGGGCCTTTCTTCTCTATAACCCAAGCTTGCAACCAATAAATCATCCCTGTCACTATCACGCCCTGCACAATTCTTTCTTCACAATCAATAAAACATGGGCGTCGAGAGAGAGACGAGGAAATCAACTCACACAATAGGCAACGGAGAGAAGATCAATGTTCCAACCAAGCTTCCAAGAAGATGCATCCCTCTCCATGGCTGCACCGTACACTGCAGCGGGCAAGCAGCTGAAGCCGCACTGCAGAAAGGTGAGCCTCAGCTTCCCGGGATATTGTTTCAGAAGTGGAGCCTGAGATTAGATCAATGAATGGGTGTGGCGATCAACGTAATTGGAATCGAAGGGGAGTTAATTGAAGAGGACCTGCATCGTGAGCCACATGGCGTAGAAGACTTGACCAGCAATGGCGAGAAGAGAGCCCTTGACCCATTGCTTGTTTGAGTGAGTAGTTTCATCGAACGGGTGGTGAGCGTGATGGTTGCGGTTGGAATAATAGAGAGGAGGACCCTTGAAAAAGGTGAAGGCCATGGCGCCACACAGTCCCAACACTGCGCCCAATACCTTGGCTACTCCATGCAACTTGCTTATGCCTAGCTTTTCGATCCTAAATTATCAACATTTTTTTTCTTCTTATAATTAATTAATTAATTCTCAAAAGATATGGCGAAAGAGTGGCGTCATGCTTTCAAGATAGCAATATAATCTCAACATTTCATCAATTTATAAACAAATGAAGTATTTTGAGGTTAAAATGAAGTATTTTTTCAATGAATGATTTTAATGTTAAAATAAAGTATAGTGATGATATAATGTAATATCATCATATTATCTATTCTCACCGGATTAAGATCATATATAATATGATGATAATACATTATATTATCACTATACTTCAATGCTTCATTTTAACCTCAAAATCCTTCATTTTCATTTTATTTTCCTTTTTCTTCATTTTATCTTTGATTTCCTTTATTGTACTCTTTAGGACTTCAGTTATTCTAAAATATTGCTTACTTTTTATTCAGTTTTGTTCATTTTATTATGTGTTCTCATGTTCTCACGTTAATAATTATTCTCTATGATTAGACACCCCTCTCTCTCTATATATAAACAATTACCTTAAACAAACGGCCATGATGAAGACCAAAGCTGGAACAATACTAATGATAGCTGTACCAAATGTTGCTGAAATATAATATAATCCAGCTAGGGTAAGATTGAAACCCAATGCCAACCTGCTCTCACAAATCACAAATCACAATCAATCAAACACCAAAAAACAAAACAAAAAAAGAAAACACAGAGAGAGAGAGATATGAAGTGGTTACCCATATGAAGAAACAAAAAAAATCTTGCAGAACCCGGTCCATGAAAGAGGAGGAGCCTTGCTGCAAGAAGATAATGAATAAAATTCAGAATGATCGATGAAGATGATAGTATCATATAAGGAATAAAACCTGGGGAAGAAGAAGGCAAAGGGGAGCAAGGCGAGGGCGGCGAAGGCCTGCCGATAGGCGACGAAGACGGAAGGCTTCATCCCTGAAGACATAGCTGCCTTGGACAACAGCATCACGCCGGCATAGCTGCACTGCAATACTACCACCGCCAGGTATGGCTTCTTTGACTCCTTAATATCCATTGATTAATTATTTATTAATTAATTATCTATTATCTATATATTATATATTGAGTGTGTTGTGATAAAAGTATAAAACCTCACTCTGTTTGTGCTGCTCTTCTTCTTCTTCACCATCTCTATAAAAATGCATACTAGTTTGGAAGTGCATGAATTATCATGAATCACATTAGACATGCACCCACCCACTGCCCAATAATTAATCATTATTTATTCCTCTAATTTCCTAATTGTGTCTAGTCATTTTTTTTTAATAATAATGCAAATGAATAGTACGTGCATAAAATTATTTTGATTAAAATGTTAGATAATTTCATATGATATGTTTACATGAAAATATCTAAAAAAAATATCAATATAATTATGAGTACAGATTTCAAATTCATGTTACAAGTAATAGTAAAACAAAGAATATATTAATCTTCTAAAACTGAGTATTTGCAAGGGATAAAATGGAGAACATATTTGATAAGAAATAAGACACGTATATAATAAGTATGGTTAAATATATTTATAGGTAGAATTAGACTTATAAAATTTAGATAAAATTTATTATTGTTGGCTTGTACATAAAACTAGTTTGCTGCCAACACGATGCGTGGAGTATATAATTTCACTAATAATTTATTATAAATTATATTAATTTTTTTTGAATAATACTATATTTATTAAACTCACACACCCAGATGTCACTAGGGAAGCTCGAACTTGTGACTTCTTAGTCAAGGCAAGGTGCTTTAAATTTAGATCAAACTTTAAATTTGTCACCGGAGATAAATTTATGCCTTAAATAAATCATCACAGTTGCTTTATAATTGTATACTCTTATACTTCTTTACTGGCACTTCACTATATTTGTGGATCTACTAAGAGGCCTGGGTGGACTTCAACACCCCTAAAAATCGAGATTTTTTTTTATTTTAATAATATGATGATATACTCCCTCCGTCCCACGAAATTAGTCCCATTTGCCTTTTTTGTCCGTCCCATCTAATTGTCCCATTTCCTAAAATGGCAAACTTTTTACACTCATCAATAAAATATTAATTCCACTACACTCACTAACATTGGTTATCGTGCCAAAACCAAATGGGACTAATTACATGGGACGGAGGGAGTAATATTTTTATATATGAAATAATTATTTTTACCGTAAATTATTTAGAAAAAAAGGTTTGAGAATGAAGAATAAGAGAATGTAAGGGGATTCAAAATTAAGAAGGAAGAATAAGAGAATGAAAGAATGAAGAATAAGAGAGGGTAAGGGCTTGTACAGAAAATTATGGTCTCAAACGAGCAAATTAAGCAACCAAATGACATAAGCAAATTAGGAGTATATACTTTTTATGACAACAGTTTCATATAGCTACTTCCATAAAGACATAAGTTTTGGTTTTTTGGATATATAAAATGTAATTTTTTCTTTTATTTGTTTTTAATTTCTTTAGATATTCTCCTAAACTATATGTAAGAATGCTTGAATAAAGCTATATATTAGCGTGAATTCAACTATTATTTAAATTTTTATTGGGTTGGTCTCCTCAGTATTAACTCGAGCATCAGTAATGCTGATGCTAATGCAATTGATATATATTAGTGTTTTGGTTACTATGCATACGAAGAATGTTGTGCCAGTGCCGAATCACGTGACCACTGATGGAGAGCTTTGATTGGTACATGTGTCAATTGTTGATTGTATCCGTACATGCTAAGCTTATCACTCTACAACTTTTTTCTTCATTCTTTTTCAATGCCGAGAGACGGTTTCATCATTTTTTATTATTAGAAATACACCCGTGCGTTGCACGGACATATTTTATATGTAGAGTTTTAACAATATAATAATGATCCATTAGGTTGGTGGCAGTGGCGGATCTAGGGGGTGTTTTGGGGTACACTTGTACCCCCAAAATAATTTTTTTTTATTTATAAATTTATATGTTTTTATTATTATTTATAATATTTTTACATAATATAACCTGAATTTATTATACTCGTACCCCCAATTTTAAATTTCTGGATACGCCACTGGTTGGTGGATGTTGGAAATTTCGAAATACACCGTTCGGTTGAAAGAAATGAAAATGTATGAATGAGAATGATACTCAAATATTATGAAATTACAAACCCTCCAAAATGGTGGATTTCATTCACATTTATCATTCGCAAATCTCAATAACAAATTATTTATTTTTTATTTTTTTATCTTATGTTATTTTATAATTATTTTTTATTTATTCTATTATTATTTAAATATCCACTATTTTTAATAATGATCATATTAACCAAAACTATTATAATATTATTATTCTTATTTTAAAATGTTATATTATTATAATATTAAATATATTTATAATTATATATTATTATTATAAAATATTAAATAAAGACTTATTTTATGATTGAAAAATATTAATATATTAGAATAAATAAATTATATGCAAATACAAAAATTATAAATGAAAAATACATTTAGACTTTTATTAGAGTTTTTTAATGTGCACGGTCTTTTAGAATTTTGGAGGGAATTGACCGGAACTCCTTTAGTATATTATATAGATATAGAATTATAGATTATGAGACGAATTTTAATATAAATGAATTACATTATTTGCAATAAAAAATACACCACTTCAAATTAATATAAACACACAGAGTTTTTATTTCTTCCAAGTTAGGCACATAAAATGAGCGAGAGACATATTAAAACTGATAAGTGATAAATATCACGAGTCAATATATATAAGATTGGAATCCCTGGGGAAAATCCACAGCCCTAAACCACAATTTCCTCTTTTGCTTCAACTTTTTCTTGATTTTGGGCTTCTTTATTCTTCCCCCATATAACACAGTACAACCCTCCAATCAGTAGTGAGCCTCCAACAAAACTGCAAAACAAACCACAATTCAATTATAATTCTATATATATATATATATATATATAGTGGCGGACCTAAAAAAACTTGATAAGGGGCTCCATTAGATTATTAGGTAATTAAAAAAAAAGACAAAGTTTAGTAAAATTAAATGAATTTTTTTCAACTACTCTTCATCCTAATTTTCCTTCATTTTTCTTCTTTACGAGAGGTTCGGATTACTATACGCTATTGTATATGTGTATACCTTCCGAGAAAGAGCGTGTCATTCCAGATAAGTGAAGAGAGGATGGCGGTGAAGATGAGTATTAATGGAGTGAAAGCTGCTGCAAATAGGGGGCCTTTCTTCTCCACTGCCCACAGTTGCAACCAGTAAGATATTCCTGTCACTACTATTCCCTGCATTAAATCCAACAATTTTTTTCATTTTATTTTATTTTGCTAAAATCTCATCATTTAATGATGTAATCTTTTACACAGAAAAATAAAAATAATATATTAAAAAATAAAATGATGTATTTAAGTTATTAAAATGATGTATTAAGATTCGTCTTATAATAGAAAATATGAGATCGTCTCCGTCTCTCATAAGCCCAACTCTTTTATTTTATATGCATAAGATTAATGCTACTACTACACACGCACAATCCAGTGGACGTGACACTGTGAATTGTGGCCTCTTTTTCAAACATCATTATTTTCAACAAAAATAGACAATTACCCAAAAATATATTCAAGCACGTGTCTACTCAACTCAACTACTATTTATATGATTGCTTCTTCATCTTTGACCCTATGTCGTTTTTCCTTGAGTGCATGATTGATATAAAATGGTATAGTAAATCATTTAAATCATATATAGAGTTGAATATATATGGAAAAGCAAAATGAGTGGAATATGAAAGACATACACAATATGCGACAGAGAAAAGATTGAAATCCCATTGAAGTTTCCACGATGAAATGTGATCCCTCTCCATAGCCATTGCCCATATGGATGATTGTGTGCAACTGAAAAAGCACTGCAGCATCGTCAGTCGGAATTTTGCTGGATACTGCTTCACTAGAGGGGCCTGTAATTAGTAACAACAAATTATAATTCAACAATATTTTCAATATTATACATAAAAAAATAAACACAAAATCAAAGTAATATAATTAATTAGAATGTAATGAACCTGCATGACCAGCCAGCAAGTCCAGGTAACGTTGGCTGCAAGCATGAGCAGACAGCCTTGTATCCACTTCTCCTTGGAGCTGATCAAGTGTGCAGTCGAATTCGTCGAAACGGACCAGTTCATGAACTTGAGACCAGGCCCTTTCACGAAGATGAACACCATCGCCCCGGATAGACTAACCATGGACCCAACAGCTTTAGCAATCCCAGGAAGATCCCTCATGGAAAAAGTCTCAATTCTGGCAAATTGTGGAAATTAATGGAGAAATTTTCTTTATTAATCATAACATAATTGATTTGTGTTTGTACCTGAATAAAACAGTTATGAGAAAGGTGAGTGCTGGAATTGTGGTAATGCTGGCGGAAGCAAAGGTAGCGGAGACGTAGTTTATTGCATAAGAGTAGAGATTCAAACTCAAACTTATCCTGAAATTCAATGAAATTTAAAAATATGAATTTTGCAATAACATTTGATTCAAGCTAGCTAGGGACTAGGGTCTAGAGATGGCCATCCAAAATCGGAACCACCTAAACCGGCCCACCAGTTCACAGTTCCGAATCGGAACCATCACCCTGTGGTTCGGAACAGGGATCGAAACCATTTTTGGGCGGGCCTGTTCAGGTTCAACAAAACCCAAACCGGTGGTTCCAAATAATTGAACTGCTAAAATTTAAATAAAAAAATAAATATTTGAAAAAATGTTCTAAATCGGCGGAAAATTTTGAAATTTAAAATCAGCCAATCAAAGCCTGCTACATCACCCAATCCGACAGTTCTGAATCAGAACCAGTGGTTCAATTTTTAAAAATAAAATTTAAAAATAATTTTGACCGAACCGGAACCGCTACAGGGCTGGTTAAGGTTTCAATTTTTTGGAACCGAAACCGTGGTCATCTCTACTAGGGTCAACATACCCGAAGAAAGAAATGAAGAAAATCTTCAAGATTAGGGTGTATGGCAGAGGATCAGCTTTCTTCCTTCAAGTAGATAAACAAGGAATGAGTTATAATCAATTCAAGGTTTCATAAACAGCAGTGAAGTGGAAATTTGAAAAATACAACTATGAATTAACCTGTCGAGGAAGAAAGCGAATGGAGCCAAGGCTATGGTGGCGAAAGCCTGGCGATAGACGACGAAGACATAAGGGCTCATTCCTTTATCTATGGCTGCTTTAGAGAAGATGGACATGCCTGCATATGCAAGCTGCACCACCACCATTCCCATGAAACCCTTGTTTTTCTGCACAAACCCTACACCTAATTTCCCCATTATATATGTTTCTGCTCATGTGTGGTACCAATCCATGCACAACCTTGGAGGTATATATAGGCAAACATGTTATTCGATTCATGTCCTAATCTTCATATCTCATGCTGCACTACTCTTAGCTACTTCATATGATTTATCAAATCCAATGACAAATGCACGAGGAGGAGTTGATCATGCATCCTCTTTTAGTAAAGTCCATATGGGGTCATTAATAATGTTGGCAAGACTGTTCATTTCATTTCTGGGGTAGGGTTTTGTATCCAAATTCTGCTAAAAGACAAACTAAAATGTAACTCATAAATAGTTTCAGTGTTTTTTTTTTCATCTCTCACATATTGTTAAAGTGGCGTATACCACCTTATAATGGTGAAAGTTTCTTCTTCTTAAGTCGATTTTGTAGAGAGAAAATGGAATCAGAGTCAGCCCAGTTTGATGATGGTCGGTTTCACATGAAGCTCACTGCGTGTGAAGGGGTGTTAAAATATCCCAATGATGGATTCCATGAAGCTTCACGCTACGAGTGAATGGGATGTGTTAAAAGTATCTCACATCGACTGGAGACTTGGGCGTACACCACTTTATAATGGTGAAATTCACTTCAGGGAGAAAATGGGATCTTAAGACACATATATTTATATGTATAGTTCATGCGATCATCGTCCATGTGTCCAAATTGAAATAAAGATGAAATCCTATCAAGTGACAGAAGATTGAAGAATGATGAGGGGTAAAGAGAGAGCACTTCCTATGATATGAACTGGGAAAGGGGTTTTGATTTTGGAAGAGACATTTTACCATTCAATTTCCAATATATGTAACATCAATGTATTTGCAGTTTCACCCCAAAATCCAATTATTGATATAAATGATATCAGCAGTTTCTCTTTTTATACTAGCTAGAATCTTCTTTCCAACGTGAATATGTGAATCGATATGCACTCATTTACTAGTTAGTTATTACAAGAACCAATTTATTTGCAAAAATACTTATAAAACTTGATTTTAAAAAATCTCAAAATTAATATATATATATATTAATGAGTAATTGATGATATTCTTACTTAAGTGAGATTTCACTGTGAAGAACAATAGAAAACGTGCTTAATTTGATGGTCAATTATATGAGCCATTAAGTTTAATATTGAAAGAAAAAGAAAGAAAGATAGAATATGGACAGTACTGTCAATATCTATAACCCAATGATGCAATCCAATCCATACATTGACTTATCTTAAATTAGACACCAATTGTGCAAAAAAAAAACCCTATTTTCAATAAACAGACATTATGTCACAGTAGAATTATTCAGAGAGAGAGAGAGAGAGAGAGGACTTACGATAGCTTTAATTTGTATATAATATTCAAAGGATTATTATTTATGATCATTTCAAACATCTTTTTTTCTTCCAAAATAAATAATATCTTGTGATCGTGCAGTGGTTTAATTTGTTGGCCACTATCCATTAAATTCTTCTACACAAATTCCATTAAAGTCAATGGAAACAGTTCGATGTGTCCAAATAAAATCAATACCTATTTTAATTCTATTACAACCTAGCTATATATACCTTGTCCTTGATTATTGTCGGTGCACATAGAGTTCGTCATTGATTAACCATGTCCAAATGAATTACAGCACTCTAGCTAGTCTTTATGAATATAAAGAGAATTTTCAATCACGAGTTCTAGATTTGATAGAAAATGTAAAAAAAATTAACATACAAATTCAAAATTGTTAGATGTGTTCAACATCAATTGGAGATACGGGTTTGAGTCATCTCATAATATTGGAGCATATCACTCCCCTTATAAATCGGTTTTATAAAAAAAATAATAGATTCCAATAAAGTATCATAATCGACCCAATTATGATGATGTGACTGTGACACCCTTCAAGCCAATTTTGTTATGAATAGTAAATCTAACAAAAATTCACTTTTTTTTTTTAAAAAAAAACTTTTTATTTGAGGTGTCAAACTTATTGACTCTTTACCCAATTCAATTAAATAATAGACAATGGGTTTGTTGAGTTTTTGGATACATCTTATTTTGTAAAGATTTCCAAAGCCAATTAGCCATGGCAACAATGATGACGTTTTGAAAGTCAGTTCACATAAAATTGTGAAGCATTATAGATTAAATTAATGAGTTCCAAATATAACAAAGTATTATCCTTCAAAATTTTAAACTTAGCCTAATGCACGAACTCTTGTCTTGTAACATATTTTTATATTTGATGTGAACATTTAAAAGCAAGCCACTTAATTATTAAAACTGTATAATGCATGAACCATCTCTTTTTAAAAGCCTCATTAAATAAAGACACTTTTATTAAAGCAGCACTATATTAATACAGACCCCTTTACATGATCATTATTAGTTAATCAAATTGTGCAAACTGATTAATTAATTAATTACATAATTAATTATGCCTTTTTATATATTCCCTGCCACTCTTGATCGTTCAAACAAACTACCATAAATTAATTAAATTTGATAATTGTTTTATTAAATGAATAATATTTTATATAGTACTCCTGTTGGGACTCGAACTCAAACGGCCCATTAAAAGGCCCAGCATGCGGCCCAATTAACCTTTTGTGCAGGTCCAGTAGAAAGACTGACCCGCGAGAAAGTAGCAGAGCAGTTTGACCAGGAGCAGTCCCGATGCAAAGCAGTTTGATCAGCAAGGAAAGCAGTCCGATAACTGAAGGGACAGTTCGATAGGCGTATATCGAACTGTCCAACGGTTGCCTAACAGTCGAAGGGGAGTAACAAGCAGATAAAGATAAGCTCACTGAGTTCTCGGGGATGACCAACCGCTTTCAGCTCAACGACTCCGATATTCCTGGACGTCGCCGCCAAACGCCCTGGCGAGGTTCGCGAAACCCTAGATTACTAACCCCTTTAAATATCCCTCTTGTATGCCGATTTGCGGCATCTAGCATATATAGGCATTTACCCATTCAGTTTGATGTACAATAGACTACTGGAAAATACTGTTTACAAAGGGCTCTCATTATTCGTTGAATCCAGTGGAAGGAACTCGTCCTCTTCATATCAATTGCATACAACCATTCATATTATTTAACGTGTTAAACGTGTTTTATTAATTCCGTATTACTTTATTCTCCCTCTTTCCTGCGATATTCTTGTATAGTTCTCGGGGCTCCATATCCGATATATTTTGAACCTCAACAACTCCTTCGGTCCCATTTGAATTGGCCCATTTTAATTTCAACTACACAGTTTTTAATTTCCTTACCGAAAAGAAAATAGTTGATTTAACCAGAACGAAAGGTGTATTTAATAGTGATTTTAGAAGAAAGTAGATAGTGACAAAATAATGGGCTCAACTGCAATACTTAAAACTACCCATTACAAATTAAAAAAGCCCAAAATAGAGTAACCCAAATATGTTATTCATAATTTTAAAATCTTCCTAATAAAAGCATTATATAATTTGCTAAAATCTTCTAAGCGCAGCTATAGAACTATGATTTCTTTTTACATATAAGTCATGGATCCGAGTTTATATTACAAACATCTGAATAAATTTAAATTAGTGCATTTTATTTTTTTATAAAGAAACTCAGTTTAGTGAATAAAGTCACAATTATCATGAAAATACAAAATAAAAACTAATGAAAAATCCCCACTTCAAATAAAATATTAGGTTAGTGATTGGGTATCTATATAAAGACATTGAATGATCCATAAATTGAATTGTATTTATTAATGAAAGACAAATGGAGGTCCATCAGCAATTATTACAGGGCAGGCCCAGCTCTGCGTGGAATTAATCAAAGAAATAAAAATACAAATAATATTCACAATTATTATTAATTGAATGGAAATAAGTATTATAATTGGTTGAGCAAAGAAACATATTTTTAAAAAATTAATTTAAAGTGTCATAATATTATAAAATTTGGAAATTCGACTGTATACCGTTATATTTTGGATGAGTAGAAAGTCCCGTCAGAAAAAGGCAAATAAACAATCAAAGTTGAAAAGAAGACACATTTCAGTTATGTACTTTTTTTTCTGCCATTCAAAAATAATCATCACACTTGAACAACATATATTTACAATAATTAATACAAAATATTTGTTTTTTCTTCTAACTAATTTTGATCTAAATTCTGCTTACACAATTTCTCAATTATAGTGAGAGACTTTCAACTAATCAAATTAAAGAGAGGTCAAACTCAAACTCATACTCAACAAAAATTTATATAAATTAAACTTGAACTTAATATATGTGACGACCCGACACCGGAGCAAGGAGTGATCGTCGGTGCATGAGAAGCACAGACAATGAGCGACTCCAGTAAAACTTCCGATAAGTGTGCGGAGGGTGACATGAATGAATGGAACCATACCGATATGAGAGGGATTCTGGCTATACAAGAATGAAAGTGCTTAGAGGATTTAATTGTGCTACTCATACCAACGTGGTGCGTCATCTTTTCTAGCACCCATTCTAGGAAAAACTCCAATGTTAAGTGTGCTTGACCTGGGGTAAAACTAAGATGGGTGACCCCTTGGGATGTTTCTCACGGTGCGTGTGAGTGAAGACAAAGCACGCTAGGAAGGACTTGTGTAGGTTTGTGGGGTCAGCCGTCAGTCTGGAAGCCGTTCCAAACCGTTGGTGGGCAACGTGGCCAATTTCAGGTGAACTTGTTCGGGTCTTGGGTTCGGGGGCGTTACAATATATGATACCTCACTTGATCAAATTACAAATTACACAAGATGTGAAACATTGATATTCATACCTCTCCTTCCATATTCTGGTTTTTTTTAGGGGTGTATATTATAGTGATAAACTAATAAAATAATAAGAATGGGCCAAATATAATTGAAATTGGATTAATAAAGTCTATTCATATAGGAGATGGGAGTACGGCGACAAATGTTTGAAAATTCTATAGAAATTATTTGTAATGTCCTCTCAAAATTAAATGGCAACAATCATGATGATGTGCGTATTGATGTCTTTTCATTCTTGTTAGGTCTGCCCCTAAATTATAAATATCTCTCCTACATATATATAAATTAAATCAGAAATATGAAATGACATTGTATAAAATGTTCACACGATATAGCAAAGATATCAAGATATTAAAAAATAATAATTTGATAATCAAGTTGGAGGATAAGAACTAGCAAAAATAGAACATACCGCAATTGAAACGTGACGTTTAGGGGTGTAATCGAATCGAGTCGAGTTGGGTAGCTCTGTATTCAAGTTTGACTCGTTTAGTTTCGAGTCGAACTTTGAGCTTTTTTATCGAATGCTTTGAAGTTTACGAACTTTATCGAGCATCAGTCGAACCTAAATGAACTTTCTAAATTTAGAATATATCTAAAACAATCATTATTATTTTGAAAGAAAAAATTATTTATTCCAAAATTAATATTATACTCATACTCAAATTAAAGTTTTCTCATTATCAGAAAAATATATCATTAAAATATTACTTTTATATAATTAATTATTTTATATTTTTTACTAATTTTAGCTAACGAGTTTGTTCACGAACAATTTGATTCATTTACACCCTAATTACGTTAATTTTGGGACAGTAAAAAAAGTATGGGATTAATCGTATCACGCATTCACAATTAATTTTATGCATATGTGGAGGTGAATATTGAGTTTTTATTCGTAAATTGTGAATATTACTAATGTGGCAAACATATATGTGTCGGTCGTCGCCCTTCTTCCTTACAATTTGATTGGAATCTCGGTGTTTATAATTATTAATCTAGGATTCAATAGATAAAAAAATAAAAAATTATTAATTG
The DNA here is from genome assembly GCA_026898455.1 of Plectranthus barbatus. Classification (NCBI taxonomy): domain Eukaryota; kingdom Viridiplantae; phylum Streptophyta; class Magnoliopsida; order Lamiales; family Lamiaceae; genus Plectranthus; species Plectranthus barbatus. The sequence goes on along the minus strand of JAPKLW010000823.1, from coordinate 187,974 downwards.
AAAGGCGATAATACTGAAATTTTGGATTGAGAGAATTATGATTTTTCGGATCTTAAATTAAGAAGTTTTGGGATCTTTAACATCCTAAATTGAGAGTTTATCTTTGGGGTCCTGAATCGATAATTAAACTATCTTTTATTGATATGACTCGTATATGCTAATAAGGGAAAGGTGAAAGACAGATGGTTGCGAAGCGAAATGAGCGAGCTGATGAGCATTGTTAAGGGATCAAAGAAGAAGCGTGAGCACCATCAGCCAATTAGGGAAGTTTCGAGTGAGTACGGGTCGAGATTAGTGGGCCGGAGGGTGCGGAGCTCCCGCTGAATGGTACGTGGTATTTGTGTAATCTTATATCTCATAGGGTGTATTATAAATACACGATGTATTTGTACACAATCGCACTCGTGAATAATAAAATTTTCCGCTCCTCTCTCGTGAACCTAGGCAATTCCCGAATTACGTAAATCTTATGTCTTTTAATTTTTTTGTTTATACTTCATAATCTATGATATATAGCCGTTCGAGCACAACATCTTTCAAGTCCTGGGTTGATAACACAGGTTTCTAATCTGCAACTTACCTAGGAGGATTTCACATAATACATATGCACGAAGTTATCTTCACGACCGTTTGAGCATTAAATGCTCTAACCCCTATTCAGAGTACAACATCCCTCGATCACTTGTTATATTACATTATTCAGCTTGCCACTTGCATATAAAGATCGTTATCCACTATTACCGACTGACAAGAGAACATGTGAATGTCGTTTTCTAATCAAGTGTCTTTATTCTAAAGTCAACAAGATCGTTGTGATAGAACAAAGACAATGTTGGGAATATAGTATATAAAACCCTCCCATTTTCTAAGGAAAGGGAGGGAGAAGAGAAAATTTTAATGAAAAGCTTAATGACGAAACTTGAAAAATATTAGTTCTCACGATAAATCATTTCTCTCTTTCGAGAGATATAAAAATATACATTGCAATATGTAAATTTATCTCTCTTTTTTCGGACGTAGACACGCCTCTATACTGAACCTCGTAAAATTCTAAATTCATTTCTTCTTCTCACTTAGCTCATCAAAATCTCCATTAGAATGATAAAGACAATCAAACTGGGAATTTTTTTCAAAAAACAAATAAATTATTATTGAGAAATCGAATTGCATGAATATAAAGTCTTCATCTAAACTCAATAACATAAACTAATGTCTTCATCTAAACACAATACATAAATTAATGTCATCAATGATTGTACCATATGCTACGCATAGTGTTTTTATTCTCGAGATCTAATAATTGTGAGTGTATAAATTCTTAAATGAGAAATATCGAGATTAATCATCACTTTCTTATCATCTATTACAAAATATATTATTTCTTTTTAAATCTTATGCATAGGCATTTTTATCTTTATTTCTATCTTTAAAAGAAAAGTTTTGGATATGAAAATTAGTATAATATATAGGCAGGAATGGGAATATACAGTAACATATAGCATTATTCATTCCAAAAAAGAAATAGAAAGTTAAAATCCAATAATCTTTGAATTTACACCCCATGAAGAAAAATACAAATGAATAAAAAAGAAAGTACAAATTCTATTTTAATTGTTTTGATAATTTAAAAGTTCTCTATTCTTTCACCAATTTATTTGATCTTAAAGGAATCAATAATTTTTAGAAACAAAAAAAAATATTTTTAAAAAAAAGACTTCACCCAAATTTTTTTTTTCTTTTTTTTTTTTTACTGTGTAGTGAAAAATGATATTCACCGCCCACCGTGCTGACCCACTTATCTCTCTGACACCTCCTGCTTCGTGCCCCCATCCCCTTCCCACTTGCCACCACCACCACCACCATTTTTAACAACTTCTTCCTTCCTCCCTTCTCTCTCTCTCACTCCACCGCGTTCGTCATCGAGGACGGCTGCTTGTTCGCGATCATCTCGTATTCGCCACCTTCGTCATCATCGTCGTCCTCGTCATCATCATCCCCATCCCCATCGTGATTCTCGCTCTCGTTGTCGTGCACTGGGTGCTGCTGCGGCCACTGCTGCTCGGGCTGGGCCATGATGGGATTCTCGGGCTTCATGCTGTACCCGAGATTGAAGGTGGGGACATTGTTCTTGGCCCGCTCCTTGTATATGGCGTCGAGCTGGTGGAAATATGGGCATGTTTTGGAATCTTCGGATCGCTTCTTGCTTCCCTCTTTCACTTTCTTGAAGTATTTGTTGATGTTCTCCCATTTCTCCTTGCATCTCTTCGAGCTTCTGTTGTATCCCAGATTGCCCATGGCCTTCGATATCTCCTCCCAGAGCGGGCCCTTCGGCCCGTTTTCTTGGTACTTGACGTCTAAGCTCGTTCGGAGCTTGATTAGGGCTTCCACCTCCGCCTTTGGCCACCGCGACGAGCTTGGTGAGATATGATCGTCGCCGCCGTTATCTCTATATGATATGATCTCCATAGTTTTTGCCGGTGTTGCCGCGGCTGTGGACTGCGGCGCTGGGGGAGGGAGATTTCGTTGTTGCGGCTGATTTGTCAGTGTCGGTTGAGGCGGCGGCGGCGGCGGTGGTGTTGGTGGTGGATTCTGCTGTTGCGTAGGCGGAGGGTTTTGATCAGGCGGTTGGGCCGGCATTGCCGGTTGCTTTGGGATCTGCAAATTGGTTTGGCCGGTTACCTTCTGCAAGAAAGCGATGACCGCCGCGTCCTTGGCGGCGGCCATGGATCTCTCCTGGACTAAAAGCTCGTGCTCCCGATTAACCCTCGCCATCTCCTGCACTCGCCATGCTTCCTCTCTGGCAATCCGGTCGCGCTCGCGCTTCTCCAATGCATCAAGAAACCTCTTCTGCAACTCCTCCTGCTTCTGCACAACGTCCCTCATCAATCTCTCCAAATAATCCTTCCACTTCCGCTTCTTACCCCGCCGCCTTTGTATATCCTCGTCGGAAGAAGTCGACGACGACGTCGAATTCGACAGCGCGTGCGCAGGCGCCGCCGCCGAAACATTCATCCCGGCTAACTGAGGCGGTTGAGAGATTTGAAATGAAGAAGGATTCATCGGATTGACAGTGACAGCCACCATTTTCGGAGGCACCACGCTCAAGGGTATCGGACATGGCGATGGAACAGTAACATGCGTTGGCATTGATATGGTTGCGGCACTCACCGGCACGGCCATGGCGGCGGCGGATGCGGGGTGAGCCCGGAGCGGAGGAGGGGAGAAGTGGTTTGGAGATGTGTTTTCGAGAGCTTCTAATTGATCAAAAAATCGGTAGGATTTGCCGTCGGATTTGGAAGCTCGGCCATCTTTGGTTCTTTTATGGTATTTGAATACGTTCTCGAATTTCTCTTTGCATTTTTTAGCACTTCGTTGAAACCCAAGCTCCGCCATTTTCCTGAAACAAATTTATAAATAAAAAAAAAAAAGAAAAAAAAACTCCGTTAATTCTTCAATCAAAACAAAGTCGAAACACATAAAATAAACGCAAGAAATTAACTGCACTGATTCAAGAAAAAGAAAACAAGAACTAGGCGATAAGAAAAGGAAAAAATGATGACTTATTTCCAGTTCAAAGCTGTGGAAAAATCCGACTGAATTATTCAAACGCCATTTTTTTCCCAATATAATGGTCCAGTCCATTATAAATTTATTCAAATCCTTTTATTACCAAAAATCATAATATTTCGAAACCATCAAGAAAAAAGAAGATATTTATTGCTTCAAATCCATCTTTTGCTAAATTCAGCAACAAACAAACCAAAACTGAAAGGTGAAAGCTCGGAACATAACTTCCCCGAAAGCTGCTGAATTCTTGTTTCAATGAAGTGAAAGACAAAAACCCTTTAACTAAATAAATAATACTCCAATTCTTTTTTTTTAAAAAAAAAGGAAAAATGATCTAAAAAACTAAAGATTCCTTATACAGAAAATTCAAGAAACCATGAATTCGATGCACGACAGTGTGTGTAACTGTGTAAGAAATTAAGAATACACAATAAATGAAATTTCCATTTCCATTTCCATTTCCATTTCATTTCATTCAATAATTGCTTACCTGGAAACTTCCTCCCATAATGGACCTTTAAGGCTTGCATCTCTGAAGGTAACATCCATATCAGATCGAATTTTGAGTAAAGCCAACGTTTCCTGCCTCGGCCACCGGTTTCCGCCGCCGCCGCTTCTTTCATTCTCTTCTCCGCCGCCAACTGGCATCGAGCTCGACGCTCCGACCTCGCTGCTGCCTCCGCTACCTCCACCGCTCTCCGCCGCAGCGCCGGAGCTGCTCATCAGCCCTGAGACGGCCAGCATCATGTGAAGTGAGGGTCTTCGTCTCCAGCTAGCAGCTAGCCCACACCCTCCAATTACCAGCAGAAAAATAAATTATAAAAAATAAAATTTAAAAATAAAAATTTAGATCACATATGATGGGTGAATTCTGTGGGTTTTTATGAAGATAGAGAGCGTGGTGAATTTATTTAATTTATTTCGGTGGGATCTGCCTGTCAATCTCACACTCAAAATATTTTTTTATGAGAGGCAAAAAAAAAAAGTGTTAATTTTTTTTTTCTCTTCTTTTCTCAACAGAGGAATCTTGCCCTCTCTCTTTAGCAACCCAAAATATTTTTTATAGACCCATCACCTGAAATTAGGGTAACTTATTCCCTACTACATTTGATTTTTATCTTATATATATATGTATATGTATATGTATATGTATATGTATATGTATATGATGTATATATGTATGAAGTTTATGTAATAATATTGTGGGTTGATGAAGGTGGTAATAAGATGGTTTTTGTGTGTGCAGCTAAAAATAGTTAAATGCCGGCCCATGTAGGTCACCCTTGCCTTTTGGGGCGTTTGGATTTCAGTGGCTATTTTGGCTTAAACATGTGGGGATCTTTTCAAATGTCCGAATTGCCCCTCACATGTATACCAATACCATTGGCATTGACCTTTTTTAATCATATTCATTCATGCCCCTCCTTTTTTCCTTTCCTTTTCTTTTTTTCTTTTATTTAATTAATTACTCATCGGATCATTCATCAGGGATTTGCTTCTTAAACGGGATTCTCATCTTTTTTTATTTGACCAAATTGCCCTTCTTACTCCTCCATTATTTATTATACTTTATATTATATTATATGGGGTTTAAATTAATTAACTTTGAAAATTATTGTTACTACGGTAGGTACTTGTGCAGCCACGTTGTAGAGGGCCCTCCACCTACACAGACTAGTACTCTGATGTTGCAATTTTTATCAAATATTTTTTTTAAAAAAAAAATTCAAAGAAATATTTACTTAATTCAATCATATCATATTTATTAATTTCAATCGCCTTCTTTGAAAATATATGTAACATAATACTTACTCCGTCCCATTTTAATAAGCCTCTTTCTTTTCGGCACGGAAATTAAGAGTTGTGAGTGTAGAATGAGTTAGTGGAATGAATATTTTATTGTTGTGTGTAAAAAAGTTGCCATTTTTTGAAAGGGACCAATTTAATTGGGACGTCAAATTCGGTAAGTGGGTCTATTCTAGCGGGACGAAGGGAGTAAAAATGATAGATATTTTATTGGATTAATGTGGCGGAGAAAAGGGTCATTTTAAGGGTGGGATCCATCGGGGTTGAATTAAACTAATTAGATGTAGGCCATAATATTAGGCAAAGTCATTTATGAATGAAAGTAAATAGTGTCCAATTTCTGTTAGGTTGCAACCTACCATATTAAATGAAATGCGATTTCATCTTACGTATCATTCATCATTACAAAAAATTTCTCTTACATTACATAATATATATATATATATTTATATAGCTACAACATATATTTTTATGTTTTTTAATAAAATTTTATTTTGTTAATCATTTATTTTTTATAATTTTGATATATTATAGTTTTAATTAACTTTATAAATTCAACCGTATGGTTCATACACCCAATTAGGGTATAATATATTCTTGTAGCTCACGAAAGCTCACTATAAGGTGGGCAGCATATCATTACTTTATATATCATATATATATATATATATATATATATATATATATATATATATATATGATATGAATTTCCCAACGAAGTCTAGCTGTAGTAATACCCCACTAATTATTCACTAATCAACTTACTTCATTATTCATTTGCAATTCTAATTTTCATCGCATCCATCCAGCAATACATAGTTTTTTTTTAAAATCTATGTGTATTAATAATATGCATAATTTATTAATATTAATTTCAGGTGCCAGTTTGGCTACAGTAATGCTGCCAGTGTTAAGACTTAATTGCAGAGATTTTTTTATATAGTATTTAATTTTTTGATGCAGTTTAGTTTATGATAATTGATAGTGCCTACCATGTTTAGGGCATCCCTAATTCTTGGTTAATGCATACTAAATTACTATCCCTGAATATTAAAAATTACAATTTAATTAGCGCCTCTTTTGTTAGATATTACACCTAATTTGAATACCTGTTAAATAATGGCTAGTGGGTAATGTTTATCTACTCCGTTACATTACATACCAATTTTCTGTATTAATTGGATATTATTTACTTTCAATTATCTAATGATTTTATTACAACGTAACGAATTTACACATTTTCTGTGCCGCATTATATTTTCCTCTCTTGTTCATTCTTTTCTTTTCTTTTCTAAATCTACACACACACCTGGATCTTCATTTCTCAATCCCTTAATAAAAAGAATTACTCCCTCCGTTCCAATTATTTGGTCCGCATTACTAGTTAAAGATATTTCAATTATATGGTCCAATTTCTATATTTGATATTATTTTTTCTGGTAATTTACAATTACACCCTTGAATAACTTTAGAAAATGGGAATATTAAATGTAATATTATGAAAATAAGAGGTTAATTAATACTTTAAGTAAGGATAATGTTGGAAGTTTGTTTAAATATTTAATATTTTTTTACAAATGTGCAAAATGAAACTGGACCATATAATCGGAATGGAGGGAGTATAAACAAGGGCGGCGGCAGACTTTAGATGTCATGGGGGCTCTAGCACAACCCGTTAAATCGAGTTTTGTAATTTTTTTTAAATATAACTAAAAAAAATTTCGGCCTCCTGTTCCAGCCCAAGGCTGACTCCGTCAGTGAGTACAAAGAATATTGTTGGAGTTGACGGTCTCAATGATCGAGTCTTAACCGGACAATACCAAGTTTGTGGTGTATTTTGGTATGCATGATCGAGTATGTGATGAACTTTAATTTGGTGTGCAATATGGGAAGACTTTCAATGGATATCAATGTTAATATAAGAGGAAGTCACGGATATATGATCCTTTGTTAAAAGGATGATTGTTGAGTATTTGCAAATCCAAGTCCCGCGTCGGAAATGAAAGATGAAGTCCCTTGAGTAGAAGAGTACACAAAATTCCACTAGGGTTTTATGAAATTTATCAACCCAATGCAAACAATATCAGGTCAATTTAGAAGTGACGGTCTCAACAAATAGTATTGTTCATATGGGAAAGGAACCCATGAACACCCATATTCGAGTGAGCTTAGGAATTGGGTTTGTGATGGACTCTTGTAAAAAAAACGTGTCACGAGATCTAACTCAATTCAAAAGGAATAATATCATACGGAAGAGTTGATATTTCAAACAAATACCAAATTGTTGTATGTAACAACATATTAGAGGTAGATATCATGATATACAGTAGTAAAATGCAAGATTTTTTTAAGTATAGATATAATCGAGTGTATACAATAAATATTGAAATTCTACGAGTATATATACAGCTCAAATATATTAAACAAAAGAATAGCATTGGCCCATGATTGAACATCAAATAACGTTGACGTTAGATGTTTAAACGTTTCAGTCAAAAAAAAAAAAAAAGAAAAAGGAAATAAGTAAATATATGGTCCATACTCCATAGGGACAAACCATGTTTTTCATTTTGATATTTAATTAATAAATACCGAAAACTACCAAGGGAAATGGACCATAACGCAAATAAATGAAAATTGGTGGACCCATGAATAAATAGGCCATTAAATGCAAAAATATGAAAATCAAAGTATATATTTTTTTATCAGGGGTATAATGGGAAGAAGAGAAAGGAAAGGGCATATTGGTAAAATCAAAGGAGTAAGATGAAAGCTGATATTTTGACGTAATTGATGATGAGAAGAAGACTAGTCACATTTATTTTTATCTCCAGATTTATTAGTCTCCAACAGTTTACACAACTAATTATTTCCCCCCCTATATTCAACACATCTTTACTATTATCTAATTCTATACATACGTAATCATACACTACCACAATTTTTTTGGGACCCTTACATTTTTTTTTCTTTATTCAAATTAGAGATTTTTTTTATTGTGTGAAAGTGTTTATTTTATTATAAAACCATCGATCCTTTTACATACTTTCCTCATTTTCTTTCTAGAGTTCTCTTGCAAAGCTTTTTAATAGTTGGAGAATATTGGTAGATGGGGTGTGTACGGTTCGATCGAAATTAGCTGTTTAAATTAATTTGGTCGGTTTAATTTGTTTGAGAGAAGTGAATTAGCCGAATCGGTTTAAAGAACCTCAAATCGAATGGTCAAGTGTGGCCGACGGCTTCAAGGGTGAAGCCGGTTGTTTTGGCCGAACTAGTCATATATATAAAATTATTTTAAATATAATTATGATAATTAAGTATTATTTAATAGAAAGCTGACATATCAATTATATCGATACATATATATATATATGTCCGATATTATATTTTTTTAAATTGCAACTCTGTATATTATTATCTTATCTCTTGTACCCACAAGCTCATTTATTTATCGTTTCTCTACGTTTTATAATTAATATAATTAATAACAAGTTACTTATATTTATATTAACTCTATTTTTTGCATAGTTCATACATTAATATTCAAAATGTTCAAGATAATATATAAATTTCGTTGTTTGTCATATTAGTCAAATAATTTTTCAAACCATTTAAATCAATCAAACTAAATCATTTAATATGGTTTGGGATTTGATTTATACAAATTTCAAATTATAATTATTAGTTTGATTGATACTTCGTCCCTTAAACTGAGCAAATCGGATCGTGAACATCTTTAATAGTGAGATTATGCATATTACACACGTAGGATTAGTGGAATGTATAGTTGGTGATTGGTTAATTTTAGATGGCTAACAAGTGGATCACATGGCTCAACCGAGTAACTATCAATTATTAAGTTTAATAGAACTGTAAAATGAAAATGGACAAATAAAAAAATATATTCACAAATATTAGATGGAATACTTTAAAATCAAAGTTTATGTTAAATAAAAATAATTTTAATTTTCAAATTGATATATAACCATTGAAAAGAGAAAATAAATAGGATATATTATAAGGGTCAGATTAGCCTCTCGACTATTATAATAAGAACATATTAGACCCTTCATGACTATTTGGGTCAATTAGACACTTCGATTTTTAAAATTAGCTCATTTAAACACTTTTAAATTTACTGTAATACCCTATTTAAAAGAGTATGCATTTATAATTCAACAACAAAAAAAAAAAATAACAAAGTTTAGAAATAACCTTAAATAAAAGAAAATTAAATCGAAGTAAGCATACGTTTTTTTTAAATAAGCCTGAAAGTAAAAATTTACATTTGCCAAAAAACAAAATTAAAATGCTATAATATATAAAATCTTTAAAATGAACTTGAATAAGTAAATTTAAATTTTCTAAAATAGAAACACATATTTTTAAAACTAAACAAATTAACAGTAAAAATAAATTTTAAGAAATCTAATTCTAATATACTTCTATTGTAAATTAATACTATTCTAAATAGTTCTTATTTAACCATATTTTCAATGCAAAAAATTAAATCAACACATGCATTCGTTTTTTCTTTTTCCAAATTATTAAAGTTTATTAAGGAAATTTTATGTACTTCGATTTCAGATTTTAAATTAAAGATTTTTTTTTGCGTAAATGTTAATATTTTATTTAAATTTTGATTTTCTTACTTTTATTTTCTATTTAGATGTGTTTTAAAATCTTCATGCTTCCATTTATTTTGATTTTCGTTTTTTTTATTATTATTTATTTTTAAATTTTGATGAAATATAAATATTTGATCATTTAAGGAGGGTATAACAGTAAATTTAAATATGAAAGTGTTTAAATGAGTTAATTTAAAAATTCGAGTGGTCTAATTGATTCAAATAATCATGAATGATCTAATGTGTTCCCTTCAAAATAATCGATACACATTTATTTAATAATAGACAGGAAAAAAAAGTTTGTTCTGTACATGATTATGTCGTACACATATGCTAAACAGTAAAAGATTTCTGATCCCTATAAAACAAATCATTAATATTTAAATATTTAAGCTAATATAATAGCTGCCATATTGTGTTTATTTATTTTATTGGCATCAAATAGATTCTTTCACCGAGAAAATATATTTACATACATATACTATTAAACTTCACTTTTAAGTGATATCTGTATGTGTATGTATGTATTATTAAAGTCGAAGATTTTATTCACTTGTTTATAAATGGCTGGGAATAAATTTTAACTCATTATTCTACCAATCATATATACTGAAAAAAAAATAAAAAATAAAAGAACATTTGACCAACTCAATATAGAATTAATAGGACAACCTATTTAAATGATTTTCATTTAATAACGCTACATTAAAACATGTAAATCATAATGAATCAATACGAATATCTAACTTATTACATGAGGATCAAGGCAGCACTACATGTAGACTAATAATATCGGAAAATTTCGCGATCGATTTTTATTTATTTATTTGAAATATTTGATCAAAAAGCTCAATTCCGAATAATTAAAAAATAGATATTACAATTTACAACCTAACAAAATTATGATTACCGATTTTCTTTGAAAAAATGATTTCTCAATTCTCATAGATTATATGTTCAAATAAGAGATTATTATAGATTAGAAACTACTGTGTTAAACCAATGCCTTGCATTTAATTTATCTTTATCGACATTTTTAGAATAAAAAATGAGTATGAGTTGGAATATGATGGAACGTCAACATCTTAGGTTTTGATAATAACGACAATCGCAATATTATTTTATATTCTATTTAATTGGAATATCCTTTCATATCGAAAAATAAAATAAAATATTTTTTATCCGTCCGATTGTAGTAATCTCGTGGGTTTATATTTTAATTATTTAATTGCAGTTATAATTTAATGCGGCAGTTACCTACCAACTATAATAAATTATCTAGGTTGTAAAGGTTACTTGCAATAATGTGTAATTTATAGTTCGAAATTGTACTTTTCTTGTTTTCAATAATTATTTGAATCCGACCCAACGAGGCCTAGGCCTAGGTAGGCAAGAACATTAGTGTATTTTTATTTTATTTTTTTATATTTCAATAATGACTACTCCACATTGGAAAATAATATATATATACATCATGCATGATCAATATGAGTTTTATGTGTCCCTTAGCTCGGGCTGTAGTGGTTAAAATATCTTGTCTATGGCTGAGAGGTCAAAGGTTCGAGCTCCCAGGGGAACATTTGAGTGTGTGTTTACGGTTTAGGGTTTAGGGTTATCTGGGTGTGTGTTTAAGATTATTGTAAATTTATTAAAAAATAAAAAAATATGAGTTTTACGTTTTCATTATTTGTCTATTTTTAATCAATTTAGTAAATTATAATTAATTAATTAATTAATTAAATTGTATGAGAATATTATAATGTATGGCATAGAGTATAACTTGAGCAAAACTACTTTCTTTTTACCGATAAAAATTAATACCATCATTTATTTTTTCAATTGGTTGAGAGAGGGAGAGAGAAAAGTTGGTCTCAATATTCTTTTTAGACTATGGGGCGTTTTTGTATTTTATTTTTAGGATATATAAATCATATGATTGTTTATTTTAAGTTGAGATTAATCCCATAATTTTTCATTAGAAATATATTTTATGAATATTTGCATCTAAGAGAATATATGCAGGCATAGTCACGAGTTCAGTTTTGAGTAACTAGAGTTGACCTATGTGTGTAATAATAAGAAACCTCAAGAGTTGAAATTTGATCCCTAAAATATATTTTATTCATTTTATTAATATCCATTTCTTGCCTTCGACTACTTCATAAATTATATATTAACCCATTAAGAAACTAAAAAAAAAATACTATTGATTTTGTGCTTATCTAGAGGATCTTGTTCTAAAATATTATTTATGTTAAAATGTTAATAATGCTTGACTAGTTAGTATATTATATTTGTTTAGTTATTATGTTATAATTCATTAAATTGCATAACCATTCATATCAAAATAAATAATTGACAATCTAAAAAATTTAATCTTGATCATTCATCCATCAAAATCAAGGGTCTAGGATTTATTCCTATTTAGTATATTCTTATCTATTAACATATGATCCATTATATATATGAGATTATGAGTAAAAGTTCTCTATGAGAAAAAAAAAATGAATCTTATCCTTTAGATCTAAATAAATCAATAGTTGACATACAATCAAGCAACAACTAAAGCACAATCAAACACCTGAGCACGATCAAACAACGTCGTGAATACAATCAAACGTCTTTCTCACGGGTATTTTTCTCACTGGATCGGTTCCATATATATATATATATATAATATTTAAATAAAAGTGAAAATGTGTATGATAGAAATTGAGAGTGAGGAGCAGGCCAGAAAATTTCTTTACAGCAAAGATCTAAATGGTTGCCCATTTTCCAAAAGGGGGCTTCTCTTTTTGAAATTCCAATTCTCTTTCAATATTCCCACTAAATATAGTATCTAACATACCACATGCAAATTATCAATTATGGAATAACATAATGATTAAGTGTAACATCCAGCACAGAAAATATGGCAACATATATATACATACGTGTAATATATACTCAACACGTGTACATATTTTGAAAGAGCAATTTGAAATCCAAATTTAAATTATTTTATGAAATATACATACATATATATGTATATATCCAAGAAATTAATTAAGTTAAGCATTAGGGATTGTGACACGGACCAATATGAGTTGTCTGATAATAAAATTTGAAGGTGGGGGGGGCATGTTCAAAAGTTACATACACACAAAGGATTAATTGAACATGCGTAGCATGTGAATTTAGACATATATCATGTGTCGTCCATGTGAATTTTTTTACCCCTCTCTCTCTCTCTCTCTCTCTCATCAGCTAATTAGCAGGCGCAGCCATGCACCAAACTCTGATTCTTAATTAGAAAATGAAATTCAAGATTTTAAAGTTTGCTTTGGATTGAAGAATTACCCTTGTGGTGATTTCCTTATGTAAAATATTATTGATGAAAAAAAGATCCCTATCTCAAGAATGGCATTATCCCAATGTTTCACAAAACACGGAATATGAACTGCCCTAATCTTAGGTAGATCTAATGATGAACAAAAATAAGAATCTACAATTTAATGTAATTGAAAATGCTCCAATGTCCATAATGCGCACGTGTTAATATGTCGATTACTACTGATGTGACAAAAATTAAAATTGACCTCATCACCAACATTGTATTGTCACATCGACAAATTAACGCATACTCACGGAAATTTTTCAATTTTAGTAGTGTATTGATCCGATATTTTTTATGCATGGCCCCCTTCATTTTCATGTTGTGTGGCAGAAAAATGTACAGAAAATGAGAATAAAAAGGTACGAGGGAGCTAAGAATGTAGATAAACATATTTTTTTTTTTATTAAGAAGAACATGATGGAGCCCCTTATAATAAATTTGTAGATCCACCACTGATTCACGGTGGGCATCGGAGTGTTTCTGATAATGTAATAACAGCATAAAAGTAATTTTAATAAAATAAAATAAAAATAAAAAGAAGAAGACGTTGGTGTGGTGAGTAAGCTAAGGAAAGCATGTGGAGTAAGTTAATTGCAGAGGCAATTGGGTGATAACGATGTTGGTTACGACACCATAGTTAGTTATAACGAAAAGATATATACATACAATCCAATGCTAATCCAAACACAAGAATGTCATGACCCTATTTTCTACGTTTATCGAAATTCAAAAAAAAAAAAAAAAACTCCCAATCTTTAAAAATTATATGTATATATATTTTGAATAACTCGAACTGGACTCGCCGTAATATTTCAAGCATTAGTGGTAATTAATTTCAAATATAATAATTTATATAAATATGGAATTAATTAATTAATTAATTAATTAAAACATCTGGAGTGAATAGTGTAAGAAAAAAGGGGGCATGTGAAGCATCATGTAAACCACATGGAAGTGTATTTTTTGGAAACGGTTACAGGGTGTGATGAGAGAGAGAGAGAGAGAGAGAGAGAGAGGGGTGTCTTACAATCTTAGGCTACTTGGTTGTAATAAAAAGGCAGGCAATGCTAACTCATCATATCTCTTCATTCATTCATTACCCAGCGCTATTTAGCTATGCTTATCCCTTTGTTTAACCTAATTAATTACTTTTAACAAACGCCTACTTATTCTAGCTTTGCTTTCAATTTCTTATTCCACATCATTTTCTTACACTTTATTCCACTCCTACATGCTATACTACATCAATATACATCATTTATCAATTTTTTTATAAAAAAAATCCATTAATTATATATTTTGTTTTTGAAAATGTAAAAAGTAAAAAGTAAATGTAGTGGAGGGAGGTCCATGAAAAGGATGAGTGAAATGGAAGGTCACTGTTGCATGGCCCATATTGACTAAAGCTAACCACTCTGAAAAGCCCAAATTTAGCACCCATTGCAAACGACCCCATGTGACAGCCAGCCCACTACTTGTGGATTCAGTGAGAGAGAGAGAGGAGAGAGAGAGAGAGAGAGAGAGAGAGAGAGAGAGATGATAACATTTTTTTTAATTTTTTAATTTTGGAGAGATATGGATACATGATTAATGGAGCCTTTGTCTATGTGGCCATATTATTTAAAATCTAGTAGTCATGTCACATTCGATGATCCCAGTCACATATGGATAAGTTTCCTATTTGGATTATATCTTCTTTCATTTATATACCAGCATTTCACCCACATTCCTACAATTTGGAACTATATATTACTCCCTCCATTCCATTAATGTAGCCCCATTTCTTTTTCGGCACGAAAATTAAGGGTTGTGAGTATAATAGAATTAATATTTATTGGTGAGTATGAAAAAATTTATCATTTTAAAAAATGAGACAACTATGGAACAAACAAAAAAGAAAAATGAGACTACTTCAATTAGACGGAGGGAGTATAATATAGAGTCATCTTTGAATTCTCCAGAATTGAAATCTATTAGTTATCTATGTATTTTGTGATGTATCATAAAGTCGGCAACATAAAATACGTACTTCAATGAGTTTTAACAATTCAAGACTCGAAAGATAGTTTAATTATCGATTCAGGACCCGAAAGATTAATTCTCAATTTAGGACTTGAAAGATCACAAAAATTCTCAATCCAGGACCTAATATTCAGGTTCTGGATTGAGAATTGTGTCATTTTTCGGATCCTAAATCGATAATTAAACTATTTTTTGAGTTCTAAATCGACAATTTTCCAATACTTCAAATATTGTAATCTAGCGATACCCTTTATCTCTAACTGGGTGAAAATTCAGAGGTCAAATTTCGTTCAGACACCAATTTGAGAGAGAAAATAAATAAACCCGTTAACTTGTGATGAATTAATAGAAAAAATAACAGTTTTGTTAATTATCAATGATAGAAAAAATTCAAAGGTCAAATTTCGTTCAGACACCAATTTGAAACGAATGTTAAATGCATACTGAAATAATATGATGTGATATTATAGTAATAATATTGAGAAAAAAAAAAAATACATAGACGGCTGATAAATATATATGATGTAGGAGGGTTGTTCTTGTTCATAGATTATGACTAAATTTAGCAAGTCATATGGTGACAAGCAACATATCCCTTTGTTTTTGCTTTTATTACAAATAACTCTTCATTATTTGTAAGGACAACTTAGTATGGAATGATGAAAATAGTATAAGATTCTATATTAAAATTTTATTATGTGTTGAATAAGAATGGATTCATGATTTTCATCTCTATTTAATGAATAGTTTAGAGTAAAAATTTGTTAGTAATTTTGTATTTACATTTTTTGTTGTAAAATTTATTGTCAAATTTAAAGTTTATATTAAATAGGAATGAATCTAAGTGTATGAACGAATCTATGTAGGAATGCAATCAATGGCGAAGTCAGCCTTGGGCTTAAGGGGGGCTGCTGACTCCCCGACGACCGGAATTTTTTTTATTTATATTTCAAAAAAATTATAGGACTCGATCCAATCGTGATATGATCGAGCCTCTCTGAAACTTGAAGTCTGCCTCCGCCCCTGATTATGCAATTAAACACGATTTATAAATGATTAAGCATGAACGAAATTATGCTTAATATTTCATTGTTTGATGCTTTAATCTTAATTATTGATGCTACAAATCCAATAATTGAGATCCATTCTTATTTACACAAACTTTAATTTTAGACCTGATCTCAACTCTCTCTATATATATATATAACAAAAAATACAATATATTTTAATCATAATATCTATAGATGAAAATTAAAATTATGAATAAATGTTATTTGGTACCATGATACTATGATTATAAATAAATTGATATCTTAAAAACGGGAGAGGGTAAAAATTAGGAAACACTAAATTAATACTCTCTCCGTCCCACTCTATTAGTCTCATTTGCCTTTTTGGTCTGTCCCACTTTATTAGTCTCATTTCCTAAAATTGCAAACTTTTTCACACTCATCAATAAAATATTAATTCCACTACACTCACAAACATTGGTTCCTGTGCCGAAACCATAAGGGACTAATAGCGCGAGACGGAGGTACTAATATCTAAAATCAAATTGCGTCATAGCTAAAAGTATTTCTTTTTTAAAATATATAATTAAATTCCTCCCGAAATTGTTGCTTCTTCCCCCATTTCCATGCCCATGGTCACCCGACTCACCTGCAGGCTCCAGCTCTCCCCTCAAGGATTACTGTTTTTTGTTGCTGATTCGTTTTCAACCACTGAATAAGGAGTTATGATTCGTTGTTTTGATCCAGAAGTTAGGTTCTTTATCGGTTGTGAAGACGGAATGCATATTACGTGTTTGATGAAATGCTCTGCTATTCCTCAACGTGCTAGGAACTTCGTATGATTGGTGAGTGATGTTCGGTTAGGTTGTTTCAGCATCTTGTTCCGTTAACGTGGAATCGTGACGACAATCTTGTGGGTTTTGCATTGTTTTGTTCTATTCAAACATATTGTGTTTCTGCAGCTTCAAAGGCTCGAGTTGATTGGAAAAGCAACAGAAATAGAACCAAAAACAAAAAGGTTTGGTTTTGGTTTAGTAAACATGATGCTTCTTGCAGGAAGAAGGTGCAAGTTTAATCAACTTTTCAATATCTGTGAGAAGGTAAATGTTGCCTGGTTTTGTTCTTCTATGGGAACGTGTACAGAAATTGAAAGAGTAGTGAGAATCATTAATGAGCATCCATTTCCTGATCATCCGCTTCGTCCCACTCTGCAACGTCGGATTCCCCGGGAAGCCTTGCAAACTCCGTTTGTTGATGAGGTTCTTGGTAACTTGTTCGGTGCACATTCAAATGGCCTGAAAGCATATGAATTTTTCAAGTTTTGCCTTGATAATGATTTGTATGTTCCTAGTTCAGGTGCATTTGAGAAAACGTTGCATATACTTACACGTATGAGGTACTTTCCGAAAGCATGGGAGTTGTTAGAAAGAATCAAGAAGGATCACCCTTCCTTGCTCACTCTCAAGTCAATGAGCATAATGCTGTCCAAAATAGCGAAATTCCGATCCTATGAAGAAACACTTGAAGCATTTGAGAAGATGGAGAAGTGTATATTTCAGGGGAAGAAATTCAGCACGAATGAGTTTAACGTGCTTCTTCGAGCATTCTGCACACAGCGGCAGATGAAAGAAGCGCGGTCTGTCTTCCACAAGATGCATCCTCAGTTTCCTCCTAACATGAAAACCATGAACATATTGCTGCTGGGGTTCAAAGAATCGGGTGACATTACTGCAGTAGAGTTGTTTTACCATGAGATGATTCGGAGGGGTTTTAAACCAAACAATGTTACATACAATATCAGAATTGATGCTTATTGTAAAAAAGGGTGTTTCGGTGATGCTGTAAGGCTTCTTGAAGAGATGGAATGTGCAGGTCTTTCTCCCTCGGTAGAGACAATAACCACATTAATCCATGGAGCTGGGGTGGCTCATAATATATCAAAGGCTAAGCACTTATTCGAGGAAATTCTCAGACGATCCCTATATCCAGATACGGGAGCTTATAATGCCTTACTTAGCTGTCTCATTAGGACAAAGGATGTGCATGCTGCAGCAAAAGTAATGGATGAGATGGAGAAGAGGAACATTGATCTTGACAATGTCACATATCATAATATGTTTTTGGGATTAATGAGATCAGATGGTGTCGATGGTGTTTCTGCACTTTATATGAAGATGGTTAAGAAAAACTTTGTGCCAAAAACCCGGACAGTTGTTATGCTGATGAAGTTTTTCTGCCAAAATAGCAAGGTTGACCTGGGATTGGAGTTGTGGAATTACTTGGTGGAGAAAGGGCACTGCCCTCACAGCCATGCTCTCGACCTCCTGGTCACAGGGCTTTGTGCGCGAGGGAGAATCGAAGAATCCTTTGCTTGCTCGAAGCAGATGCTGGAAAGAGGTAGACTTGCTAGTGAGCTCGTTCTTAAAATGCTGGAGAGGTTTTTCATGGAGATGGGGGAGTCCAAGAAGTTGGAGGAGTTGCAGCAGATGACAAAGAAGTTAAAGCTGTTGTTGCCTTTGACTCCTACTTGTAGTAAGAGTAAGACCAATCGAATTTGATCAAGTCCCAATTAAGTGAGAAGAACCTATGATGCTTAGATCAATTTCATCATCTGATTTTGGGATTTCTTAAACTTGGGAAGACATTTTCTGCTTGTGGCATGTGTATGATTTCTTGATTTATTTATGAATATAATTGGTGGGACATTCACACCCTTAACTGCTCATATTCTTGAACACGAGTTTTGAATGGTTTCAGCATAAACAATGGAGAAGAAATGTGGTCTAAATGGAAAGCCATGAAGAAAAAAGGTGGTCTACATACAATTGCAACAATTATAGAGAAGACTACACATAACAAGGTAAGACCATTTCTTTTCCCGAGAGATCTCTCCTCTTTCTCCAATACTCTGATTGCTACATATCATTGTGAAGTCAGATGTATGTATATTGTGAAGCCATCAATCATCTGGTGATGAAGCCATTTCAAATTTAGAAAATTGATGAACAAATCAGACAATGCTGGGTGCATCCCCTTCCCAGTTGCATACAGCTCGGGGCCACCGCGTCCTGATGCAATCGACTAAAGGTGCGTGTTGAGGAGGCTCCGCCATGCTGGCCTCGTTCGGAGGCAACTCAACCGTGGATACCTCAGCTGTCCACCTGGGTGGAACAGTCACTTTCACCTTCGTCAATCTAGGTCTTTGAATCGGGATTTCATTTTCCATCGATGCTTGGCTGACATTCACCACAGATTTTGCAATCCCATTGAAATGGTAAAGATGGAAGATCTCCTTTCCCATCTGTCCACTCGGGTCCTTCAGACCACCTAAACTCTTGTCCAAATCCAGCAGCACCTGCCAGAATTCATTCCATACGATGAAATCGGTGCTGCAGAGCTGCTCGACTGTCTCCCGTGGAAGGTTGATCCTCAATTCCTTTATGACTTGATGGAATGATTCAACGCTTATGAAGCCACCGCCCCCACTTTGATCCTGAGCCTCAAAAGCTCTCCGGATCTGCGTTTCCCTGTTTTCAAGCTCGTTCTCCTCCTGAACTTTGGTGTCGAGAGCGAATAAAACTGTGTAGTGAGATTCACTTCCGACTACCCATATTGGCCAGTTTGGGATTTTAAGATACTGGCCAACCTTGCAATAGTTGAGGGACTCCAACAGAGTGAGAAATCCAACTTCTACTGTAGTTGAGATGCCTTTCACAAACATGCCACCCCCCAGGTCCATTTTCCCATCAAATACATTAGCAACAGCACTCCCAGAAAGAAGCAAGTTCACAATTTCCTACTTGTCATGTTATAGGTTAGAATTAGATAGTACAAAGACTAGAAAATTAGAAAACCACGAGTATCGGGCACAAAGTTAAGTTGCGTTTGATGAATTAATACCTGTGATGCATGTCCAAATGGAGCAGTCACTAATGGTTGACTCGGGTCATCCCTGTCTTCTTGAACTGTTTGCTGATGGACGAATCAAACGGGATTTAGCTCAAAATAAGTGTACTACTCAAAATATCGATAGATCAATGGAGATTCAGATGAGGATGCATGAAATGCAAGATAATGATTTCAAATTTTAGTCCGGGCTATATTTCAATCCCGAGAAGTTAAATCTATCACGAGCATAAAATGAGACAACAAAGCATGTAAAATAGATAAAATACTTTTCTATACAGAAAAAAAAGAGGGAGATCCGAATGGTAGAGTAGTATACCAGTCCTCGAGATAATAATGCGGATATTAAGAAGAGCAGTGCTCCCATGCGACTTCGAAAAACAGGAAGCAGAGCTTCAAGCATTTGAATTGCACTTGATTTAGAAGTGCAGGTATTAACTCTCAGAACTTTCTGTAAGTCGGACCCAGATTCAACTGAGAGGCCTCCAAGCAACTTTGCAATGGCCTGTGCAATGAGGGACAAAGAAATTAAAAAAGTAGAACTTTAACAAATCTACTAATATACAAAAATGAGAGAAGTTGGAAAAAATAAAAAAACTCACCTCATCCTCTGAGCCCTTCGCAGCCCCTGCAATTTCATCGCCAAGAATATTCAAAGATGCTATTACAGCTGCTTTGTTACTTCCACATAGGAAGAGTATCTCGCTCAAACTCCATACCAAGGCTCTGTTCGGAAGAAGCAGAATTTACTCAGTCACAAACAAAGTGATTACCAAACCATTCCTTAGTGCGTTGATACCTAATAGGATAGAAATTCTTCTTATTTCTATGTGCAGTTACAAGTTCTAAAGCAAAAAAACCAAAATAGAGATAAGTAGTATGGCATGCCCGAGAATTTTATGAGCTTCCAGAAAGACCAACAACAACTTAAAGGAATAGGATTGAGCAATTCAGCACCTCGACTTTTTTTCTTCTGAAAGAGATGAGAAAACATTTGCTGCAACAGGTACATTATTAGATGCATTCCTAATAGCCAAGTTCGAGAAATTATTTGGCATGATATTGCTGGTTTCCTCAGGAGAAAATAAAAGATATTTGAGTACAAAGCCCTGCATGACCAAGAGATTAAAAGTTGTTAGCAGAAAATAAGACGGGGAACAAAGGGTATGCACTGAACAGTAATCACAACCATGAAAATATAAGTTTTCCAGCGATATTTGAAAGACCAAAAAAGAAGACAAAATAATAACATATAATATATATTATTAGCTCTTGATTGTTCTTCTTCAAGCCTCGATTCCGATAATCCGATCTCCTGATTCTAAAATTACATTAGAAATCTTCTCTCAAATTACTTGCACATAAAATTTTCATAGCCAGCATCTGATTCTATCCTTCTTATACCTATGCACTCAATAGAGAAATTTTCACCTAGCTATTTGGCCAGGAATGCGCAACAATGACATTTTAACTGTGATCACATATAAAGGTGAGATGAGTAGTAAAGAATTACTTGTATCGCTGCTAACACGCCACAGGGCCCCCCTTCATGCTGTACCAGGCCCATGGATGTCTCAGGATCTGAACTAAACCTGCAAAGAAGTTGATTTTCAAGAATTCGAAAAAATGCCAACACACATTTTACAAATAGCGGATAAATTGTTGCACTAAGTGCCACCTATAATAATCAAACGAGGAAAAAAAAGGCTTTTTGCAAAGAACTCCGCCATCAAATCATTCTTTAAACTTTACCAAGAATCAATGACTCATAAATTCGACATCTGGTCAATCATATGCTGGCTTCACAAATCACAAACTCAAATCCATTAAAAAGAAGAAAATAGCAAATGTGGACAAGTTTCAACAGTGATGCGCCTATTCACTGACCTTTGATTTCACAACTTATTTTAGTCTTACTAACCATTTGATTATTAGAACTAGACAATAGGCGATTGAATTCAGTTAAACGCTGCATTCAAACTTCAGAGCATAATCAACTTGTACCTAATGCCTTGATTGCACCACTGGGCAAGCACATCTTTACTAACCCCTTCTCCAAAAATCATCAAGAAGAGCTGCTCCGCCTCCGCAACTGGTAGCTCCATCCCCAAATTCCCACTCTTCGCCTCATTCTCATCCAACTCCATATCTTTCCCCTTACCCTCCTCATCTAAACCAGCAACACTAACCTCCTTCACAATTTCAACGCTCCTAGCAGTAGACATCCGCTTCTCAGCAGCAGCAGCCATTAATTCCCGTTGCGTCCGCCTATTCTTCGTCTCCGATGACTCCTCCGAAGACCCCTCGACGCCGGGATCCTCCTTGAACTTGCTCCTCTTCGGCTGCGGCGATTCGTTTTGCTGCATGCTCAGTCTCAACGCTGTCTTCAAATCTTCATCTTCTTGATCCGCGATTGACATTGATCAAATCGAAAGAGAACCCAGATATGAATTTGAATGTGTCCCTATAATAAACAACAAAACTCAAAAAAGTCTTGAGCTTTGATCGAATAATTAGGGTTCCGATGCGGATCTGTTAATGAACAAGAGGGGCACAGTTGTACCCCCAAATTTATTTAATTTCTTTCAAATTCCTTTTGCCAAGTAGACTTATCAAAATAATTTCACACTAGATTTTACTAATATTCGTATTTTTAATATTTATAAATATTCTTTATTTCTTCTATAAAAAATAAAAGTTATAAATTCATTAAAAATAATAAAAGGGAATCCAATATGATATTCACGATAACATCAACGCTTTCTCTTCTTCCAATCACCGCTCATGTCCACCAAAGAAAAATTTTAGGAATTAAATATAGGATAATGAATTAATTTTTATTATTGTATAATAGTTCCAACATTGATCTATAAATAACTGATTATTGGGTAATGATGATTAGTTTGAATGGACTGCGTATAATTTACTCTCTTTTTTTCTAATGTAATAAATAGAAAATTCTTTAAATTTTAAAAATCAATGAAGTTGTAATCAATCTTCCATTTTTAGTTGCCAATACTAAAGTTGTGATAAACGAGTGATAATATTATATAAGATGCTATTTTGACAAAAATAATAATTATTAAAGAAGGTTAGTGAAAAAATGTGTGCTAATATTCTATGAGTTGTTTTTTTTTTTTTTTTTTTTTTCAAAAATCAAAAGTAATAATTTATAAAAATATTCCGACCTGCCGGATTCGAACCAGCGACCTAAGGATTACTATAAACATTCTACAGTCCTCCGCTCTACCAACTGAGCTAAGGTCGGATGAAATTTAATTATTATGTTTTATTATAACATTCATTAGTTTTATATTTTATTTTCTTATTCAATAATTTGTTTTTTTTTATAATTTTGCATTAATTTAAACTCAAATGTGAGAAACTCAAACCTTTAATTTCTTGGTCATAGGAAAATGTTTTCACCACTACATTCGAGCCGGATAATTCAAGATCATCTTTTGGTTTGGATAAGGTACCAACTACTTAATAATGGGAAAAGAGTCATACAAGAATAACATTTCTTTTCAAAATATATTCATAGGGAAATTATTAATCTCTAATCATTTCACTTAAAAAAAAAAAACATTTATAATCATTTCTTAGGAAATAATAAGGATTTAGATTTCCATTTGAACATATGAAATCAAACTATATCTAATAAACTATACAATCTTCAAGATTCCAATCATTAGTATATATTTCATACCATTATTTAGTAAAATTTAAAATCACGCATATTTAAAAAGAGAAAACTTAACCAAATTAATTAGATTTAGACAGTCATATATAAATATATATATGGTCGCATATTTAATTAATTAATTTAATTACAACGTTTTGGATCCAATCAACTTTGTCAAACCAAATGTCATGGCCATGGCCAGCCACCCTCCAACCACCACTCTAGCCGTCGACCTCACCGCCGGCGCGCCGCCCAGCGCCGCCCCTAACCAGCCGAACCCCACCAACGCCGCACTAACTGCCGCCACCACCGCCGCCACCCTCACCTTATACTCGCTTATAAACGAAGCAGCGAGCAGCGGCACCATGGCACCGACTGAAAACGCGAGAGCTGATGCTGCAGCTGCCTGAAAAGGATTCGGCAAACCCTCTCTCTCTTCTTCGCCTCCTCCCGCCGCCGCTCGCTTCTTCTCCCTCCTCATCTGGGCGAGCTCTATGTCCAGCTGCGAGTAGACCGACACGAATTCTCCGATAGCCATGGAGCAGGCTCCGGCGACGAGGCCCGCGAAGCCCGCCAGCACCATGGCCTTGATGGCTTGCTTGACGGCGCCGACGCCCATCATCAGTGACGCGGTTGAGACCAGGCCGTCATTGGCGCCCAGCACGGCGGCGCGCAGCCACTGCGAGCGTTTCGAGTAGTCGAATTCTTGTTCTTGTTCGAGGTCTAGTGAGAGGGTATCGAGAGGGGAAGAAGGAAGTGTGGAATTAGGGTTTTGTGTTTGGTTGGAAGCCATAGATAGATAAGTAGTTTTGTTTAAGTATTTGCAGAAGGTGAGTATGGTTGGCACACTCCTTTGGGTGCAGTGTGATATTTATAGATGGGAAAAGCTAAATAATGTATATTTTTTAAGACATTAAAAGTAAAATTATACTCCATACAAAATCAGTTTATAAGAAAAAAGATGTTTGAATATTATATACTGGTTTAGACCATTTTTTCATATCAATATGGAATATTAATGTTCAAACATTTACTCCTTATAAGTCAGTTTTGCAAGGAAAAAAGTAATGCTAACATGGTATTAGAGCAAACCCAATTTCAATTATGGGTATCCAATAACAGTTCGAGATTAAATGATCTTACGTTATGCGTGTTACGAGCGGTGTGAGATTAAACGGTTCCATGCTACACGTCACATTGATTTGAAAAAATGTGGTCAGTATATAATGTTCAAGCATTTTTTCCTTATAAATTAATCTTATTATCGATAATATTGTAATAAAAGAGAAGACACTTTTTACGTGCAAATCAATCGCACTTGTTGCTTAGGCCAGGGGCAGGGCCAACCACTTTTTCAAGTTACAATCCTTGCATGCATCATTCAATTACTTAATTATATGGAATTGGATTTATTTTGGAATTCTTGAAGAAAAGATTTAACTTTTGTTTAGACGTGCGATTCATAAACTACTTCTATATATATTGATATGGCCATCATCATACGTACGTGATATGCCTTGATAAAACTAATCATATTATTTTGCAGACCATGAAATTGTTCATAATAATATTTCATGATATATATATATATATAGTTATAGAAAATAGATTTTGATACTATCGTGGAGACAAGATCTTTATATATACATACATATATGAGATGAGTGCTTTAATTTAATTAATTTTGCAGATGTATGGGAATTTGGGAATGCATTCATAGTCATGAGGATGAATCATGCATGCATGCATGATTCCATTTTGGATAAATCGTTACGTGAGAATAAATTATTTCCAGAAATCGATCAACATTTATTTATGGGGCCGAGTTTCCATGAAATCTAATCTAATTTCCATCCATCCCATGTCATGTTTTATAGATTAAGACATAAACTAATAAAGTTTATTATTACTTTTTTAATAATATATTTTAGTTTCTTATGCCGGCTTTAGGTTTGTTTTACAATTTTATATTAGCTAGTTTGTAATAATTTTTAGTTTGGGTCGAATTAGGGGGGCTGTGGGTTACTGTAGGAAATAATATATAGTATATAGTTTCGCTTCATTTCATATTTGCTGCCTAACTAAACTGGTGGAAACGTGACAATTCTTTTTTCTTTTCTTTTTTTTCTTTTTACAATTAATGGGTAGTGTAATGTAATAGTGCAAACACGAATATCATATCAAATCATAAAATTTAGAACATTATTCCAAAAAAAAAAAAAAGAGTTAATTCATAATAATTCATTCCACTAATGTATAATATTATACATCCCCGATTAGGGTTTTCTTTAATACTCATGGAAAACAAATATTTTGTATTATTCATTTCATATTTCTTCTTAGAAAACAAAGTCATTTCATATATATGATTGAGACAATCATATACATGTTTTTCAGATAACTTTTGTGATTTTCACAATTTAAGCATTGACATGAACTTTTTTGTTAATTTATTTTGTGATAAAAAAAACATATTCTATGTAATAAAAGAGCTACCTAGAGAAAACATTAAAGTAGAAAAAGTTAACTAAGGGTACTATAAAATTTATTTAAAAATTAAAGTAGAAAACATTATCTGAGGACCCCAGGGTCGTCCGACCCACAAAAAATTATAAATGTATATACACTCCACAAAAATATTGTTGAGTTCCCACGATATTGAAAGTAATTTGTATCCATTCCTATTATTTGCTGGAAATCTCTATTGTAACCTACGATTTAGTATAAGAAGATGAATTATGAATTATACATACTCACTCATTTCAAATTAGCTTTTGCATATATTATTTTTGTACTAAAACAAAATAACTTTTTCCACCATCTATCACATAATTGTTCAGCGCTTTAGCTCTATATTGGAGCACAACAACAGTCAGTCACCCTACATCTTTTATAAAAGAGAAAGGAAAAAAATTATAAAAAAAAAAAGATATTAAAGTTTTTATATATTTAAGAAAGGAATATTAAAGTTATTGGTCGTAGCAATCCTATTTTTTCTGACAATTACATGTGTGGGAAGTCCCCTAAATCCTAACTACATGAATTAATCATCAAATTCTTTTCATTCGAAAAAAAAAAATACAATCTAAATGTTTCCCATTTCAGTCATATCAATTTATCATGACATCTGATATTCGAACACGACAATCAATCAAATTCTAAATGTAATTTTTAAAATATGTTAATAATAATAATTATAACAATATGTATTAAATAATATGCGTATGTTTCTTGAACAGAAATACATTAAATTAAACTCACTTAGTCCAGATAAAGTGCTTTCACCATTGTACCTCGAGCATGAATGAAGAATTACGTTGCTGCGAAACTTTTTTTTTAGATACAAGCTCGAACATGTGACCTCTTGGTCCAGACAAGGTGCTTTCACCACTACATTACGAGAGGGGACAACGTTGCAATATACTTAGTTATAATTATATTATAATAAAATACTAACTTAGTGTGCATAGCTATGATATAATTAACATGTGAAAGATTCGGCATGAGATCTTTATACTTGTTTGGAATTAAACATCTTAGTATACTAAATAACAATTCATATATATCCACATAAATTATCAATAAATTATGAAAAAAATAGAGAATACGCATATGATCGAGTTTAATTTTATATGTCAGATACAACACTAGGAGCGGCGCCACTTTAGCCCGAAAGTGGCGCTGCACAACCTCACGAGATGTAGTTGAGCTCCCACGACCCGTAAAATCTACATCCACCCCTGTACCGGAGTATTGAGTGAGAAGTGTGATCCCTAATTGAATGAAGGATGGAAATTAAATGGATTGCTGAGGAGGAAAGCATTATGAGTTAAGAGGGGGGAAAAAGTGCAGACACAAAGAAGTTGGGGATGAGATAAAATTTATATATGTATGGTGCTTAGAGTGTGCTTTCCACACGACTGCCACCAACACTCATTATTTATCCATTTCTTTTTCTTCCATATGTCATTTTCTTCATCAAAATGAAAAGCATAATTGGTGGGATTCGGTCTCCCATCATATTAATTACATATTTATGTGATGTGATATGGAGTCAAAATGAGTGGACCAATTAATCTTGTTTCTACACCTAATTACACATACATATTTTCAAGGCCGGATGTAGAACTCGAGTATTGTGAGATTCAAACGTAATTTTGTGAGGTCGATACTATATATATAATTTTATTCTTTTTTTAAATGCAAATATATAAAAAAAAATATTTTGAAAGGTCGTGGGGGCGGCCGACCCTTTGAGCCTCCACATAGTGCTGCCCTTGCATATTTTGGGTGGCAAACTCATATTGTCTCACACTGATGAAAGAATGAAGAATCTTTTGTATAAGAATTCACAATTAACTCTATTTATATGAGACTTTTTGGAGATGCTCAAAAACAAATTCGTGCGAGCTTGTGTTTGGCCCAAAATGAACAATAAAATAGTAATATTGGAGTTTCGGTCCCAACAACATACACTAATAAAATTTCATGCAGAAATATATACTCCCTCCGTCCCGGTCAAATTGTCCACATTTGACCGGGCACGATAACCAATGCT
This sequence comes from Plectranthus barbatus, assembly GCA_026898455.1. Lineage (NCBI taxonomy): Eukaryota > Viridiplantae > Streptophyta > Magnoliopsida > Lamiales > Lamiaceae > Plectranthus > Plectranthus barbatus. Next base: position 159,416 of record JAPKLW010000823.1, on the reverse strand, counting down.
TGTGAGTGATAGTGGGAGTTAGTGGGATGAATATTTTATTGATGAGTGTAGAGAATTTGCTATTTTAGGAAAGTGGACTAATATTTTGGGACAAACGAAAAAGGAAATGTGGATAATTTACTTGGGACGGAGGGAGTAATTTAAAAGAATAGCTAATAAATAGTGTTGGGTCATATTAATAAATAGGGAGTATTACATATGCAATTGGCAAGTTAAGAATGATCATGTTGACTTAATGTATGTAGGATAGTAATGCGACTAATCAATCATGTTATAAAGAGCACTTGATGTTTGCTACTCATGACATATCATAAAACTAGTTGTCAATATGGAATTGGATGACTACAAAAACCTTTTATTAATTATAAACATATAAAACAACTTGAATCTTAAATGGAAAATACATAAATATATCACCAAATTTAACAAATATATCATCTATTGTCGATTCATTCGTGAAGTGTCATGTGGCATTGAGTCAATGCCATGTTAAAGCCATGTGGTACTTAAGATTAAGTCAGCAATAAACAACAAAATTTCTATATAAATTCCTAACAAAAAAAAAAGTGTGAGATATAATTCTCTAATTTATTACCCTTAGTTATATATATATTCCTATTTTCTCAAATCTTTAAACACTTTTATGCTAACGAACAAAAACACCTTACTTACTAAACACAAAAACTAATTCATGACTTTACTGGAAATATTACATCACTAAAAATAAATGAAGTTGGATTCAAAATTTATGGCTGAGATACATTTATTTTTTTGAAATTACTAAAATTATATTTCACCAAAATTGAGTATTTTTGGCGAGAAATATAGAAACATGAGGCATTTAATATTTTAGAGAGACTAGGGTCATCAACAATGCGATTATAGGCTTAATAATTAGCCGCTTTTAAGTGGACAAATAGAAATAAATAATCATTGTGTAGAGTGTAGGCTAGAGATGGACTTATGCCTTTCAATTTGTTGTACCTAGTGTTGGGGTCCGATCCGAGTTCGGCCCAACGAGAGGTTCGTTTCGCGGCCCAATTTACCTCAGCAAAGGAACATAAGCAATGCCAGCCCTCCAGATTGCAGTGGCCCAGTTCGCAAAGTCTAGAGCCCGCCGTCAAAACAGTCCGACAGTTCAAAAAGCAGTTCGACCAAGATAAAAGCAGTCTGATCGCCAGGGAGGGGGCTCGATAGGCATGCAGCGACCTGCCCTAACGGCTACCCAATGGTTGGAGAGGAGTAACGGATATATAACGACTAGCTCGCAAGTCTTTCGGAAGGCACAACCGCTACGTGGCCGAACCACCCTGATTTTCTAGGAAAGTGCCCCTTAACTGCTCGGCGAGGAACACGGAAACCCTAAACCTAGCCTTCACCTATAAAAGCCATATATATACGCCTATTTATGGCATGGGGGGAGATATAAAATATCATAGTTTATTCTTTGCATTTACAGGCAGTAGCTCAATATTCTGGAAATCCATCTCTATTTGTGTAATTAAGAGACGGTTGCTCTTTCCGTCGGTAGTCTATACCGGTTTTTATTTCTATATCTATTCTATCACATATTGCATTTATTCGTCTTTTACGCCATTTATTGCTTATCTTTCGTGAGGTTCTCGGAATTCCGTATTCATTACGATTCGACCCTCAATACCTAGCTACCTGTCCAAACTTCATATTTTATTAAAACCCAAAAATATTAAATAAATATTAAGAAGATGCATTTATATTGCGATGGTGGGATTAATGGTTATAGTGAAAATAAATTTCCCCTTTTCACTTTTGCTACATAAATTAGGGCATAATAAAAAGGATAACTATGAAATTATGTAATCTTTATTAGGGGTGTTCATGGTTTGGCCGAAACCGGTCAAACCGGCCAAACCAGATTAATTTGGCTGGTTTGGTCGGTTTGAAAATTTTGAAACCGATTAAATTTGGTTTGGCTACGGTTTGGAGATTCACACCGGACGTATTTATATGTGTGTATATATATATATATATATATTAAATATATTATAACTAATTAATATAATTTATAGTTCATTTGTTAAGTTTCTACTTTTTCGTACAATTAATCATGTTTAAGTTTCTTAGCCAACATACTCTAATTTTAGTTATATTTTTTAATAAAAAAATTACCTAATAAATATTATTATTTTATATAATATCTTTAAGATAAATCAAGTATGAACATTATTTTTATAATTTTACACGTCTATTTTGATTTTACATTAAAATATAAATATAAGATTTTTAAAATTAAAATTACATTATTTGTAACAAATAATAGAAATCAATTAATTTGTATTTAGGCCCTAGTTTTCTACAATTTATAGTAGATTGTTGAAAGTTGAAACATATTTCATTTCAAACCGTCAAACCGGCCGGACCAAACCATTTTTATATGGTTTGGCCGATTTGGTTTGGAAAATTTTCAAACCGTACCTATTGATTTGGCCGAAATTTTTCTTCCAAACCGTACTGCGAACACCCCTAATCTTTATTTCAAGATTCCTACCAAATTTTAAATATTGGTTGTCTTTATTATATAGCCCAGTCCAGCCCGTCATTAATGAGCCCGAACAAGCCCTAATGTACGTACTGGGCAGCTTCTCGTGGTTATAGATTTGTTAATTAAAGGCTAATATTACAAGTTATGAGTAACCTTTCAAAATTAATATAAATTATTTGTATTTTTGTTTGAATTCTCAAACTATATTAATCTAGAATGAGTTTGATTTCTGAATACAAAAATATCGATTGGGCATGCCTTTTTTACGTCAATAAGCAAAATAAGTATACGCCATTAATTAGTAGCAATTCTGAAGAAAAGAAAAGAAAAAAAAAGTAAAATCGACATGATCAGCTACAATTTGCCAATAATTCAACCACATTTTAATTTTTCATAATTAAAATAATTTTAATATTTAAATAAAAATCGAAATAATTAATATCATTTAAAAAAAAAATGTAGTGCTTGGCCGGGCATGCATATAGTGTGAATGGCTTTACAAATTATTTTATCCGGATAAAATAATATGTCGATGTTACATATTTAGTTACAACTCTGATAATTAATTTGCCACAAACATCTAAGTTATTAAAGGTCAATTAAACTAAAATAAATAAAATTATAATTTAAAAAGAAAATTTCATAATGATTTAAAAATATGTATTTAAAAGAATAATAAAAATAATAATTGAAGTTTCTGCGTAAATAAAAAAGGTTAGGATAAGGATAAAGCTAGAATAATTAAAGTTTTTTTTAAAAAAAATTATTTCAAGAAATAGAGTTTCCAAATTATTATACTACCTCCGTCCCGGATCATTAGTCTTGTTTCATTCCGGCACAGATACCAATGCGAGTGGGATAGAGGAAATTAGTATTTTATTAATGAGTGTGTATTAATTTTCTATTTTAGGAAAGCAAGACTAATATTTGGGACAGACGGAAAAGGAAAATAGGACTAATGTTATGGCACGGAGGGAGTACCAACTTACCTGAAAAAGAGTGCTCTTTAATTCCTGAAGCTTTCCATTTGTCCAGCAAATATAGCCCGCTTTTTTTATCTTATTATAAAAGCAGTTGTCACGGGCCGGGCCCTATGCGACCCGCCACATGTCTCCGCCGCGAGCCGCTACCCACCTCCGACCTAATTAAATTCTTAATTCCACCCCCAAGACTTTTTTCAACTAACTTCTGCAACTTCACCACTACTAAATCTTTGTTTCCATAGCTCAGTGATCAGATGATGATGATGGACCCCAAATTCGGAAAGCCCGTCTCCTTCGGCCGGGCCAACCAGGACCAGTTGCCCGATACCCCGACCCGGGTGGCCCACCATCGCCGGGCCCACTCCGACACCTTCTTCCGCTTCCCCGACCTCGACGACATCCTCGTCGACGGCGTCCTTGCTGACCTCAACCTTGAACTCCCGCCGCAGCCGCCTACCAAGAAGAGCGACGGGGCGAATCCGAAGCCGCTGTCACACTTGAGGAGCCTGTCGGTGGACGCGGATTTCTTTGATGGGCTTGTGTTGGACGGGCCGCCGCCTCCGGAGGCGGAAACGCGGCCGAGACACAAGCAAAACAACTCGATGGATGGGTATTCCAGTACGACGTCGTCCGAGGTGGATTCTTTTGGGAAGAAGGCCATGGCCGCCGATAGGTTGGCGGAGCTCGCTCTCATTGACCCCAAGAGAGCAAAAAGGTTTGACCTTTTCTGTTAAATGGTTGACTCTATGGTTGGTAGAAGATGTCGTACAACTTTGATGGATTATATTTCTTGATTTTTTGTGGTGTTGAGGTATAGACTATTTTGAAGTAGAATTAGATATTGGATATTGATTTGGATAATTGGTGGCTATGCAGGATACTAGCAAATAGGCAATCTGCTGCACGATCTAAAGAGAGAAAAACACATTACACAGGTGATTTGGAGAGGAAAGTTCAAACACTGCAAAGTGAAGCAACCAAGCTCTCGGCTCAGATCACATTGATGCAGGTATTAACACTTAAGTTTGGACTTGAATTATTATAGTTTGAGGCAGTCCATATCGCAATTGTCCAACTTCTAAAATCATGCTCTAAAGAAATCTATAAAGTTTTCTAGAATATAGAGATAGTGTCGAGAACTAATTACAGTGAGTTGTTTTGACTAAATTTTAGCTATTGAATACTATTATAAATAGGATTGTACTCTCAAGTTTTTATCAAGCAAAAATAATGATTGATTTAGCAAAACTCTTCATTTCTCGTGATATGTATGAAAAATTGAATAGTCTTTTTTCCTAACTTTTTACTAAAACAATAAAATGTACGTGGAATTTGTGTTAGAATTTGTAAGTGATCAATAGATACATAACTATGAGACACGAAACTATTCTCCAAAGTCGGCATTCATTCACAGTTTTTGCAACATTAGACTTTGGATTAATAAGATTCATGCATTCATTGAACAATCTCATGATAGATTGTTACATGTAAGATGCTTTTGTCATGATAAGTGATGAATATTCGTATATAATATAATCACTCTTTCCGTCTTAAGATATGATCCGCGTGCGTTCTTTCTTTTTCGCCAATCGCTTATTTTTTCTTTTTTTTATTAGCCATGACCTCTACCACAAACACACTCCGTCTTTCTACCCTTATGATTACCATTATTCAAAGATAGAACTGAAAATTCACAGTTTTTGCAATAATAAACTTTTGGACTATGATTCTCTCCATTCATTTCTTGTATTTAAGAAATTATTCACAGTTTTTTCTAGAATAAACTTTGGACCATGATTCTCTCCATTCATTTCTTGTATTTAAGAAATTATACCATGTTGGTGCACATCTTGTCTTACTGTGCAAGTACATAGAATTGTCATACAAGTGGTGTTACATTAGTTTTGATATTGAAATGATCTTTTCATTACCTTATTTTTTACTACTATTGACATAATCTTAGTATTATATTTACACATTAAAGTTACTAAAAATAATAAAGAAAAACAAATTTTGGGGAGATAAAATGTTTATTGTCAATTTGACTATGTAGTCACCAATTAATTTGTGAATTTTAAATTTTTGAGTGAGCTCATTAACGGCACACTCTTTTCAATGGATGTGCTAAAGAGTTTGTCCAAAAAAAACTTTACAAAGGAAGGTTTTGAGTAGAGGAGAGGGAACATGATATATTGGTAGATGAGCACAGGGACGAGGTAGGAGTGAAATAGCTGTATAATTATATTCGGATTTAAAAATCATATTCTAAAAATCCTTGTTTAATTTGAGGCTTAGGAAATTGCATAATTACTCCCCGTTTCAGTAATCCTTCTTTTTGGTATTTTCCTTGAATTGAACCACAAGATACTTAGATGTTAATATCAAAAAGCATGTTTTCTTTTGAATTATTTAGTTATACACAGCACAATTTGTGTAATATGTTGGAAAAATTTTGCGAAATTATACTGTGCAGAGAGACACTGGTAGCTTAACAGTTGAGAATAAGGAACTCAAACTGAAATTGCAGGCTATGGAACAACAAGCACACCTTAGAGATGGTATGCGAGATTTCTGCGGCTCTAATCAATTTTTTTTATCTCATATATCTATCGATAATCTGAATATATGCACGTTTCTTTTTAGCTTTGAATGAAGCATTGAAGAATGAACTGCAGTGGATGAAGATTACAGTCAGCCAGACCCACAATGCCAACGGAAGCAACCTAAGATCATCTCCATTTTTACCGACAAATTATTTTGGTAACCACCAGCAACCGCAGTCACATAACAATGCGAGACCTAGCCCATAATCAAACACTTTTGTAAAAGAGAAAAATATATTATTCTCTAGTTAGGTTCTTGTACATGTAAAATGTATTTGTTGCATTGCTAGGCATATCAATCGATCTATATAGTGTAGAAAAAATGGTTGAAATGATATTATATGTATCGTGGATTCCCTTTTTTTTATGTTATTATTCGTTGAGAAATTGTGGTATGTCGTGACATAAAATATGATATTTTGCGCAGATTGTTGTACATTTTCAGTTCTGAATCAAAACCTATGTATATCTACAGCTACTTGTTTGTGGACAGCTGAACCTCGGACCTTTTATCATGTAAAAATGATTATAATTTACATTCATTTTGTATAGAAGTGATCACGAGCCGAGTGAAGTCAAGCACGGTCAAGCTTGAGCTCGACTCGATGGAGCTCAAATTCTGAAACTCAAGCTTGAACTTGGTGTCAAACTCATAAAACTCGAATTTTTTTAATTTATTTTAAATTTTAATATAAAAATAAAATTATTTCTTATTAAATAATAAATTTAACCATAAAATTAAAATTATAGTGAGCTCGACTCGGGCTCGATTTAAGCTTAAGCTGGATAAGATTCCTGAGCTTATCGAATGGAGTATCATGATGTTCGAGCTCAACAACTACCCGAATAACTCGAATCCAACTTAATTAATATCAAATAAATTTTTAAATTTTTTCGAACTGATCCCAAGTAATTGGTGATGGGGCTTGACTCACCCAATCTAAATTCTGTAGGAAAAAAACAGAAACAAATAGAAGGAGCTTTTTGCTGTCACAGTTGTACTCCAGTTTTTAATGGAAAATATGGTGAGCAGAGATGGGGGAGAATAGGTCAGCATACAGAAAATGTTGGCTAAGAAATAATTATCAATTAAGAGTGGGTAATTGGAGTCATGTGTGTGACATGTTACCCACAACAATGGCTTTTCCATAAATAAAAAAACATTGATTTCTTTTTATATTATACCTTCACCTTCTAATGCAATTTGCTTCATTTAATATAATAAATTTTAATTGAGACTTAGAGAACGCACCATAAAAATAAAATTAATATGAATAAGAAAATATCGCATACAGATTGATATAAATCTTAATTGTCAAGTTCAATTAATTTGGACTGCTTAAAAAGTTAAACAACATCTCAATTTAAAATAAACATTTATTACAAGCTAAAAAGTCAAATGCCAAACCATAGCAGTTCAGCCGTTCAGGTTTGACGCCGGCCGACCCGACCCGAACCCAACCCGGCCCATTTAACACCACACAAAGCGAAGCTAATTCTCTCTTTCTCTCTCTCTCTCTCCTTCCGCCACATTTCCCGACCAAGACCGCCACTCAAAGAAGTCCCATCAGAGCAATATTGTGCCGCCTCCACCTCCCAATCTACCATGGACTCATCCCCGTTCAACAATCTACCTCAAGATACCATCCACCAGATCTTCTGTCACCTGCCCCTCCGCCAAATCGCCGCCGCCAAGTGCGTCTGCAAAGCCCTCCGCTCCACTCTCTCCTCCTCCTCCTTCCTCCACCTCCTCCGCACCCAATCCCACCCACTCCCCCTCCTCGCTCTCAAGACCTCCCACCGCCACGTCTCCACTCTGCTCATCCTTCATGCCTTCGACCCAGCCTCGAATCAGTGGCTTAAGTTCTCCCTCTCCTTCCTCCCCTTCTCCGGCCTCCACCCAATTACCTCCTCCCACGGCCTTCTCTACCTCTGGGCCTCCACCCACACTTCCCGAAACTCCACCTCCCAAAATTCCCAAAAAGCCCTCGTCGTCTGCAACCCTCTCACCGGCCGCTACAAAACCCTCCCTCAGCTCGGCTCCGCTTGGTCGCGCCACGGCGCCGTCTTGGCCGGCTCGCTCAGCGTCGTCCTCGTCCTCACGGAGCTCGCCGTTCTCTACTATTCGGAAACTGGAAACCCTAACGATGATAATTTCAATCCCAATCTGATGAGCAATTGGCTCAAGTTCTCGTCCAACTTACCGTCGAAGCCACGGAGCCCCGTTTTGATTTCGGATTTCATACTGACGCTGTGCGATGTCGGATCGCCGTGGCGGTCGCAATGGGCGATGTTTAAGGCGAGGATTGGGGATATGGAGAAGACAATGCAGTGGGTGAGGCTGGAGAAGCGCGAGTGGGGTGACATCTTCGACATTTTGAAGCGGCCGAGGTTGGTGAAAGCGGGGAGCGATCGGAAGGTGTACATGGTTGGTGGGTTGAAGAGCTCGTATGCCCTTCAGAGCGCGTGCACGACAATCTTGATATTGAGATTGGACTTGGAGAGCTTGGAGTGGGAGGAGGCCGGTCGAATGCCTCTGGAGATGTACAGGTGCTTCATGGAGAGTAGCAAGTTCAAGGTGTTTGGTGGTGGCAACAGGGTGTGTTTTTCGGCGAAGAGGGTCGGGAGGCTGGCGTTGTGGGAGGAATACGGCGATGGCAAGACGGAGTGGAGATGGGTGGACGGTGTGCCCGGGAGCGGAGACGTGCTCTGCCGTGGATTTGTATTCGAGGCTAGGCTTGACGCCATTTTGTAGGTGAGCAAGAACTATCCCTTCTTGATAAAGTTATCTCTTTTCTCCAACCATGATGTGCTTATTACATGATTTGTGATATGGAATATCTTCACTTTGTTGTTATCTCATTTGTTTCACTTTCTGTTGCAAACGATAAAGACTTTTTGAATATCAACTAGACAGAAGCAAGAAATCACTTAGGATCTTAGCCATTGCTCCATACTTGATGAGTGGGTTTCCTAAGTATGCATATGCACAAATTAATGTTGGCAATGTATAATTGTATATATACTTGATACAGGTACATTGTTGATATTTGCATTCATAATTTTATTATATTTATACACACACATATATAACTGCAAGCTTTTCGGTTTGTAATTGAATTGAGGGCTTAATGCCATGTTTTCAATTTTTCTGCACGACGAGTGTAACACTGCAGAAAATACAGATAATGCTATTGGTGTTTATATTAAAAATGCCTTTTATCGTTTGCTATACAGAAAATATTGTTATGTTGTGTCGTTTGTAGGAATTTCTTTTCCTCTTGTTGTTGCTTGAACTATCTTATGTATGGTTGATAAGACACTTAATGTTGAGAGAGAGTTTTTGAATGTTGGTGCTTGCTCTAGACTTTCTAGTGACTAATAAACCATAAAGAACTAGTTTTGCATTTAGGTATCTCCATCTGAGGGGTTTCCATTGAGTGAAAATCACATTGCGTATTCTTCCCAAAAGTTCGAATGTTCAATAGGTCCGTATTTATTGGCCATTTACTAGTTTTTCCCGAAACAATTCAAGAAACTTCTAAATGCTCCTTAGATATAGCTGTTTACTAGTTATTACATAGGGAATTTATTGTCCAAATGAGCCTAGGTGAATCTAGTATCTTGTAATTCACTTTGACCCTTTACTGCAGCAACACATTTGCTGAACACAGTGCCCTTATGGAAAACCCAATTCTACGGTTTGATTTTCTCAGTAATCAGTACTAATTCTTGGCTTGGTATGTATCACAGTAGTATAAAACATTAAATAACCCATTGCGATGATGTTTGGTGCGTGGTAAGATCTTTAGCATCGTGTTATGTTACCTCGACATACAGTGAACCTTTTTCTTAGTCTAAAAACATGTCTTACAAAACATTGTACAGGAGAGAAATCGAGAAAGAGGAAGGATGCTGCAGGTTAGTTGATACTTGTTGGTGAAAAACAACTTTTGAAGATGACCATTCTCATATGTTCGATGCAAATCATGAAACATATGAGATGGTGCAGTAATTTATGACCCCCCCCTGCATGCTGCATTGTGGAAGGAACATTTCCTTGTAATATATTTGTTTGGTGGTGATTCGAAGATGGTGTGTATTAGTTTCGAGTTGCAGAAATATGGAGGAACCCAGAATCTGTTGTTGTGGACTTGTATGAATTTGCTATGTTTCAGCATGATTTTGATCCCATCTCAATTTCCTATTGCATAAGTTATGTATCAAATACTAATAGTTTTACAAATAATAACTTGTATTGAAAGTGATATTTGTATTCAAATTTTGTCATTTCTAGCTTTCTTCTCATTGGCCCATTGTGTTTTGAGCCCAAATGATATTAGTGGCAGGCCCAAAATAACCATTTTTGTGTGGGAATTTGTTTTCAGAGGCAATAATATGGAAAATATACAATATAGTTTATTTACTATTTCCAGTCCATATATAATGTCACTATCAAAGAAAAAGAAGCAGGATAAATAGTTTCATGTATTCCTCAGTCAATGGAGGAAACAAGTAGACCCTCTGCTGTCACTCAATACTTCAAATTTCTTTCCATGTTCCTCAATTTTATTTTTTTTAAACTTTTACTTTAGCAGATTTTTACTGATGCATTAACTTATGTTCCTTTTATTTTCTAATAATATAACTTTAAACACTTTTTTTAAAAAATCCTGAATCGATAGTTAAACTATCTCTTAAGTATTGTCGTGTGAATGAACTAAACTATTCATGATTTACTCGGATATCAATTCAATAAAAATTTGTTTGAGCTCGTTTATTAAATAATCAAACTTGAGCTTCATAGTATTCAACTCGCGAGTTAAAGTTAGTAAGAGTAACAATAATAATAAATCTGTTTAGTAATGAGAAAATTTAGAATTTGTGCATCAATATAAGTATTAATTTTAGAATAAATAACTTTTTCTTTCAAAATAATAATAAATAATTTAAATACATTCTAAATTTAGAAAATTCGTTTAGACTCGACTAAAGCTCGATAAAGTTCGTGAACATCAAAGTATTGGATAAAAAAACTCAAAGCTCGACTCGATACTAAATGAGTCAAACTTGAGCACGACACTAATCGACTTAACTCGGTTGGATTACAATCCTAGATACTGAATCGATAATTCTATGTGGTAGCATCGTACATTTTGGATAATATATATATTAACCAAGTAACTGAAAAATAACAAAAAAATATATATATGATGAATCTTTGAACCCACATTATTACTATATGTAACCTATATAACTATAGGAATTAGGAATGATGATAATATAGTAATGTAAATACTAAATACTCCCTCCGTCTCAATTTATTGGACACTCTTTATGTTTTTGTCCGTCCCAGTCTATTTGGCCATTTTTTTTAAATAGCAAATTTTTCACACTCATTAATAAAATATTAATTTCATTATCACTCACAACTCTTAATTCTCGTGTCTAGGGGTGTAAATGAACCAAACTGTTCGTGAGCTACTCGGATCTCGACTCGATAAAAGCTCGTTTATTAAATGAACCAAACTTGAGCATCATAGTATTCGACTCGTGAGCTCGTGAGCAGGCTCGTTAGCTAAAATTAGTAAGAAATATAAAATAATTACTTTTATAAAAATATTATTTTCATGATTTAAGAGTAAAAATAATGATAAATCTATCTAATAATGAAAAAAATCTAGAATTTGAGCATGAATATGATATTATTTTTGGAATAAATAATATTTTATTCAAAATAATAATGAAAATCTTAAATATATTCTAAATTTAGAAAGTTCGTTTAGGCTCGATAAAAGTTCGATAAAGTTCGTGAACATCAAAGTATTCGATAGAAAAGCTCGAAGCTCGACTCGAAACTAAACGAGTCAAACTTGAGCACAACACTACTCGACTCGACTCGGTTTGATTACACCCCTACTCGTGTCCGGTCAAAGGTGTCCAATAGACCGAGACAGACTTAGTAAATTTATTTGCATCACAATCAACCTATGTCACCTTTTGATCCCATTTCACATCCACAAGATATATACAATCGTTATAGGCCCCATTTTTAGCACAAAAATTTGGGTATTTCCCTCCTCTCTTATTAATTTCCAATTCAATCAATGTCACGTTGCAAGTGGACCCTTTATCCAATACACGGTTGGCCATTATTATTATTTTTTTAATGTTATTGATGGGAGAATCCAATCCTTCCTCAAATGAAATGCCACACCTACTAACATTTAATTTCATATTTTTTTCATCAATAATATAATTGATACGATAAAGATTCAAACGATCTCATTTTAATAGTTTAAAGAATGGGTGAAATGGTGAATGTTTCACATTTAAAGTCAACTTTTCCAAAATAAAAAATTGTTATTTTAGCTTAAATTTTGGAGATGAAATTACAAAATATCAATAATACTATTTGTCGTCTTTCCGCTTTTCCACCCCTAACTGTAATTTTAATTATGTAAAATTGGTATATTTATCTCATAGTGGGGGCAATATTGGCTATTAGTTTAATTTTTATTTTAAATGGAATGCATTCATTTAAATTCAACCCATCCAAATATTTTTATTATATTTTTAAATTCATGATAAATAAAACATTTAAATTACTTGCACATCTAAATTGAGGACCATTATTCATTTGAATTTTTTTAATAGAAATATATGTATTTAAACTTATACATCTAAATATCTTCAAGAATCTCGAACCCATAACATTTTTATTACAAATAAGACATTTTCACTACTGTGCATGAGTGTCTCCTAATTTCTTAAGAGAAAAAACTTAGATCAAACCCAACCACGGACTAGCACGAGTACGGACAACTATTCATTTGGTTTTTTATAAATAATATATTAATTTTAAAATCACATATTTAGATATCTTCGAAAATTTTGAACATATAACCTCTTAATCACATACAATATACTTTCACCACTTCACCTTGAACAAGGAACACAACTATTCATTTGATTTTGAACTAATGATGTCCAAGCTTGATTTTATGATAGTCATTATTATTATTATCACGGCGATCGCCATATTCATATTTAAAGGAATCCAACAAAACCACCTTGGACGAATTTACCCTTTTACGTCATATTTATAACTTGGAAAAAGTGCAAAATAAAGAAAAAGTGGATCAATTTCAAGACTTATTATTCCAAGATTTTACATACATGATTAAAATTTATAATGTGAAAGCTACACGCACTTAATCGCTCCCACATTGCTCTCCCAGTCATTCTCACTTTTTTAGCCCTTTTAATTTAATTTTATCACATGACATAAAATTAAAAAAATGTGTAATAAACTAATTATCATGTAATTTTAACTAAATTCTCCTAGTGTAGAATATGAAAGGAATTAAGCTTTTGAATTCCACATAGCCCCGTGTCAAATCATGGCTAATCCAGCAATTCATAATAATTGCTTTAAATGGTAAAAGCATAATTAGTTTGACACTTAAAAGAGGTATCTTGAAAAGAAAAAGAAAAAAAAAACATAAATGAGAATAAAATATTGGATCATTTCAAGAATAAGTATTACTCCACATTACTTAACTTTATTATTGTGGGATAAGAATTTATTTTACTGTTTGAAAGTGTGGTTACCTTAAGGCCAATATGCTCATTTTTTTTAAGTCTTTCATTCTCTAATGTCTCAATCATTGACGAACTCATATATATAAAGTAATGAAGATTTGGAGCTGCAACACTTTGATTTATAAATAAAGAGTTCCTATAGTTTGTGGATAAAATAAATCATGCTATCAATAAATTAAAAAATTTAATAAAGTAAGAAATGCATACGACTATTTTGGTTAAAATAAAAGATTTGGTTGCGAAATAATTGAAATATTCAGCATTCTATAATATTTGAAATTAGCAATTTAAGATTCAATTTTTTATGTTGAGACTACAAGCCAAAACATACCTAATTTTGACACTATAGTAAATCCAATCAATGTTCCAAGTGGACTAGTTAAATAAAAACTAGTGTAATAGCCTTTGTCAATTATAAATGGAAAACATATTTCTTCCTAAAAATCACATTATTTTATTTTAATTATAACTATAGCAGTGGAATGAATACTTTTATAATAAAAGGTTTTTAATTAGAGAATGAGATTTTATTTATAGTTCAAATTCCGGTAATAAACATTTTATTTGGGGAAGGTCTTGGGTTAGGCAGCCTAAATGATTTAGGCGAGTTTTATCCATTAACCCAAGCCCAAATCCATATAATATACCCTAATTGGGGATTAATAAACCCTAGTTGGGATGGATCAACTCATTTGGGTAGGATAAAACTCGCCTAAACCGTTTAGGTCTGCCTAACGCAAGTTTTTGCCTTTATTTGGTGAAGTGAAAATAGTTTATTTATTATTTACCCTGAGAAAAGGACCGTACACTCAGCCAAACACGGTGTTGCAGACGTGGCGTTGGTCATCCCGTAATTGTTGCAAGATCCGTTGCCCCTGCTTGTAATTCGCACAAGTTTAAATTATATTTTTCTGACAAACCCCTCAGTTTTTTATTTATTGCATATCCACAACCCTATCCAATATCCATTCCCACTCCACTTTTTCCTGCAAGTCCCATATCTCGCCTCTTTCTCTCTCTACACACAAACACAGTGATTTGATTGTATAAGTTATTATTGTATTTGTATTGTAACTTGTAAGTGAAGTCCATAACCCAGGAGCAGGTAGTCAGTCGTATCTACTAGTCTTTATCTGGAAAACCAAAACTGACATTCTTCAAACCAAACTTCTCTCTTTCTCTCTCTTAAACTTTCGACATAACCTTTGCTTGCTACAGTAATGGAGGACCAAACTACCCCTACCATCTCCGAGAAATACCGAATCCATCCCTCGTCTTTTTAGATTCTACCAACCGTTGGGAATAAAAGATACCGTTCCGATGGAACTCATTTGACCCGCCCAAACCTTCTTTTTTTCTTTTTTTTTTTACCACGTGAAATATACGTATGGATTTCGCAGAGGAGGTCGGGGAGAGCTCGTCTCCGCCGCGGAGCTACGGCAGCTTCGGAGGTGGAGGAAGCGGCGGAGGAGGAAACGATGTGATCAGGAATGATGTTTACAATCGGCTGATTGAGAATGGGAATGAAGAGGCGATTAGTCAGCCTGATTTCCGCGAGCAGTTGGAAGCTCACTTCAATCGCCTGCCTCCAAGGTTTGTGTGCCTGAAAATTTTATTGGAATCACATGCTTCTGTGAGTGTGTGAGTGCTTATTTATTAGTTGAATAGTTCAATTTGTTCCGATTATTCGGATCCTCCCCCTGTGTTAAAGATTGTTGATGAGTTTTGGCTCTGTGAGAATTTTATTAGCAGTTTTGTTACCTGAGCAGTTGTTACTTTGCATATGTGTGTGTATTTTTGTCAATGTGGGTATGTATTATAGGATATTTTGGAAAAGTTTTTTTTTCTTTACGTTTTCAATACTCTTGCTTGTTTTTATGTGTTTACAGTGTGAATGTATAGAAGCATGCTCGTGAAATTCTATTAGTTATACATGCTTTGACTATGTAGTCTACTGATTCAAATAATTCATTTAAGGGAGATGGGACTTTCAGTTCATTAAGGAAGTGTTTGATACTTCTAGAGTGCGATATTATGTTCCGTTTTTTGGATTTTACAAAGGAGGTTGGGACTTTGGTCTTTTAATGGGGCTAAACAAGTTTCAGATAATTGATCATGTCAATTAGTAAGCTTATATTCTGATATGTTTTCCAAGTTACTGTTTGACTAATCTGGTACTGTGACCTCATAGATTTTGGGATTATTGTGTTTTCAGTTATGTGCTGGATATCAATATGGATAGAGTGGAAGATGTGTTGTTACATCAAAAGCTTCTTTCTAGGGCAAAGGATCCTTATAATCAACCTGCTTTCCACATCCGTTTTCTAGAGGTACATTTGGTGTCCTTTGTTGTCCTTATAAAGTTTAGCAAATTCTTCTTTTCTAGTCAACTAGTCTGCTGAACATAACATCCTAGGATGATACTTTTGCTATGTTGCTGGATTACTGCTTTATTGCTATTACCTTCATCCTTCACAAGAGCATTGGTTAATATCTCAAGTTTGGGCAACTTATCTGCAGAAATTAAGCTATCCGTCTGCATCTGCATTCATCGATACATAATTAATATATAGTTATTTGTTTTATCCTGCTCAGAATGTCAGCACTAGAGGTGAGGATTTTGACGAAGAACAAATTTCAAGTGCCCCTCCTGTCTCATTTCCACGTGATAGTGTCAATAATGGTGTCCACTTGTCCAATGACAGGTACTTGGGATATTAGGCCAATAGTTTGATTCAAGGATTATCACTTTTCCTGCATTAGATTCTTTTGTCCATTAAGGCAAAAATCCCCAGATTGACAGCACACAAATTTGTGTCTTGCTGTAAGCCCTTTTACTCTCTTACTCTGATTGGAAACAGGAATTGTGGGGGTGACTTTGAGACTTGTTCTAAGCTTGAGGATCTAAATTTGGATGTTAGGAAGAATTCTAATGATGTAAACAGGGATGTTTCAGTTGAAGACATTGTCCAAAGGTAGTTTTGTAGTTTCTGTCATGATCTCATCCTTTTGCCTTACACTCTCAATGATGAAACATGCATTGTCATTTGAGAATTCATTAGAGTCAATTCGGACATGCCTCCGTTGTATAGCTCTTTGTCTTACTTTTAGTCCCTATTTGGTAGAGGGCCCAATAGATTGAAATTAATTTTAAGGATTTGACAGCATTTCACATAGTGATGATTGGGACTCTGTATCGCCCTAGATTGGGAAGTTAGGTTAAATGAATGGAGCTCAGATTTTTAAGAACTACAAGCTGGCAAACATAAAATCTGTGCAAGTTTTTTGTTCTGCTGAATCCAGAGTTTGCGTCAAAACCGTGAATTCGAGTCCAAGTCAAGACTTGTTCTGCGGATTTTCATGACATTCACATGTGAGCATTCTCTAATAGTTCTCTGAGCTGTAATAGGATGACTGAAAATCAATATTTATATTGCAGGGAGGAAGCATCACACTCACCAATTCATGAGATAATATTTTCAACTGCTGACAAGCCAAAACTTCTCAGTCAGGTAAAATAAGAGGGGGTTTTGCTTCTTTTCTATTAGTTTTGGGGCCTTATAGAAGGCACTAGTGCAGCAAGTGTGACTAATTGTTTCATTTACTAAGAAACATAAACATCAGTAACATTTTAGCGGATTGGGTTTCTGACAGTGTTGATCATTTGTTTTTTTTATTCATTTATATATTTTATTCTTATCCTTTTGTTTTCTTCTCCTTGTTTCTCTTTCATTCTCATATCTGCCCTGATATACATTGTTTTTGGTTGTTATCGTGCTGCTAAATATTCATTATATTTTTATCCTCAATTCATTCTTTTTTCCTTTGCAGCTATCTGCTTTGCTTTCTGACGTTGGACTAAATATCCGTGAAGCTCATGTATTCTCCACTACAGATGGCTACTCTTTGGACGTATTTGTTGTTGATGGGTGGCATTCTGAGGTATCTTCCTTAATCCTACCATTCTTGTAAGAATCTAGCGAAATTGTAGGATTTTTGCAGTGCAAGTGGAATTGGGGTTCCAGATCCCATATACATTCATGAATTTGGCATGTTAGTCATCATCAATGTGTTGACTGGAATTTCAGTCATTGCTCCATGCTTTAGTTATGTGGTCCATCAAATATTTTCAAATGTTGAAATGTTGCTGATTTTTGCAATACTATTGGGTTAGGATACAGAAGGTTTGTACAACTTCATGCGAAAACAAATTGCTGAAAGCGAGGTAATTAATATTTTATTTTCCAGTGCATTTACCGCCAGTTTTTTTCTCTTTCAAGGTTGATATGTTCAAATCCCAAGTCACCTATTTCGTTTGGTTGCTCTCTAAACTTTGCTTTTCTGTTGTCATGCTTCGATGGTCTACCGTTTTGTCATTGCTTCTATATGAGATCCAAGTTGGAAAAGATTGTTAATTATGTATTTATAAAGCGCTTATTAAGTTTCCATACTTTATCATGACTTTTTTGTTGGAGGCTGATGTCAATTCATGGTTCAGTCATTTGTAAGGCTGTACATGATTGAATTCTGTAAATCTTGGACTGGTAGGTTAGTGGAAGGTGTAGAAGTGGACATGTACCATTGAGAACTTTAATGAGGTTTGTTAAGGTGACTTTATGGATCTTGAAGAGTCGAATTGTGTAATAATATGTGAAGACAGCATAGCTTGGAGAAGAAAATAACAGTGCTAACACCAAGTTGTCACAACTAAAGGTTATTATATGATGTGGAGAGAGAAAATATATAGGGTTTTTGTAGTTTGTAGTTGTCCTTCATTCTTTGATATCAAGTTGTTAATACTAAAGGTGATTGTAGTTGCCACAGGGAATATCATATTCTGAATTCGTCTGATATTTAGTAGTGACGGTTAATCTTGACCTCCTTGACCTCAGCTCTTATTCTTTCATCTAGTCTTATTTTATTGTGCATGCATTGCAGAGCATATGCTCAATATTTTCAGCTATTGGTCAATGTATCCTCGTTAATCCTTTGCTTTAAACAATATAGGGATCATGGTCTGGTTCTTCGCTATCTCAGACAATTTTAGAGAAAACTATTGCTGCACAAAGAAAATCTGAGGATTGGGAAATTGATTGGAGATTGTTGAAGATAGGGGAAAAAATTGCTGTTGGGTCTTGTGGAGATCTGTTAGTTCAATGCTACTCACTAGAATTTGTTGATTTTTACATTAAAATCTTTCAGTTGTGTTTACATCTTATGTGTTTTCAATGAAAAGGTATCGTGGAGTCTACCTTTGTCAGGATGTTGCTGTCAAGGTCCTCAGGACTGAGCATTTGAATAACTCTCTGGAGGATGAGTTTGCACAGGAAGTTGCTATTCTAAGGTACTTGTTGTTGCAAACTATTATAACGTATATTCTAGAATTAGTTCATATATGATAACTATATTGCTAAAAAACTTAGAAGGCATTGAGGTTTTTTTTTGACAAATATTGTACAAGTTTGTTTTTATGGAAACCAATGTATTTTTTTTAAAAAAAACTTTAAATTAACATTTTCAGGAAGTTGGAAGATGTAGAAATTAGAATATCATTCTAAATCCCTTTTATTTGGCCTGCAGACAGGTACAACATGAAAATGTTGTGTGTTTCATTGGTGCTTGCACAAAGTTGCCACATTTATGCATAGTGACAGGTAATGCCTTTCGAGAAGAGTGGAGTGGCATACCTTATTGCTCCTCTTCATTCTTTTACAATATGACATCCTGATACCTTAAGAATTTTCTTGACATTTGCATATTGATGGTTGTGCCTGCTGCACTAAAAGTAAAATAATAATTACTGGTTTTCTGTTTCGACTAGTGTATCATGCCCTATGACTTATTTGTGTAAATGTTTTATACTTGATTACCAGAGTACATGCCTGGAGGAAGCCTCTACGAATATTTGCATAAGAATCATCTTTCATTGAAGCTCCCACAGCTGTTGAAGTTTGCAATTGATGTCTGCAAAGGAATGGAGTACCTGCATCAGAAGAATGTTATACACAGGGATCTGAAGACAGCAAATTTGCTTATGGATACTTCCAATGTGAGTTATTCATGTAATATGAAAACCTTTTGCTTTGACATTTATATTTTTTTATGTTCCTTTCTCTTTCTACCTGGGATGTGATGATATTCTTGTATTTGTGGTTCCCTCGTATCATAGAACTGATCTCTTTGATAACTAGGTACGAGGAATACAGTCTCTTGAGAGCTGCTCATGATGCTTATATAGCCTGTTATAATGTTTCAAACAATGTTTACTCAGTATTGGATTGTCATTGCATTTGATGGGTTATAAATTTCACGTTTCATTTTAGAATGGCAATATTTTACTAAACAAGGTTTCCTTGAGTTCAAATGAGATGGATACTCAATATAGGTTCATGTTGATTTTTGCAATTTTTATTGATCATGTTAATCTATGTTAGCTAATTCCTCTCTGGTTACTTCTGTTAATCACGGTTTTCCAATCGATACATCCACATGTACACCTTGACTAGCAACTAGTCATCCGTTGATGACTATCCATAACCTAGTTTAAAGTTTACAATTGGAACCCTTTTGCCTTCTAAGGTTGCTCTGATTTGCTGATCTGTGCTATAATTTGTTTCAAGGTTGTTAAAGTGGCAGATTTTGGAGTTGCTCGGTTCCAGAACAATGGTGGGGTTATGACAGCAGAGACTGGAACATACCGGTGGATGGCACCTGAGGTATCCCTTTTCAATTCTTTAAATGTTCTGTTGCATATGCTGTATAGGATATGGGGCTCCAAAATATTGCTGGTGTTGGTGCTTCTGTCTTATTTTAGTTTCTGAAAATAAATATCTAGCAAATTTACATGTTAAATATTCATCTATTCAGGTGATAAATCATCAACCGTATGACCAAAAAGCAGATGTGTTCAGTTTTGCCATCGTTCTTTGGGAGCTTGTGACGGCCAAGGTGACATTAATTTTTTGTTCGGACAAGTTGTAGTTAGGGCTCGACACCAGCAAGGATAAAAATTGGCTATACACTGACATTTCTCATCTTTTTCAGATAAAAAATGTTTATTTCCATTTTCAATTAAAAAGCATGTTTTGTTTAATAAAACCTTGGAACTTTTATTGTGCTTAATTTTTATTTGTTGCATGGAGCTCTCAAATGAGCTTTTTGACTATTTTTAAAGTTGCAATATATAAGTTTGAAGTGAATGCTGAAAGAAGAAAACTCAAGGAGGTGCCAATGCTAAGAAAAGTTGGGTTCAATGCTAAGAATAAAAAGCATAAGTGTTTAGACTCCAAAAATCGCAATTTTTTTTGATTCAGCTTTTCCTTCCTTTTTTGATTGCAGGTACCTTATGATAACATGACTCCTCTGCAAGCTGCCCTGGGAGTGAGAAAGGTTCGAGAACTACTTCCCTCACATGCTATTTAAGGTTGAATATGGGGCATTGTATACATGAATGCAATTAATCTATAGTTGTGTAGACCAGGAAAACCGAATCATGATGTTTTAGGTACTACAAGTAGATGTAGTGAAACCGAATCATTTTACTCAACTCGCAATGCTAGACCAGGAAAGCTTGAAAATGAACTTATACTCCCTCCGTCCCGCCAGATTAGTCCATATTTCCATTTTCGTCTGTCCCACCAGATTAGTTCACTTTCCTAAAATGAAAAAAAATCTCCTCACATCAATAAAATATTAATTCCACTACACTCACAAACATTGGTTTCTGTGCCGAAATCAAATTGGACTAATCTAATGGGACGGAGGGAGTAGAATTGAATGAACCTAAGAATATGGACTAACCATTCTATGATGGTCTAATCTCAATGAACCTGTGTTCAGCTTATTTGTATTTGACTTGGATCGTAAATGGTCTAGGGTCTTCGTCCAGAACTCCCAAAAAATGCACATCCCAGAATACTAAGCCTGATGCAGAAATGTTGGGATGCTGATCCTGGCAACCGGCCCTCATTTAGCGAGATCAGAGTTGAACTGGAGGGAGTCCAACATGAAGTAAATGTATGCACATACACTGCATTATGTTAAACCTATACGCAATACAAACATTCCTAACAACGTAAATTGCATAACTTGCAGGATACTCGAGATGCACTAAATGGATGCTGCATATATACTACATGAAACATACAACCGGCACCAATTTGATACTGACGAGTGAGAACTTCTTTCATTATCCTCTTCCTTTTTCCTTTGGCTTTTGTTATAAATGATATATTATAGAGGTAACTGTCCCAGATATACATAGCGCTGAGACGAAACACCCCGGGAGGAAGATACATATACATATATTTGTAATATATATCATACTTGGTATGATGTAGTTTTGGGTGGCTGGAAGCGCTCTAACACTAATGCCTGTATCTGTAAATCATATATTGACTTATGAAACAACACAGTAAAAACCTTTTCCACAGTTTCAAAAAAGATAAATATCACAACTTTTTTTGCCTTTTATCAGCAGACCTTTAGTTTAGCATATGATGATTCATGCTGTGGTTTAATGAAATATGAAATGAAACACTATTTTGAATGGGATGCACTAACTACATTGGAAAGCAACAGCAACTTTGTCTCTCTGAGAGAGATGCAGAGGAATCAAACTTTACTAATTACTGATAGGAAGAGACTCTTTGTGATCATTGAATTAGGGTGAAAATTTGGAGAAGTGAGATTTTTATAGTATGGGAAAAAAGATATAGGACCACATAATTAGAAAAGTGAAGGAATTTGAAAATAGAAGGGTTGTCTTGATGGATGATAAATACAGCCATAGAATTTAACCACACGTCTCTGGCTTCAAAATGAATTAGGACAAAATCTTTTAATCTCATTTCTACTTTATTCCTAAGATTACTACAATACAAATGCAAGTTGTTTGCTCCATTTTCTTGCTTTTTAGGGTCTCACTATCTATCTAAATTGATAAAAAAAGAATGAGGGCAGGAAAGCTTCGGCTTCATTAGGGTTTTCATTGAATATTCAAGTTTTTGAATGGAGGTTTGAATTATTCGCTGAGATAGAAGTCCAGAACCATGCAGAAATTATACACGCCCGGTCCAATCGCTTGTTGTAATTATCTTATGAAGGGTCCCAACTCGAGACGTAGTGGTGAAAGTACATTTTTCGTAATATCTTGGAGACACATGTGAATTTGAAATTAATGCATTCTATTTAAATTAACTAAAACGGTACAGTCTCGGCTCTTCTAGAACTGCGTGATATTATTCGAAAATATTAAATCACATAAATTGATACTCCCTCATTTCTAATTATATGGTCCAGTTTGATCTTACACGTTTGTCAAAAAATATTTAATATTTAAACAAATTTTCAACATTACCCTTATTTAAAATATTAATTAACCTCTCATTTTCATAATATTATATTTAATATTTTCATTTTCCGAAGTTATTCAATGGTGTAATTGTTAATTACTAGGTAAAAACAATACCAAATATAGAAACTGGAGCATATAATTAAAATACCCTAAAATAGTAATCCGGATCAAATAATTGAAACGGAGGGAGTATATATATAGCTTTATTTCTCTGTTACAATATGCACTATTTTCCATGGATTTTGAATTTATTAAAAAAGGAGAAGCACTAAATTTCAAAATAATTAGTCAAGAAAATTGAAAATGTGGAGTTGTGGAAATTTAGAGATGGAGTTATGCATAAATGTTTTTTTTTTTTTCAAGAGTAATTGTCATGTCTGAGTTGGTGAAGTTAGTCCATGCATCCTCCAATTTACCAAAGAGACTATTCAACATCAAATTTAGTTAATGATTTTGATTTGTGTTGTTTTCTTCTTTACTTTTTTGCACACGCTAGATTTCAATGTCTCCTCTCATACTTCAAGTTTCATTTCTATGGAGTTTTCTGCATCATCATTCTTAATTAGGCTTCAACATTAGTAGATAGGGCTCTAAGATATCAACACAAATCAGCGATAGGTCGCTTGATGCCACATGATACCAAAAATACAAGGTTTTGTTGGGAATCGAGTAATATATAAGAACTATATACAAGGCGGATGTATGTAGGCCTCTAGCTGATTTTTTTTTCGTTTTTAAATGTGGAAATCCATTTTTTTATATAATGAAATAGCCCTCCTCGTGAATAATAGGAAAAAGGAATTGAAGATAAGGAAGAAAAGCCGGAATTTTTTAATCCTTTTTATGCACTTATGAATTTTTTTTATTATTATTTAAAATCTAATACAACTCTCGTAATCCCATAATAAATTTCTGGATCTGCCACTAATGTATCGACATCTAGTGTTTCACTTATATTAAAAAATCAGTTTTTTTTTTCAATAATTTTCTATTTAAGTGAAATATATATATATTTTTTTAGTTCAACTATGTGTAATACCATAGGACAGTTTTAATTTTTAACTCACATTTTTTTTATAATAACTCTTGATAATATTAATTTCTTTCAAATCAGAATAAAAATTTCTGAAGTTTGATTTAAGGGGGAAGCCAGCCAAGATTCAGGCTCCAAAATCAAAGAAATCTTTAAAGGAAATAGATTTTATTCAGTTTTTAAAGGGAAAACATAATACTTACCTAAAGCTGATGCTTCATCAAGTATTTTTTTTAAAGAAAAAAAAAAGCAATACTTTTCCACTAAAAATGTAATGTTTTCAATAAAAACAACCATCTTTCTGATATGGAAATAATAGCACTATTTTAAACCAAAAAATAATACTGCGTTCAGAATTCAAGAACTCGCATTTATTTACGTAATTAATTAACTTGTACAAGTTTTTCAAATTAAGAATTGAACTTCAATATATTTTCCATCATGGGACATCAGTTAGTTATTATACATTTTCATGTGTGACGTGGAATTTTCGTAGTGAATTTATTTTGACCATTTCTTTAGTTTTCAAAGATGTGGCTGGACTTCCAACTTTTCTATTTTCCCGCAAAAAGAAAAAGAAAAATAAAAATAAATTGTGGTAGTAAATCAGAACTGGTCCAAGAAATTACATACATTATTCAGCAGAATTTAATACAAATTGCTATAATTGTGTACGGCTACCTCCATCTTCTCACCAGTCCTTCGTGGGGATATGAATGAATTATCCCTTTCACTACCTTCTTCTATCTATGCAATCTTTATTGAATATTTTGTGGCCAGTCGTCCACCGTAAAAAAGTGTTAATGTGTTCATGGCTGATGTGACAATAAGTCAAAGGTGTTTTAGAGTACTCATGATTAAACCTACCACTATGTAGGGCTAGCAATTCGTGGGTGTTGGGTCGTTATCATGTCGTGTCTTATCGTGTCAGGCCATTATTGTGTTTGAGCTTAACAGATTCGTGCGTGTTCGTGTCGTATCAAAAAATTTTAGTCCTAAGTGTAAAGCTGACAATTTTAGTAAGGTCGATTTTTATCGTGTCAGATTGTTTTTGTGTCGTGTCGTTATTGTGTTTGAGCTAACGGCTTTGTGTCATGTTCGTGTTTGAGCTTAACAGGTCCGTGTCATGTTCGTGCTCGTTATTATCATGCGGGTTCGTGTCGTGTCAGAAATTGCCAGCTCTACCACTAAGGTTATATTATCACATCGACCTGTGTGCAAATTAACATGTACACACGATAAACATTGGAGTGTTTATGATGTTGTGGATAAATATAAATATTATTTTTTATTGTGTTGTTTATTAAGGTTGTCTCAATGTTATGGGTTGAAAAGAAATACATTATTGAAGTTAATTAAAAAGAAAAAAATTAAAACGACGTAATAAGATGGTTATTAAAATTCATTTATTAATGGAGTATATGAAATGATGAGAACATTACAATATATCGAAACCTCACACAAAAGAAAGACGTAAAATTAAAGACAAATGTTGCCATGCAACGTTACACACATGAACTAATTAAGTAACACAATAATATATGAAATGAAACATGCGTAAATATAATTTCAAACAAGCTCTCGATGGCTATCTTTATTGGCTGCATGCATGCGTCCATCATCTCCCATTTCCTGTTTGCATGCAAGAATTATATTAATCAGATCATGTAAATATTCAAATATTATCTTCTTGCAATATTTACCTTATCCTCCCATTAGTAGTGGGGTGGTGGTGGTGGAGATTTGTAGACATAAGGTTTTTCCGGAGGTGGTGGAGGAGGCGATTTGTATTCGTACTTTTCCTTCGGAGGTGGAGGTGGGGGTGATTTGTACTCGTATTTTTCCTTGGGAGGTGGAGGAGGTGGGGGTGATTTGTATTCATATTTCTCCTTGGGAGGTGGTGGTGGGGGAGATTTGTACTCGTATTTCTCCTTGGGAGGTGGAGGAGTCGGGGGTGATTTGTATTCATATTTCTCCTTAGGAGGCGGAGGTGGTGGGGGAGATTTGTACACATATTTCTCTTTAGGAGGTGGAGGAGGCGGAGGTGACTTGTACTCGTATTTCTCTTTAGGAGGTGGAGGAGGAGGGGGCGACTTGTATTCATACTTCTCTTTAGGAGGTGGAGGAGGCGGGGGTGACTTGTATTCGTATTTCTCCTTAGGAGGAGGTGGAGGTGGGGGCGATTTGTACTCATATTTCTCCTTCGGAGGTGGAGGAGACTTATAAACGTATTCTTTCGGGGGTGGTGGTGGTGGAGATGAATACTTGTAATCGGCAGAGGCTTGGGAAGGGAAGCATATTAGAGACACTAAAACCACTAAAAGAGTGGCAACTAATGAGAGCATTGGTGAGCCCTTATTTTTCTTCTCCATCTTTGCTTAAATTGCAATGGAAATCAAGTTTGGTTCCACCCCTTTAAATAGATGTAGTTTTTTTTTACCTCTTTAACTCAAATTTGAGGTTGCCTAACTCACTAATTTACCTATTATGCATATTTTTCAACATTTGAAAAAAGTGATAATGCTAGATTAACTAATTAATATAGGTGATGAACAACTCTGTAACATATATGGTATTTTAACATGCGTCAAATCAACTCCCCAACTTTGTCAATTTTAACATTGAAAATATTGAGCTACATATAATTAATTCATTTGAAATGAAATAATTGCGTGATCTCTTTAGTGAAAATTTGAAAACTTTGATGGCTGAGAATTTATGACTATCAATCACCGTATAATACGCAACAACTCAAAACTTATATATTAAACATTAAAAAATTTCAAAAAAAGATAATATAAATTAAATAATAAGTTATTTGAGTACGACATAGGTCTGGTTATACTATTTGATCATGAAAGAAGCTTTACAGGGATGATTTAGAATTTGATATTAAAAAAAAACAAATATAAATTATTAATATTTATAATCATATATAATTGCTGAACTCAATTCGGTATATATTTCGTTTTAATTGACATTACCATTTTGTATTATTTATCTTAAATAAACAAAGAAATACTCAAGAATAATATATTTCTTCAATTTATTCAATAATATTGTTATTTTCTTTAATGTGAAAGTGATTGGCATTATTACATCTTTGTAGTTGTAGCTGTTAATCATAAAAAATTAAGCTTAAAATAATGAATGAAATAGTGTTTTATTTGCTATTTTTTTAGTAGGTGAAGATCGATCTCAAAACCTTAATTTAAAAATTTGTTTATTTTTTTAAAAAAATTATATATCTCGTAATATTTTTATATGTTATTTTTTTGGAGAATCTTTTATGGTATAGGCATAAATACATTTGGAATCCAATGGTGACATGAGTTGTGACTTGTCTGTGAGAATTAAAGTGTAATAGAAAATAATTTGCATATTTTTTTCAAAACTCCATCTAGAACCAAACACACAATCCTCCACATATTAATTAAATCTGGTTTAATTAATAATAATGCTAACTTTTGCAGACTGCTGCTAGTCTAAATAATAAACCAAAAATCAATTGATGGCCTTCAAGAAAATAAACTAATTTATCAAAACCAATAAATGGAAAAAATTTATATATAATAAAATATAAAAAGAAGAGGAAAATGTGAAGGGATGAAGTCAACTCTGAACACCTAACTTAATTCACCTACCCAATTTTAATTCAATGTTTCGTTATTATTTCACTATGCTCTCTTTTATATATTTATATAGTTTTTGTTTTTTTTTCAAATTTCACTTTGAAATTTCTTTGTCGGTCACAACTGTACGGCAAGAATTACTTACTAACTCATTTTCATTTTACTATTTAATATTTATCTTGCATGGTTAATCATCTTAATTTGTGAAGTTTAAAAAAGGTAATTTCATCAAAGTATAAAGTGTCTACTTTTCTTTTTGGGATAAAGTATTACGTCTAGTCGTCCCTCTCTCTCTACATATATAGAGTTGGAGTAATATATATTTGTGTTTTTCTTCTTGTAGCCCACATACATATATTATTTAGTCCTCCTCCACGTTGAGGTGGCCACGGGCCGGTTCCGGTTCGGCGGTTTTAGAAAGATGGAACCGGAACCGGCCCTTGTAAAATCGGTTACGGTTCGGTTCCGGTTCCACACCGTTCCGGTTCAGAATCGGCGGTTCGACGAATATTTTATTTATTTATTTATTTTTTTCAACGACACGTGGCGCTCTCTGATTCGTCGATTTTTAAATTTTCAAAAATTTATCCAGCCGGTTCAACGATTCGGAACCGTTTTTTTTTATTTATTTAATTTCTTTCCGACGGTTCGGAACCGCTGGTTCCGGTTAAAACCTTGAACCTGAACCGGCCCGTCGAAAAATTGTTCCAGTTCCGGTTCTGAACCATTTTCGACGGTTCTGGTTCGGAACCGTGAACCGCCGGGCCGATTCAGGTGCGGTTCCGGCGATTCAGTTTCGTAATGGCCATCTCTACCTCCATGTCATTAAATATTAATAAAAAAGAAAAGCTAATAAATAGTGTTGGGTCATTCGTCTCCTCATTCCCACTCAATTGTCTAAGGCATAAATATCTCAGGATAAATTCAACATAAAAATCCAAATGAAAACTCAAGAAATTCGAAGAGGAGATATTAATTATTATTATATATATAAGAATAATTAAAACAAACGATTTCTTTTAGTGAATTGTGCTATGCATAAAACCTTCGTGAAAATAATACGATGATTCATGAATGTTCTTGCCCAGTAATAGAAAATTGTAATAATGAATAAAAATAAAAGATATTATGTATTAGTATAAAATTAAAGTGAGTTGGTGAAGGGAAGAATTGATTAAAATTAAAAGAAATTAATTAAGAGAGTTTCTGATTCACGTCTCGTATAATATTAATTTACGAGACCCCACCATATCAGATCATGTCACCTCTTTTTCTCATTTTCCTTTTCACTCAATTATTTCCCCACCTTTTAATTTCTTATTATATCCAAATATATGTACCAATTTATTGTTGTTTTATATTGCCCAATTGATATTTCATTATTGCCAAATTTTCTTCTTTATTCTCAATTAGTTGACCTTGCCGCGTTCATCAGATCCACATTTTTTTTCTTCTAAAATTTATTAAATCAAGATGCGGTACAGTTTTTTTGTAAAAGGATAGGCTACTATTAATGTATTATTATGCTCTTATTTATCCGAATATTTAATGTATAGATATAGAAACAAATTCAGGTATATAATACATATATATGATCAATATAATAATTCCTATCACGGCCTATTTAAAGAACGTTGCCTTAATTTAAATTTAAAGAATTTGGTTTTTCCTTAATTAATTAAATTATATAGTATATAATTCCATATAGCTCCAAAAACAAAAAAAAGAAATTTTATTATTTATTTTATCAGTTGAATATCCACTACAACAAGCGCACTTTCTTATTTGTTTATTTGTTTTTTTATAACAATAAATTTATTTAAATTCATATATAG